>OX457048.1:11289354-11419354 GCA_949752735.1 Lumbricus terrestris | reverse complement strand
TTTCAGTAACTAGTATAATTATACTATTTTGGGAACTAAAACAAAATTCATGGTATGTTTCTGTGTCAGAAAGGTCGAAACGTAGGGGAGAGCGGGGCAAGACGCCCATGCTAACGAATATTTGAATTTTCAGGCATGAAAAATTGAATGAATTGAAAATAAATTGGTGTGGCAAATACTGTATGACTCCTAATTATAATCACCAAGCGACAATATAATATCTTTTCATTTTTGAATATTTAGACACAAAAAATACATGACCTTAAAATGGGCATCTTGCCCCATGCACGTGGCAAGATGCCCATCGGTGGGCCTTTTGCCCCAATGACAAAAGCGCATGTATATCATATGAAATTTCAAGGTTTTATTGTTCACAACATATGTATATATGTATGTATGAATGAATGCATGTATGTGTGTATGTATGTATGTATATCATATACATACATACATACATGCATACATACATGATACATATACAGTATATTTATGTATGCATGTATATATGTATGTATTATGCACGTACATACATACGTTCATTCATATATGCATATATAAACACACACACACATACATATATACATATATACATACATACATACATGCAAATATGCATACAGACATAAATGCATACAGCACACATACACAGCATACGTAAATACATACATACATACAAGCATACATACACACACATGTAGGCATGAATACATACACATATATGCAATACATACATTCAAACATACATACACATGGAAACATATATACATACATACAGACATACATATATACATACATAGCATACCTAAATACATACTTGCATACATACACACACACGTATGCATGAATACATACACATTTATGCAATACATGCATTCATGCATATATACATGCATACAAACATACATACACGCATATACAATACATACATTCATACATACATACATACATACATACATACATGCATACATACATACATATATACATACAATACATACATACATACATACATACATACATACATACATACATACATACATACATACATACATACATACATACATACATACATGCATGCATACATATATACCCATATACATACATATATACATGGTTAAACCTGCTCATGCCATTAGCAAAGTTCTGCAACTAACGCCCAGGATGTTAGGATGTTCTGGCTTTACAACAAGATTATATGCATGTCTAGTAAGTGTTTTTCTGTGGATGCCATGCAGTAATTGCGCCTTCCGCTTGCTCAGCTCTCCATTTCTAACTTTCCCAAGTTCCATAGTGTCAGTTATTCCAACCCATATATTCCACGATAGGTTTCTCATTTTTATAGGCCTACAGTTGCCTATCTAACAATCACTATAATAGAATAACAACTTAAATAGGCTGATAATACTCTACAACATGACTACTATTAACCTATATACGGACCTTCTAATTTGTTAACTAAATAGCCTACAATGCTATGAGGGGGGCAAGTTGCCCAGATGGGGCAAGATGCCCAGGGCGTTTTGCCCCCGAGCGGGATGTTGGAATACAAAATGATTATAAATTATCGTCTACGTGTAAACCGAAAATTAATCATAGCATAAAGTTCGCAATTGATTATTAAGCAAACCAGACTAATGACTTTATTGAAAAACGATTCTACCAATCTGAATTTTGTTTAGAACTGTTAGGAGTTTCTTACAGCGCAGACCCTAAAAACAGACTTTTAGTTATAACGACTGGCCAACAACTTTAATATCGCAATTACTGATATTAATATGCATGAGGCTATGTCAGGAAATAGTATACTTGCTTAGAACTTGCTTGGAACGCTAAACTGTGAAAATACGGGGGATGGGCATCTGACCCCACATGGGCGTCTTGCCCCGCTCTCCCCTAAGGGTCCATGCAGACCCGATTTCCTAAAAGTGGAGAACACAACAGCAGGCTTTCAGTTACACCCGATATACCCAAGGTACCAGGGGAGGGGTGGATACCACCCCCCTAGACTATCATCTGTAACTTTTCCGCCCCATTATATTAAGAGACACAAATTATACCATTCTATAGAGGGAATGTGGGGCTACATTTGGGTGCTCATAGAGTTGTCTTTTGACAACCGGAAGTGCTCAAAATAAATTAAAATATATATAGGTGTTTTATTTTCATAAAAATGTCATGTTTTTTCTATTATAACTTATCCATAATTTATTTTTTAATAGATATAAATTATGCCATTCTGTAGAGGGCATTTAGGGCTATTTTTCAATACTAAATAATTTGTCTTTTGATGACCGGAAGTGCTAAAAATAAATTAAAATGTATAAAAATGTTGAGTTTTTTTGCAACGCGAACCGATATGTCTGCGTAAACGTTTTTCAGCAGCTATAACATGTTTTTTTGTTTTGATTGAACATAAAACAGACTTGTTACTAGTTTTTATAGTTGAATATTGGACTTTATTATATGTAAACTACTTTTTATATATAAATCATGTATAAAACACACAGAATCTAATATATTCCCTATGCATAAGTATACATTTTGTGGAATCGATGGGTACCCATGGTAAAAAATTCATTATTTCGAGGGGCCTTCATATTTTCTAAACCTAAATATACCATTTTGTGCAGAAATGAATGCTGAATCAAATGGTGTATTACAAGTTATGATATCTCAAACCAAACCCAAAATTCGAAGGAGGGGTGGTAGTCAGTGTTACAAAAAAGCTTGGCAGCCTGAAGGTTAATTATAAAACGTTCATCTTCGGACGACATGCATTCAAAATATTACTTCATCCAGGAATTATTTATTTTGCACCTTCCCATTAAATGTAGCGAAAACGCTATTGGCATTTTGACAGAAATAAGTATCATTAGTATGAAAACAGCTGAATTGCACTTCTTCTCCTTAGATGGTTAAACACGATGCGATGCTACACCATCTAAGGATGATGATGAGAGCACCATCATCATCATCCTTAGATGGTGTAGCATCGCATCGCGTTTAACAGTATAGATGTGGCTATATTAGGCATATACTGTAGCCACCCCCGGCCCGCAATATATCGTTGCCGATTACAGAGCAAAATGGGTAGGTGGGAGGGTAGTATCCAATGTTTAATTAATCGATGTCTACCCCCCAGATACGTCTAGATTAAGCACCGTAATTGATTTATCTATGGTACTAATTCGTCCAACGATTCCTACGTTTGTGTGTCTGTCTCTCTGTCTCTGAATGTTTCTGCGTATGCAAGTGCGTGCAAGCGTGTTTCTCCGTTAGTGCGTCTCTCTGTATAACGTCTTCTGTCCGTCTATATATTATGTGTTGGGTCGTTCTTTTGTCCAATCGTTTAATCTGTGTCTGTCATCTTTCCATCAATCGGTCGTCGATCATCGTGTACTCAGTGTACTGTATAAGTATTTGTCTGTGTACGTGTATCTTTGAAGTCCGCCTCATGCAATTCTTCGGATGGCCAGAGTCTGTCCCGAGCCAGGATAAAGGAGGAGGGTTCCGCGGTGGGCTTGCAACTCACCAGGGTAAAATCACACTTGCAACAGAAACGACGCAAAAATCCACACAGTGGATGAGATGCGTTCCCCGATGTGCGGACATGCACATGAATTACTAAGGTCTAAGACTCTAAGGTCTAAGATATACATTTGAAAACCAATTACCATGTTCACATGTGTCTGAAAGTGTACATGTACGGTTACGTTTGGACTCCAAATATAATGTGCTTTCGTGCAGGTGTATTTACATGTTTGTCCGACGCTGTAAAATGTAATGCTCCCAATACAAACCTTTTAAACGATTACTATCGGCATTATAAATATGTCAGTTTAATTTCATGTGCAGTCTCGTCCGTACATTGCCAGTAACTGAACGTGATCACAATAATTATTATTATACTTTTAACCCTCATCCGAACAAGGGGGTCTGGCCAGACCCCCTTCATATATTTGCTGCATAACTTTTTTAGGAGTGATATTTTCTCAGATTGCTTTTATGACTTTGTTCCTATATTACCGAGCTACAATTAGCACATCTAAACGACCAAATCGGTTTAGTGATATGGAAGTTCTGAGGATGATACTGACCGAGACTACAATGATGACAGTTTGGACAGTGAGAACGACTATAAAGAATGTGGACATGAAGAGATGTCAATGCCTGATGAACAGCATTCAGGTGTTTCTTCTGATGAAAACAATGTGAAATTGAAAATGATGATAAACACGATGATGAGACAAGACCTGGCAGTGAAGATAATGATGACAAGATTGCTTATACTGATGAAGCCGAGAGACCTAAATTATAGGCTAAATACAAAAAAAAAGATACGGATATTTTTTGGCACTCAAAAGCATTGCCAATTGGACGTGCTCTGTACAGTTGCACAATGCAGTAACAGAAGATGTGGAATAAAATTATACGAACACTTTGAGAATATTCAAGATAGTTTTGACAGTTTTATAACAGTGGAGATGCATGAAAGACATCATCATTCGACATACAAGCCCGAAAGCAACAGCTAACGGACTATGTGTGATACATGTTTACATTTTAGGTTTGGTCCCATTCCATTATTTTTTATAGATATTTTCTATAAAACAGTCGTGCTGACTCTGATCAAAAGAGCATTCTATTCAATTTTGCTAAAATTATGGTTTCTTTATTTTGATTTCCACGTTTTATAAATAGACAGCTATTGCGACGATAAACATGTATGACAAACCGTCACAATTAGTGTAAGTAAGCATTTAATTTCAAATTCATCATAAAAAATGATTTATATTGCATAAAGAGACTGGTACATTGTTGTTTTGAGTTACACTGATATCATCTTACAAAATTGGCATATAAAAATTTATATTTCCTATGGAAAACCCACATTATTTATTGTTTGAACCACGAATACCTTCTTCTCAGCCGACGATTTCCTATTCATGCTTACAACTAAGCCAATCGTTCTATGCAATTTGATTGCATTACGATCATAGGCGTACGAGGCGAGGGTCCAGAGGGGGCAAATGCTCCCCAAATTTCGGGCAAATCTGTTTTTCGGGCAAAAGAGGCATGGACGAGGAAAAAAATTTCGGAAATTTTTTCGGGCAAAACAGGTACGAGAGGATTTTTTCGGGCACACAGGGGTAAAAAAAATTTTTTTTCCCCCCACTGCCGAAATGTCCCGTACGCCTATGATTACGATAACAATAATATGATTATTTTCTGTTCAGACCTAAACAGTAAAAAATAGTAGCTACAAAATATTAACAAATATGATGTTTAAAAACGTAAATTGCAGCCCACAGTCAAACGATCTCCTCGTCTGGATTAATACGCACGCTTTGGCCGTCTCTCTGATCGGAAGAAGGAGGCGATCATTCCTACCATGTCGATACAAGATGTAGTTATGGACGTGAAATGATGAGTCAAGATGATATTACTTCAGTCAACTTTCCACAATGATCACAACATCTGGGTCAGAGGTAAGGAGGTCAGCAGTTAGTTGCTCGATAGCATGAGGTTTGGCTATGGGTTGGGGGAAGAAAAGCGATTTTAGAGACGATGATCGAAGGCTCATCAGTGGAACACGGTGATAAAGAGGGTATTGCAAGAAGAGTAGTTGACACACAGCAGACTGACTAAAGTTCTATAGGTCGTACTCGTCGTAGATGACGTTTAGTATACCGGTCACGACGAGAGACATTGACAATCACATGGATCGGAATGTTGATAAGGCTAGCTGTTCTCTCGAAACTATGTCCAAACGAAGTCCCACTCGCGGAAGCCGTCGTTCTACGTGTAGTTGCAGCTCCATCACTGGTTTTGGAAAGGCCCATTATGGTTGAATAATGGGAAGATATAGGCCTATGGTGCACACCAGCTCTGGTGTCATGGCAGCGAGGAACTGCACCATCATTCAATGCTGTGAGCAAGTCATGATTATGAAAAACAGTCAGACTACGTCGAAGCAAGGACAACAGGGCCGACCTGTCCAACTGATATACTTAACTTAATAAAGTAATTGTTGTTATAATCTTCTCATTGTATGACAGTAACCCCTATGACATTCGTGCACTACGATCGATCTTTATTTGAAGACAGCGCAGAATTGAGAAATTTATAATTCCGGTATACAGCGTTTTAAAGGTTTCTAAGACAGTCAACTGCAAAACCACATCGTATGGTCGTCAGAGCAAGTAATGACGATCTTAACATTCATATTGTAATTAAATACATTTCAGCGCGATCCTATTCCATTTAGTCCTAACCTCATCCACATATCCTGTTTTTTCATCCAAATACACCAACATCCATCCAGTCCAATATTAAACCGTCCAATGCACTCATGATCGATCCTATCATACAACACTATTCATCCAATTATACACCCTTGATTAGTCCAACCCATACTAATCCATCAGATCCATAATCCAACCAACCTGACATTGTCATTGAGAAGAAACCAGTATTTGTTTACAGACGTTTAATACATTATATTCATATGATTCTAAATGCATTTGCAATTATAATTGTGATATTATTGCGCACTTTATTTTAATATACTAAATTAATTATTCACTAGTCTTTCTTTCAATTACATCCTGGACAATATATTAATTGTTATCAGCACCTAATACTTTAAGCAACAGCAATTCAACAAAAGCATGCAGGTAAATTTTAATTTCAGATGATAAAGTACTCATCTCAAATTTTCTTGTTTCTATCATGTTTTAAAATAAATTTAATTAATTTGAGAGCGTACACACGCACGCACACATGCATCTGCTTCTTTTAGAAGAAGCATAGACTATTTTGACGGCATTTACAGCAATACTGAATTCTCCAGTCGAACAAACCTAAGGTGTATGGTATCTATGTTTTCCCTACAAAAGAATGTCTGCTCTCTAAATAATATTAAATGAATGTGGCATATTCTGTTATCCGGAAGCTGTTTTCAACTGTACGTATGTGCAATTAAAAATTCAGCACAGGTATGCAAAATAGTATTCACCTGGAGAAAATTGATGGTTTGAACAATGCTCTAGAAATTCCTTTTCCATTTCAAGCAATTCGTCACAAATACCACAGCCAAAATGTTTTGACAAAGACGCCTCTTTATCCACGGAAGATATGACTTTGCTTATATGCTGACATTTTCCATCTTTAATTCTCTGTAACTGACCTGCATGTCCACATGAATCCAGATATTTATTGTTTGATACACCTTCATTTGGTTCATCAGAAACACCCACATCACTAAATGTGATAAAACGATCAGACACGTTTCCAATTACTTCAATTCCAATTTTAATATCACGTGGCTGTGTTGTTGCATGGAGTTTAAACTGCTCCACTGTAGAACAGCTTTTGGTAATCGATTTATTGCGTGATAGTTGATTCTCAGTTTCATGAGTTCTTCTGTGTTTCTCCAGATATCCACTTTTTGTGAATACTTGAAAACAAAACTCACATATGTATGGTCTTTCAAAAGAATGGATTCTCGTGTGCTTCTTCAGGATACGGTTATTAACAAATGATTTCTGGCATATCTGACACATGTACGGCTTTTCACATTTATGGGTTCTCATGTGCATTTTCAAATAATTACTCTGACTAAAAGATTTCTGACATAACTGGCACCTGTATGGCTTCTCTCCGGTATGGGTTCTCATGTGCTTTTTCAGATTGCTACCTTGACCAAATGATTTCTGGCAGAGCAGACACTTAAATGGTTTCTCTCCAGTATGAATTCTCATGTGCTTTATCAGATAACTGCCTACACTAAATGATTTATGACATAACTGGCACATGTATGGTTTTTCTCCAGTATGTGTTCTCATGTGTATTTTCAGATGACCACCTTGACTAAATGATTTATGACATAACTGGCACTGGTAAGGTTTCTCTCCAGTATGGGTTCTCATGTGCATTTTCAGAAAACCACCTTGTCTAAATGACTTCTGGCATAGCTGGCACCTGTAAGGTTTCTCTCCAGTATGAGTTCTCATATGTGTTTTAAGAGAACAAACTACACTAAATGATTTCTGGCATATCTGGCACTTGTACGGTTTCTCCCCAGTATGGGTTCTCATGTGTATTTTCAGGGTATTACCCACAGTGAAGGATTTATGACACAGCTGGCACATGTATGGTTTTTCCCCAGAATGGAGTATCATGTTCCTTTTCATATCACTACCAATATTAAATGATTTCTCAAATAAATGGCACCTGTGTGGTTTCTCCCCATTATGTGTTCTCATGTGCCTCTTCAGACTACTCTGAGTAACAAATGATTTCTGGCATAGCTGGCACCTGTAAGGTTTCTCTCCAGTATGGATTCTCATGTGCATTTTCAGATTATTACTAAATGATTTCTGGCATAGCTTACACCTGTACGGTTTCTCTCCAGTATGAAGTCTCAAATGCCTTTTCAGAGAGCTGTAATCAACAAATGATTTCCAACATAGCTGGCACCTGACTGATTTTTCACCAGTATGGGTTCTCATGTGCTTTTTCAGATTACCACCTTCACTAAATGATTTCTGGCATAACTGGCACCTGTAAGGTTTCTCTCCAGTATGTATTCTCATGTGGATTATCAGATGACTACGATAAGCAAATGATTTTCCACATATCTGGCAATTGCAATGTTTTTCTCTCATATCGGTTCACGCATTCGCCATCAGGTCACTCAAACAATTGATTGTATCACTGCTTTCTCCAGCACAGGTTCTTTTAAGCGCTCTCATAATGACAACCTTTGCCATAAGTGTTCTGAAATACTTATCATCCATTTGGTTTATACTTGAATCGTATTTGTCTTTGCAGCCTTTTAAATCACCATATTCAAATCAGCGTTGTGGTATGACTTTGTAAAGCATGAGCTTTGGATTTCCATGCAGTCAATTGATTTTCTAAAAAGTCCTGCAATTGTTGATATCACAGCCTTTCCAACATCAACAATGTCCAGTGTTTTACATAAATGATAACTCCATTTCAGTTTGCATTTCATAATGCCTACAAGAAAGATGTATGCTTCATCTGCAAACAGAAGTCATTCTTCGAATATATAAAGATGCTCTAGGACGAATTACTGAAGCTATTCAGTCTTTATATACCAATACACCACATCATTATGCACCATTTTGAAATTAATAGCATACACGAATTATAATGTTCTTGATGAGGATTAATGTTTCAACTGAAATGTGAAGTGCATTGACACAATGTTGGTTGTCTTCTCATCTTCTCATGCAGATTCTAAAAACAAAACCAATGAACATTCAATTCTAAAATGTAGTAATATAGAATAAAACTTTATTACAGACCTGTCATAACAGACTAATGTGTGCTATCAGTTCAGGGTTGAGTCAGCTGAGCAAATAGCAACAATGGCAAGACACAGCTCCATGACAAGTGGCTTGAACTTAAGGTTACAGTGCAACTTAGTGCTGCAGATTATTTCCTATTGATCAGTCCTTTGAGTCCAGAGTCAGCGCAGTCTGTTTTTACACAGATAATTATGGAATACAGGGGGTTTTTACAGGCAGACATTCAAGGAGGGAATTTAAAAATAAAACAAGAAACATTGGGCTATCGATCGCCGTAGGTCAGAGCGCTCTATTCTCCCCGGAGAAAGAACATTCCCCCTGGACAAATTCCCCCGTTTTAGCCTAGGACATAAACTCCCTGGACAACCGCCCCCCCCCCTCCTGTGCAAATAGCCCATTTCTGTAGTTAATTGATACAACACGTTTCATAAATCCACTTCTATTTAAATAGTAAAATGTCTTTTCATCAATCCAACTTCTACTTAGATAACAATTCCAGCTTCCAAATAGCCTATTTATGTAGATATTATTGATCAAACTTAAGCTAATTGTCTAGTTTGAGGTGCTTTGTCAACTAGTCAGTGTCATACCGGGAAACAACTGTCACTGTCATCTAGGCATATACTAATTACTTGTTCAGTCATTCCGATATAAAGCTAATACCATTTAAGCAAGAACATTTTCATAAAATCCAGCTTCCACTTCAGTAAAAAAAAGTTTTTATCAGTCCGACTTCTATTTAGTGAGAATTCTTTTCATTAATACAATTTGCGTACTTAGGACTGCCATTCGGAGAAATACCACTTATAACTATATGTTCTACCAGGCGAGGGTTTGTCCTACCTTGGGGGTTTTGTCCGGGGATTTCTGTGACGGCCATGGTTTTTACTTGCTGCATGTCGGCTACCAAGCCGTCGTTAACATCTTCCCTAGAATCTAACGACATTGGTGGTCTAATATTCGACGGGTAGCGTTCTACAATGACTCGGTAAATCGTTCTAGAATGACTCGGTAGATATCGTTGCAGCGTTGTTATCTTTAATAAATCCAACTTCTAGTTTGCCGAGAATAATTTTAATCGATCCAGCTTCTCTTTAGGCAATAATTTGTTCGATAAATCCCGCTTCTATTTCGTCAGCAAAAATTTTTCAGCCATTTTTCATTGAAAATTATTGTTTATCAATCCAGCTTCAATTTCAGCATATATGACTGCACTAACCCTAAAACTAACCCTAACCGACCCTCACGGCGCCTAACCTGAGCCCTAACCGACCCTCACGCGCAAAATCCCGCTTCAATTTCGTGAGGAAATATTTTTCATCGAATTTATAAAAATACACTTACTTGCTACCGAGTCATTGTAGAACGCTACCTATTCGACGTAATGACTTTCCAGCCACTCTCTACGTTGGAATAAATATTTCGCGGAAACCATTCTAATCAACTCTCTCGTTGACCTTAATCATTTACTGGTACGTGTTTGTCCAGTAAAATACCCACAGAATATTGAATATTGAATCTCACCAAGTGTGTGACTAAAATGGAATGTCTCTACAATTTGGTGTTTAAAGTAATAATTATTGCCCTGGACACAAAATGGCGAGCGATGAAAGTGTGTCGCTCTAACGACAAAGAGGCTGGATTCAGCAATCAGCAAAGTAGACATACGTCCTGTCATCTAGCGAATAAACTTTAACGTGCTGCAGAGATTAGGATTTACAGACATTAATTTTTTGAGCGTTTCTACAATACAGTGGTATGAAAAAGTTCTGCATCACCCATATATTTTGCTTTTATATGCATCATTTCTTCTGTATTAAGATGAATGACGAACTGATAAGCATGTGGGCGCTAATTAAAGGTTTTCTTATTGTTTGGTTCGAATTTATAAGAATATTTTTTTAAGGTTGAGAGAGAGATTGTTAACTTTCAACCAGAATAGCAGCACTTGTTTGACGGTCCTTAACCCTCGGAGGCTAACCTATAAAAAAATCACATATTGGATAACCTGGGGTATATTTTTCACCCCACACCATTTGAGGCCTATGACATAAAATTAGACCATGTTTGATCAAAAATGACACTTAATTCAAATTCAGCATGGAATTGACAAACTATGAATGTTAACTAAGTTAAAATATTAGCATAATCGTCGAGTCTACGGTCATCTATACACAAGTAACGCTTTGTTGCATGCTTTCCACATACAAAGCTGAAACACATAGGCTAGGTCTATGACATCGTCGACTCCTACATTATCTATCTCCGAGACATCGTTATAATCAACAAACTCTTCATTATCATCATCACTATAATCATTTTCAATACATTCACATCAATTCTGGTATCAGTTTAGCTGCATTGGCTGCAGATAACCGTCGAAACCTTTTCAACACAAATAAATTACTAATAACAATGGCCATTGTATGACGTCAGTCACGTGACCATGCATTCAATATAAAAATATATAAAAATGTGAAATTAAGCAAAAATCATCTATGAACAGATACACAAAAGCGCATGGCAAAATTTCAAAGCAGTCAAAAAATTCAGGGCAAATACTGACAGTGGGGTGAAAAAAACACCCCAGGTTAGCCTCCGAGGGTTAATTGGTAGTGCTCCTTTCTACTTATCTAATTTCTGTCGCCCTGTCTCTGTTGTAGCCTCCCGTAGAACTTTGCGCTCTTCGGCCAATGGGGAGCTGCTGGTCCCTCGAACACGCTCTGCTACCAGACAGCGTCGAGCCTTCTCGGTTATTGGCCCGTCCACATGGAATGGGCTCCCACTTGCACTACGCTTACTACCTCGGAATAATTTGCCTGCTTTCTACATGTTGCTCAAGACCTAACTTTTTAGCTGTGGCTGGACTGGGAGCGCCTCTGAGTAGGCTTCTTGAAGGGGCGCTATATAATTTTTCGGAATGAATGAATGAATGAAAAGAAACTAGCCAGGGCTAGACTAATAACTCTAGCCTTGTTGGCTAGAGTAATTAGGTGGTCACAGGAAGAGTTAGGCCTAGATAAGAATGCGTTAGAGTATAATAGTCAGCAAATAAGATTATATCGAAGTAAGGTTGATCAGTTAGGCATGTCATTAATATAGATTAGGAATTATGGAATGACAAAACTAGTGAAGCATGATGATATGTTGATAGTGACGTTTCTGCAGTATTTATAGCACTGAAATGTTTCGTTTTAAAGGTATTTAAGGCGAATAATTTAGTATAAATTCCTTAGTGACATTTATTGACTGAGTTGATCAATAATTGCATGGATCTCTTCTTAACCATATAGAAACGGTTATCTTGACCGAGTCGTTTAACCCTCATAGGGTCACGGTTTTTCCCAACCGATTTTGGTCACCGGGGGGTAAAAAAATACCCCCACTGTGTTTCGCATGATTCTCATGATAAACTCCGATTTTAAGCATAAAACTAAAAGAAGTTATTTATAGAAGGTTGGAGAAATGCACTGGAACCAAAGTAACATATGCAGCACTGCAGGGAAATCAAAATGGCGGACAAAATGGCGGCCAGAATCTAAAATGGCTATAAGTGAAGTTATGTATGCAATGGAAACATGATTTCAGAGTCTAAATCAACATTATCGAGGTCAAGGGATGCAATGGAACCAATGTCACATATGTGGCACTGCACGAAAATCAAAATGGCGGACAAAATGGCGGCCAGAATATTAAAATGGCTATTAGTGAAGTCATATGTGCAATGGAAATATGATCTCAGGGTCTAAATCAGCATTTTCGAGGTCAAGGAATGCGATGGAACCAATTTCACTTATATTGCACTGCAAGGAAACCACAATTGAAAAAAATGGCGGCCAGATTTCTGCAGACAATTTCATTTATTCATCCTAATTTTATGACACCAAAACGATTTCTATTATAGGCCTAATGTCCAGATACTGATAAGGAGACATTTTAACAGCAAGACACTCATGTGTACAGCATGCATAATGCTATGTTTAAAAATTCCTGAGTAAAATAGCTAGGACGTGGTACATTCGCGTACTTTTTAGCTGATTTGGGTGCATGAATAACTAATGAAACTGGATGCATTCTGTGCATAAAACATATTTAGGAAAAGTCATAGAAGCGATTTCTTCAACTATTTTCAGGGATTAAAATTTCCGTGAAAAACCGAGATGGGGGTATTTTTTTACCCCCCGGTGACCCTATAAGGGTTAATAATGTGAGTGCAGATCAGCGAAACCAGTTTTGAGTTGATGTCAACTATGCTGAGGCCACCGTTCGACGAAGAGTCGATGATGATTTTCAAATCACTAGCTCTGTTCGATTGCTCCAAATGAACTTGAAGACGACCTTCTCCATTTCTTTGGTGTTATCACGCAGTCTTCTCCATGGCTTTGATGGTATCACGTGGTAAGAAGGTGCAACTGTCGACATACCACAGCTACGAGCATATGACTTTATTCACGACTGTCGCCTTGGTCGACAGAGTGAGTTGTCTTCCTCTGTACAGTAGGTTATCAGTTTTTGTTAAACTTGCAAGCATAGCGTCAATCCTACTATGATAATTATTATTACAGAAGGGTTCGTGAAATTTAAAAAAGATGCGTTTATGCTTGATTAATAGCGCTAAATAATGTAATACGTATTCAAGGTGTTTTAGCACCATTATGTGACTATCAAAAAGTAATAATTTTTACCTTACCGTCCAATTAAATCTCTTGTTCGGCATGCCTGGAATCTGTTTAATAATTCTGATGCCGTCATTTTGAAGGGTTGTAACTGTTTATCAACGCCGCTTCACCACGCTTTTTTATTTCTGTCTTCTGGTGTTTTTTTCACATCGACCTTCAGAACACTTAGAAATAGAAAAACAAAAGGAGTGCTTATCAAATTGACTAGCTAGTAGGCTAACAAATACATCTACAATTTGGACAAACAAACTGAACACAAACTTGACTAATTACTGGCCTAACAAATGGACTATAATTGAGCATCTCCTTTCCCCTTTTTCCCATCCCCCTCCTTCGCACATCCCGTCCCCTCCCCTTCCCTTCCCCGCCATTCTCACCTTCCCCTACCCTTCCCCTTCCTCCTTCCCCTTTCCCTCCCCTCCCCTTCCCCGCCGTTCTCCCCCTTTCCTCTCCCCAACCCCTTCCTCCTCCTTTCACCTTCCCCATTTCCCCTCCCCTCCCTGTTCCCCTCCACTCCCTTCTCAGCCCTACCCCTTCCCTCAAACCTACCATCTCCTACCCCTTTCCCCTTCCCCACGTCACCTCCTTTTTCCCTCCCTCCCCCTTCCTGCCCTACCCTTCCTCCCCATCCCTCATCCTTCCCCGCACTCCCTCCCCCTTCCTCCACCCTCCATCCTCCAGGCCATTGGGAAATTTGGGATGGCTCCAGTCTTGAGCCACCATTAAGCAGGAGGGTAAAGCAAATAATCTTTATGGTAGAGCGCCACTTAACAACAAATAACCAAATCGCTAGAATAACCCCTTCCCCCCACACACACTTGTTGCGCAGAGATCGACTTTCATGGCCAACGACATAGCGTCGTTAAACAGAAGCGAACTCTGTCGGAGGAAGCATGTCTAATTACAGCATGATAATACTTTGGTAACCACTGCAATACGTCGCTAAACTCAAGATTGCTGCCTTGTCGCTTGAACACCTTTAAGATGCACTACACTTCTGCTATTAATGCAACTATGCTCATAAATCAACCATCACGTAATCTACCTGCGTCAGCTATAAATGTTGACATGAACGGATCTTGGGTGGGGCGGGGTGGAGGGGGGGGGGGGCACACGCAAATTATAACCACTGCCAAAAGTCTCAAAAAAATCTTGAGAAGATTGTTGCTTATCTTGATGTGAACAATTTACTCCCGATTTTTCAATCTGGTTTTCGTAAAGGTCACACCACGGAAACTTTGTTAGTTCGCCTTTTTCTGATATCTATGGGGCAATTGGTAGATCACAGGTCACCCTTTTAGCACTATTTGATGTCAGTGCGGCTTTCGACACTGTTGATCATGATAGGCTTATGATTCATAAGCGTCTATCAATAATCAACCTCGTTAGGTCTTTCTGGGAACTTTCTCGACTGGCTTGGTCGCTTCCTCGAAGACCGTTCCTTCTAGGTGGTCTACGGGTCTACCAGGACTCCATGGGTTCCTGCCCCATTTGACCTGCCCCGATTCTGTCTTGGACCCACTTTATATATTATTTATACGGCCGATCTTGGTTCTTTTCTTGCCGCTTCTTCTGTCCTGAGTCAATGCAGATGACCTGCAAGCGTATTTGCACTGTTTTGCGCCAGCAGCCATTTCCACTGCCAGAGCCATAAACCGGGCAATGGAGGCTCTGGGGGCCTGGATGTCCTCCAATCGCATGCGGTTCAACTCATCCAAAACCCAATTTATTTGGTTTGGCAGTTGGCACACGCCAACAGCTCGTAAAAATTGACCTGGAGGTTATTGCCCAGGAATTCCTTCAGTTTACCTTCTCTTCCTCTGTCCGGAACCTTGGTGTCACATTGGACCAAGAACCAGTGATGTGGAAAATACTTTTTAAAAGTATTTTGAGTATAAGTAAAAATACTTGGTCACAAAAGTATTTAAAATACAAGTAAAAATACTTTTTTACAAAAGTATTTAAAATACAAGTATAAAATACTTGACTTCTAAAAGTATTTAAAATACTAAGTACAAAATACTCACTGCCAAACTATATAACAATTAAGGAAGTCATATTACATTGCGACAAAAATACTTAACATAGAATTTTGAACACAAACATTTTCTTCAGTTCAACTTTTTTTGTGTCCATGTCTAATGTGTCTCATGGAATTAATTAGCTCATACCATCATCACTGTCATCTTAAACACTTGAAAGGCCACCCAGTAGTATGGTGACTTCTCACTTCTGGCTCATATCCTGCTTTCCGGTTATGTAGTTGAGTCCACCTGAGCTTAGTCCGAGTCATGCCCGAGTCCATCTAAACTGAGTCCGAATTGAGTCTGGGTCTAAAGGTGTCCGAGTCTAAGACGCTAGAGATAGGGGATGCAAGTTCGAGTCGTAATCCATTAACATCAAGATCCACAGAAACACTCAATTTAATGGCGTATAAAAAATATCGATAGCCCCCTACCTATGCACAAAGAATGGTCAATGTAATTTATCCAAATTGAACTTTAAAAACATTAAATTAGATAAAGTTTTGTTCAGAAATCTGACGCAATTAGATGGATAAAAGTTGTTCCTCTTCTGAACACAGATTCAACGTACATACCTTATAAACTCAGCATGTTGAGACGTTGTATCACAACTCTGCCTATCGGCAAAACCCTTAAGGTACTTTTTAAAGCAAGTCTTCGAAATCTGTGGTATGGGAATGGCCTATCCCTTGTGATAATAATACAATAGGCTACACCAGCACAGGTCAACTAAGTGTTATAGGTGTCTTCCTGTGTGCTGTAACTCGTCTAGTGCATAGTCTGTGATCCATTAATTGAGATCAATGTAATGAAACTCTGCCCCCCCCCCTTCCAAGGTAAGAGAAGTTTCAATTGCCACCAGCCAATAGACTCGTCTAATGCCACCCTCATTTGTCCTATTCATAAACATCTAAAGAGTAAACATCTAAGCTATGTCCTATTCTATCAGTATAGACAAGTCCATTGTGGTGCCAAACATCAAACTGATTTCAAACATAATCATAATAAAATTATGCCTGTCATTGATGCCTCATAGGTATTATGTATAGACTCGGTGTACTCTTCCCATACACCATACATCAAATACACCAGTAAATAACATTCCTCACCCTGTGGCCTGCGGTGCCCAGTCATCCGTAACAATGACTAATCAATGTCAGCCTGTTTCACTGCATTGTTTGACTTAAACCTCCTGTACAAGGATTCCTTTTTCTGTGTAATGAAGCAGCCTAGTGCATGAGAATGCACTATTGCATAGCTAATTGCAGTTGGCGAGATTTAAAAGTATTTCGAAAAAGTATTTTGACATAATCATAATTTCAAGTACAAAATACTATCAAAAAAGTATTTTGAGTAGAAGTATAAATACTTGATCACAAAAGTATTTAAAATACAAGTACAAAATACTTAGATTGTATTTAAAATACTATTTTAAATACTAGTATTTTAAATACTTCCCATCACTGCCAAGAACTTACTTTTACGCGGCATATCAACCTGCTATGACGCAGTTGCTAATACCAGTTGCGTCAGTTTAGAGTGGTGCAGCGCTCCTTAACCTTCAACGCTGCCTTAAAGCTAATCCAAAGATGATAATGTAACATATGCGATGACACATAGAAGGTCATGAGCATGAGCTTTTGACTGGTATATCTCACTTTTCCTCTGACGTATCTAAAAACAGATTACTACTATTACGTTGTTGAAGACTCATTGACAAAATCGCAACAAGGAACAAACGATGCAGCTTAGAGTTAGGAACATGAAAAATAATCGCCAAAAAGAGATTGATTGATTTAATGGTTAAGGTGTGTATAATATTATAGGAGTATAAAATGTTTGTTTTATTAAGTACATCATAAGGGTTTTCGCTGTCCCCACCCTGGCCCCCATGGTGGTAGAGATTCGCCAACTACTCCAACTGGTGGTTCTGATGGCCCTCTGTCTAGGTACAAAGTTGTAAAAAAATTGCTGAAAAAAGTGAAAAAAATGTGGGGGTTTCGCGTCCTCAACCTGATCCCCATGGTGGTAGAGAATCGCCAAACCCTCGTTGGGGTGTCTCATTCCGAGACCTACACAGTAGTGAAGGTTTGGAGTGAAAAGCTCAGAAACTGTGGAAATGCATCCCGGTCAAACAGACAGACAGAATCTTCTCTTTATTTATATAGGCCTAGATGATGCGCAAGTGTCGTATCTGTCTGGACTGTATGGGTCATCGGATGTTAGAGCATTTGACCCGTAGTAGACATCAACAGTTTTTTCAACACTTAGTTTGTGGAGTTTATTATACTCCTATAATATTATACAGACCTTAACCATTAAATCAATCAGTCTCCTTTTGGGAGTGGGAGTCCGTTTACTGAGTGTAGGACATTTCCCCCCTGGACAAACCCCCCCGGACAAAACCCCCGGACAAAACCCCCCGGACAATTCCCCCCCCCAGGGTAGGACAATTCCCCCCCCCCCGGTCGAACATATTGCGTGTAAGTGGTATTACTATAAAACGGCGGTCCTAAGTGTCCTAAGTTGGATTGATGAAAAGATATCTTGCTAAATAGAAGCCGGATTGATACAAAATAATTTTTACTTAAATGGAAGCTGGATTGATGAAAATATTCTTGCTTAAATTGGAGCTGGATTGATGAAAATATTCTTGCTTAAATGGAAGCTGGATTGATGAAAATATTCTTGCTTAAATTGGAGCTGGATTGATGAAAATATTCGTGCTTAAATTGGAGCTGGATTGATGAAAATATTCTTGCCTAAATGGAAGCTGGATTGATGAAAATATTCTTGCTTAAATTGGAGCTGGATTGATGAAAATATTCTTGCTTAAATGAAGCTGGATTGATGAAAATATTCTTGCTTAAATTGGAGCTGGATTGATGAAAATATTCGTGCTTAAATTGGAGCTGGATTGATGAAAACATTCTTGCCTAAATGGAAGCTGGATTGATGAAAATATTCTTGCTTAAATTGGAGCTGGATTGATGAAAATATTCTTGCTTAAATTGGAGCTGGATGGATCAAAATAATTGTTATTTAAATAGAAGTTGGATTAAACGCATTTTTGCCTAAATGGAAGCAAAGGGGGGGAATTGTCCGGGGGGTTAATGTCCTAGGCTAAATCAGGGGGGAATTGTCCGGGGGTTTTGTCCGGGGGGGTTTTGTCCGGGGGTTTTGTCCAGGGGGGAAATGTCCGCGCCCCCGTTTACTAAGGTGGTCGCTTTTCTCGCCTCGTTGTCATCACGGCGGATTATTATGTCTAAAGCGTCACAAGCTCGATAGTTGTTGCACATTCGGATGTACGCTAATGGCCGGGATTTTGTGCGGAACTTTTCTCGTCTGTCCGTTTTGGAAATGTGCGTATTGACGGTGTTTTTGACTTGATACTTTCGGAACTTTACCTTTTCTTTCGATGGCCGCCATTGGACGATTCCATTTTTACCATCTGCAAGGGACGTCAGGTCATTCAGTAGGCCTACAATGCCCTACATCAACAATTCAACCTCATCTGCCTCCGACCGAATGCCGTTAAACGTAATCTAAGACTCCGAGCTTCTGGTCAGGCCAGTCACATCATCTTCTCTGCCACCTGGCGAATGCCGTTTAACGCATTTCAGGACTCTTTCGAGAAGCTGGTCTGGTCAGTCGCATCTTCATCTCTGCCACCTGGCGAATGCCGTTCAACATAAACAAGGATATGTGACGAGAGGGGAACGGACATTTCCCCCTGGACATTTCCCCCCGGACATTTCCCCCCCGGACATTTCCCCCCTGGACGTTTCCCCCCTACCCTAGAACATTTCCCCCCCCACGTATGCGGAAACCATTGCTTTTATCGTCTTCAACAATTTAAACAAGAATATTTACATCAATCAAGCTTCCATTTAAGCAAGAATATTTTCATCAATCCAGCTCCAATTTAAGCAAGAATATTTTCATCAATCCAGCTCCAATTTAAGCAAGAATATTTTCATCAATCCAGCTCCAATTTAAACAAGAATATTTTCATCAATCCAGCCTCCATTTAAGCAAGAATATTTTCATCAATCCAGCTCCAATTTAAACAAGAATATTTTCATCAAGCCAGCTCCAATTTAAACCAGAATATTTTCATCAATCCAGCTCCAATTTAAGCAAGAATATTTTCATCAATCCAGCTCCAATTTAAACAAGAATATTTTCATCAATCCAGCTCCTACGGTCGTTGTTTATTTATTGACAATATGTTTGTGCGTTTTAAGCGCATAGCTATTTAAGTGGATTCCTTAGCATTTACTTCAAAGGAATCGTTGTAAAGTTTCAGATTTAATTATTCAGGCCTAGGCGTAGGTCTAGAATTCAGGGTAGGACGTGTATGGTCATTTGAGGTGGTATGCACAGAAGGGGGGAAATGTCCGGGGGTAAATGTCCTAGTCGAAATCAGGGGGGAAACGTCCAGGGGGAAATGTCCAGGGGGAAATGTCCGGGGGGAAATGTCTAGGGGGGGATGTCCTACATCCGTGACGAGAGAAGTCTGACAATAATGCATCAATACTCCAACTTGATGCAGCCTTACCGCAAAACTCTGAATTAAGACAACTATCACCTACAGACTAGAATCCGTTGACTGGACTCTGCGTGTTTTGCGATTGAGTTCTGTTTTCAGTGACTTTTCTGTTTGGGACGTTCGTTGCTGTAGATGTAATTGTAGATCTGTCGTGATGATAACTCTAACATCAGAGGCTTTAGTTATGGCGGATGTTTCCCACTGGGGTGGGGGTGGGGGCGTTGCTCAGTTGAAAGAGATACCGAACCTGCTGTAAAGCTGACCTGCGTGTCGTGCTAAGCGGGCCGTATTTTGTATAACCTGTATCTGTAATCTTTCTGCGGTTTGTCAGACTGAATGTTATTAAACGAATATACATAGTTTTATGTTAGGGGCGGGGTCTACGGTTACGGTATACATTCATCCATGGAGGTCTAAGTTCATCTGATTGCCCGACACAGCGTTGAGGAATGATGCTTGAAATAGTGTCTTTCTTTTCCCGCTCCCTCTAATTCTGGCTGTCTGTGTGTGTGTGTCTATCTGTCTGCCAGACAGAGAGAGAGGTGTATCTGTCTGTCTCTGTCTCTCACTCTCTCTGTCACTCTGTGTGTGTGTGCATTGTGTGTACCTGTCTTTGTCTCCGTCTCTGTCAGTGTGTCAATACGAGCCAAGTGTTGAAGTGACTGATACACACTGCACATTGCAGTGTTCATTCCTTAGGGCTCATAATAACAGTCACTGCATTCATTCGTTTACTTTTATCTGAATTATCACTATTGCAGTACCTAAACGAAAATAATCATCATATAAGATGAATGCCATATGAAACGCACGTACAGTTCTGGCAGTCAGAGGCGAGCTCAGAAAATCGAAAAATTGAGGCTGCTGCGTTTGCGAACAGTAAGGCCAGAATAGCCAAATTCACGAAGTAATTCTACGAAGAACTACAGTACTGTAAAGTCTGTAACAGACCAGTGAGTATACATTACAGGCTCGTACGTGTGTGCACATATGGACCTTTCTTTGTATGGGTGTCACGAGAACAGACAACTCGTCTAACGACAACTGGTCTACATACAACTGGTATAACAACTGGTCTAGGCTACAGACAACTGGTTCAGCACTTGAGAAATGGAAGCTGGATGAAAGTTTTGTACAGCTGAAATGGAGAATGGATTGATCAAAAAACGCAAGAGAAATGGAAGTTGGATGAAGGTACTTTTACAGGTGAAATATAAGCTGGATTGACGAAATTAACGCCCCCAAGCCGGGTGAAGGTATACATTTTAGATCTAGGACTAAAATAGAAGCTGGATTGATGAAAAACGCTTAAGAGATGGAAACTGGATGAAGGTATTTTTATATCTGAAATCGAAGTTGAATTGACGAAAATAACGAACGAGAAATGGAAGCTGGATGAAGGTATTTTCAGATCTGAATAGAAGCTGGATACACGTTGAAATACATGAAAATCATCAATCCAGCTTTCATTTAAGCTAGAAAACCATTTAACGTTTTTTTCATAAATTCAGTTTCTATTTCATCAATAGTACGAGTTGTCTGTAGACCAGTTGTCGTTAGACCAGTTGTCTCTAGACCAGTTGTCGTGGAACCGTTTTCTTGTTTTGCATTGAACCATTAATGTGTCTTAACAATGGATTATTGATGACAGCGTTTAATACTGACATTCACAAAGCGAAACTTTATGAAAACTCACCAGTTGGCCTATACTATTGCGCTACCAAAATTACTTCAGATAAAAAAAATTATAATCTAGGCACTCTTGTTTTAAAATAGCCATCTCATTGTTTTCACTGTTTAGTCTCGTTAATTGGATAGGGGGCCCCCAAGCTGAGAATGTCCACGGGCCCCCGGCTCAGTTGTAACGCCACTGGAAAACACCGGTAGTAAGCCCCCCAAAAAAATTGCTCGTATTAACTGTTACTTAGATTACAGAGTTACCGTGCAGATTGTTAGTTTGTTTGATAAGCAACAAATTCGCTACACAGAGCAAAATGTTTAATTTCAAGTTGGACGATGATGAGGTAAAAATCAACACATGTCAAAAGCAAAGTCATCCGGTGGAGAGAATTGATGTCCAGAACAATGCTCCAGAAATTGTTTCTCTGTTTCAAGCAACTCGTCACATAAGCCACATCCAAAATATGTTGAAAAACATGTATTTGCATCCACAGACAATTTGAGTTTACTATTAGAAATGCATTCTCTGTCTTTATTTTTCGACAAAATACTTGACATTCCAGTAGAATCCGGATATGCGTTGCTTGAGAAACTTTTATCTGCTTTATCAGTACAACCAACAGTATTAAATCTGACAAAACGGTCAGACAGGTTAGCAATTACTTTAGTTCCAATTTCGAGATCCTGTCGCTCAGAACCTGCATGGATTTCAAACTGCTTTGAAGAAAAACCGCTCTTTGAATAAGACATAATACTGCGACTGTGTTGCTCTTCACTAGAATGAGTTCTTCTGTGTTTCTTTAAACCTTCACTATGCTTGAATCTGTTATTACAAATCTCACATTTATGTGGTTTTTCAACACTATGTGATCTCATGTGAGATTTTAATTTACAGCTTTGAAGAAATCCTTTCTGGCATAGCTGGCACCTGTATGGCGTTTCCTCAGAATGGGTTCTCAAGTGATACTTCAGAGAACAACCTACAGAAAATGATTTCTGACATATCTGGCAACTGTATGGTTTGTCTCCAGTATGAATTCTCATGTGCGTTTTCAGGCTACCATTTTCATTAAATGATTTCTGACATATCTGGCAACTGTATGGTTTCTCTCCAGTATGAATTCTCATGTGCGTTTTCAGGTTGCTACTTAAATTAAATGATTTCTGACATATCTGGCAACTGTTTGGTTTCTCTCCAGTATGAATTCTCATGTGCGTTTTCAGGTTACAACTTAAATTAAATGATTTCTTACATATCTTGCAACTGTATGGTTTTTCACCAGTATGAACTCTCATGTGCGTTTTGAGGTTACAACTTAAATTAAATGATTGCTGACATATCTGACAACTGTTTGGTTTCTCTCCAGTATGAATTCTCATATGCACTTTCAGGTAATTACCAGATTTAAATGATTTCTGACATAATGGGCAATTGTATGGTTTTTCACCAGTATGGATTCTCATGTGCTTTAGCAGATAACAACTGTGAGAAAATGATTTCTGACATAATGGGCAACTGCATGGTTTCTCTCCAGTATGGATTCTCATGTGCCTTTTCAAGTTATCAGAAGAAATAAATGATTTCTGACATAGCTGGCAACCGTATGGTTTTTCACCAGTGTGGGTTCTCATGTGCCTTTTCAGGTAACAACTGTGAGAAAATGATTTCTGACATAACTGACACCAGTATGATTTATCTCCAGTATGTGCTCTTATGTGCTTTTTCAGATAACTATTTTCTCTAAATGATTTCTGACATATCTGACAACTGTATTGAATTTCTTCCATATCAATTCTCGTATTCGTCATCACTCTACTCGCTTAATCGATTACTTCACAATTTTCACCAGTTTCGGTTCATTGAAGAACTCTTAAATGATCATAACTAGACTACCAGACTAAGTATGTAGTCTTTGAAATAATTAAGCTCTGTGTTTCAATCCGCAATCACCAGATACTAGTCAAAGTTGGAATATGACTTTTGTGAAATTGACTTCTGTTGTTCACTGCAAATTAATTGTCTGTGTACAAGCTTTTGCAATAATTGTTGTTCCGATGCATGCGATGCCGTGTTCATCACAGTAATGTCGACTTCATTTCAGATGCTCATAATAAGGATCCGTTCTTCATCGGACACTGGATGTCATCTTACTGAGTAAAGTAAGAAATTAGAACAGAGAAAAGTACTGTGCGAAGAAATGGTGGAGCTATTTTAAACGTTGTGTAATAGCACATCCACGCTATTCATCAGTACGATTTTAATCGAAGACGAAATAGTTGACATTCGTAGATGACAGATGCATCCAGCGTAATGTTCCAGATGAACATATATATGTGGCAACAGAAATTTGAAGCTTTAACAAAATGCTGTTCGTTATCCTCATGTACCTGCTAAAAAAAACAGCAACAATTTATTTTATATTAAAAAAACATAAACATTTTTGTCACTTGTATCTATTACTGTAGGACTCTTCTCGTTTTGTAGTTTAGTGACTAGTTATTAATAATGGTAAGTCACAATTCCTGCACCTTACCTAATTTTGTGCTTACCATTTAAACCTTCTATGATGAAGTTTTATCTCAAAACTGGAAATAGCAGCACAATGATAAATTTAAAGCATACCATCTCATATCTTCAATGATTTTCACGTCATCTCTTATTAAAAATATCCAACCTAAAAGTTCATCTGCATTTTCGATCCAATTGCAGATCCATCTCAAATATGAAATCCATAAAGTGTAAAATGCTTGAACACAGTTATGAATAGCATGTATTGTAAACTCATTTATACACCGATTCACTATACCCCAAATTTCAGTCTGCATACCCTAAGTTTCATTCAACAGAAACCACTTTTCTTTGCTATAACGGGTCGGACAAAAAAAAGGTTGAACATAAATTGTGTATAATTATGTGCTAATCATCCAAAAGGCACTCCAAAGTTCAAAACAAATCTGTTTGTATATAGACTGGAGTGAATGAAATAATTATTGCTAAATAGAAGTCGGATTGATACAAATCATTTACACCTATATAAAAGCTGGATTGATTAAATATTTCGCATAAATTGTAGCTGGATTGATGAAAATATTATGGCATAAATTTAGACATGATTGATGAAAAATAATTGTCATCTAAATAGACGTTGAATTGATAAAACAATTGTTGCTAGTTAAATAGAAGCTGGAATGACGAAATGCCTTTGATCAATCTACTACAGAAATAGGCTATTTGCACGGGAGGAGTTTTGTACTATGCAAAATGGGGTGGGGTTCCTTGTTCAGGGAAGGGGTTAGTCCGAGGCTTGCTTGTGGGCTAATGTCCGTTCCCCTATAATCCTTTCCCAGGAGGGTGTGCGGTGGCTGAGTGTAGGACATTTCCCCCTTGGACAAAACCCCCGGACAAAACCCCCCGGACAAACCCCCCCGGACAATTCCCCCCAGGGTAGGACAATTCCCCCCCCCCTGTCGAACATATTGCGTGTAAGTGGTATTACTATAAAACGGCGGTCCTAAGTGTCCTAAGTTGGATTGATGAAAATATTCATGCTTAAATGGAAGCTGGATTGATGAAAAATTCTTGCTTAAATTGGAGCTGGATTGATGAAAATATTCTTGCTTAAATGGAAGCTGGATTGATGAAAAATTCTTGCTTAAATTGGAGCTGGATTGATGAAAATATTCTTGCTTAAATGGAAGCTGGATTGATGAAAATAGCCTATTCTTGCTTAAATGGAAGCTGGATTGATGAAAATATTCTTGCTTAAATGGAAGCTGGATTGATGAAAATATTCATGCCTAAATGGAAGCTGGATTGATGAAAATATTCTTGCTTAATATTCTTGCATGGAGCTGGATGGGAAAAAAATAATTCACCACTTGAACGTTGTTATTTAGATAGAAGTTGGATTAAACGCATTTTTGCCTAAATGGAAGCAAAGGGGGGAATTGTCCGGGGGGGGGTTAATGTCCTAGGCTAAATCAGGGGGAATTGTCCGGGGGGGGGGTGATTGTCCGGGGGGTTTTGTCCGGGGGGGTTTGTCCAGGGGGGAAAATGTCCGCGCCTCGCGGTGGCTTTGTCAGAGGGTTGTCGGGTGAGGGGCTAATGTCCGTTTTCCGTGTTCTGCAGATACCCTAAATGTACTTAAGATTACTCATTCACGCATGTCGACCAACGCGTTTTAAGGAACGATGAATGACGATGAAATTGCGTCAAACGACATCTAGCTATCCCAAATTCAACTGAATGACTTTATAGTCATACACTGCGGGGTTAAAACATCAATGCTCAACCTTATTATTAGCAACTCCCTCGTCGTCCAATCTGGCATTTATTTAATTGAATTTGTGCATAAACAAATTTATGCGCAAGGACTAATCAACTTATGGAATTATAGAACCTAACCAGTTTGTAATAATTATTAAAGTACAA
Organism: Lumbricus terrestris; assembly: GCA_949752735.1. Taxonomy (NCBI): domain Eukaryota; kingdom Metazoa; phylum Annelida; class Clitellata; order Crassiclitellata; family Lumbricidae; genus Lumbricus; species Lumbricus terrestris. Next base: position 11,392,652 of record OX457048.1, on the reverse strand, counting down.
TGTTAACATCATCCGAACAAAATGGCGAGCGATTGAAGTCTTTCATCTAATATGGCGTGTAAGCTCGATTTTTAGGAAGTACATACTGCCATCTAGAGAATATATTTTAACATTTCATATCCAACTACTTGTTGGTTATGCATCCTACTGTCCCTCTGCCACAATAATGTCGCTATTGAAACTGTCACTCGTAGGAATCGTTTTCGACCGGCTGTCTAATTCATCAGAGATTAGGTCTACCGACTCTGGATCTATCAGAACCGATTTTCACGGTTTCTCCAGTTTTTGGCGTCAACCGTCTTCATCATTCTTCATCGACCCAATCCTCACAAGTCTCACAATTAGTCATGAATCAATGCTCAGACCTTGCTAACCTTTTGTCGAATCTGATAGGCCTATTATTATATATGCCTACCAGATAAAAAGATATATGATACACACACACACACACGCACGCACACACATATATAAATATATATATATATATATATATAATATCAATTAACCAGAGTCCATGTAAAGTTGGCAGACACAACAGCCCTCACCTCATATATATCATTTATAAGTTCTCGCCTTAAAAGCCTTTAATATTAATAACCAGACGGATGGGAGGTTATGACTGCCGCTACAATACTTTATTACATTACTATTACAATACTTAATTATTATTTATGCGTTTTATGTTACATTTTCGACATGTAACCGGGTGCGGAATGTCACGAGGAATTGTCTGATTTTCAACTAAACGATTATATAACAAAGGCCGTTGAGAAACAATGCAAAAACAGGCACACAAAACAGTAATAAAGCTTGTAGGATCCGAGTAGCACAGCCAAAATATTTCTAAGCGAAGCTCTACAATCTGATTAACATTCAATGAATAGACAACATAAATTAGTTCCTCAACCACTCTTTATGACTTACACATTGTTGTAATGAACTTAGTGTAATCTAAACAGTACTATTGCACATTTATTGTTTCATACAACTAATACAATTTTAGAAACACCAGAAACCAGTATTTGCTTACAAAAGTTTAATACGTATATTCATGTGATTCTAAATGCATTTGCAATTATAATTATGATATTATTGCGTACTTTATTTTAAAACACTAAACTAATTATTCGCCAGTCTTCCATTCAATTACATCCTGGACAATATATTTATTGTCATCAGCACTTAATGCTTTAAGCAACAGCAATTACACAAATGCATGCAGGCAAATTTCAATTTTAGTTGTTAATGTACTCTTCTCAAATGTTCTTGTTTCTATCATGTTTTAAAATAAATTTAACTAATTTGAGAGCATACAAACGCACTCACACTCATCTGCTTCTTTTATTAGAAGCAAAGACTATTTTGAAGGCATTTACAGCAAAACTGAATTCTCCAGTCGTACAAACCTAAGGTGTATAATGGTACCTCTGCTTTTCCTACAAAAGAATGTCTGCTGCTCTCTAAATAATATTAAATGAATGTGGTACATTCTGTTATCTAGAAGCTGTTTTCAATTGTATGTGTGTGCAATTCTAATTCAGCACAGGTCTGCAAAAGTCATCAGGTGGAGAAAATTGATGGCTTGAACAATGCTCTAGAAATTTGTTTTCCATTTCAAGTAGTTCGTCACAAATACCACAGCCAAATTTTTTTGACAAAGACGACTCTATATCCACAAAAGATTTGACTTTGCTTACATGCAGATATTTTTCATCCTTAATTCTCTGTAACTGACCTGCACGTCCACATGAATTCGGATATTTATTGTGTGAGACACCTTCATTTGGTTCATCAGAAAGACCCACATCACTAAATGTGATAAAACGATCAGACACGCTTGAGATAACTTCAGTTCCAATTTTAAGATCCTGTGGCTGGGCTCTTGCATGGAGTTTAAACTGATCCACTGTAGAATAGATTTTGGTAATCGATTTATTGCGTGATTGTTGATTCTCAGTTTCATGAGTTTTTCTGTGTTTCTTTAGATAACCACTTGTTGTGAATACTTCAAAACAAAACTCACATGTGTATGGTCTTTCAACAGAATGGATTCTCGTGTGATTTTTCGGATTACTACTTTGATTAAACGATTTCTCATACAATTGACAAGGTCTGTGTGGTTTCTCTCCAGCATGCTTACTCATGTGCTTTTTCAGATAACTGTTAGTAACAAATGATTTCTGGCATATCTGACACATGTACGGCTTTTCACCTGTATGAGTTCTCGTATGCTTTTTCAGTGAATTACTTTGACTAAAAGATTTCTTACATAGCTGGCACCTGTACGGTTTCTCTCCAGTGTGAGTTCTCATGTGCTTTTGCAGTGTACTACAATCAGAGAATGAATTCTTGCAGAGCTGGCACCTGTATGGTTTTTCACCAGTATGTCTCCTCATGTGCGTTTTCAGATGACCACCTTGACTAAATGATTTATGGCATATCTGGCACCTGTGCGGTTTTTCTCCAGTATGGGTTCCCATGTGCTTTTTCAGATGACCACCTTCACTAAATGATTTCTGGCATAGCTGGAACATGTAAGGTTTCTCTCCAGTATGTGTTCTCATGTGGATTTTCAGATAACTGTAATAAGCAAACGATTTTCCACATATCCTGCAAATGCAATGTTTTTCTCTCATATCGGTTCTCGTATTCGCCATCAGGTCAGTCATAATGTCTAATTATTATGGTCTGTTTCGTTTATACTTGAGCCACATTCGTTTTTCGGGCCTTTCAAATCACCATATTCAAGGCAACGTTGAGTTACAACTTTGTTAAGCATGAGCTGTGGTGTTCCTTGCAGTCAATTGAATTTCTTTAAGGTTCTGCAATTGTTGATATCACAGTCTTTCCAACACCAACAATGTCCAGTGTCTCACATTAATGATGACTCCATTTCAACTTGCATTTCAGATGCTAACACGAAAGAATCAAGTTTCCTCTGTTTATAGAAGTAATTTTCGGAATATATAAAGATACTCTTATGATGAAATACTGAAGCTATTCAGTGTTCGTATACCAAAACATCTTATCATGATTCACAAGTATGATATTAATCGTGTACACGGATTATAATGTTCGTGATGATTATTAATGTTTCAACTGAAATGTGAAGCATTGACACACTTTTGTTGTTTTTCGCATGTAGATTATAAGAAAATATCAATCAGAAATTCAATTTTAAAGTTCAGTAATTCATTCATTCCGAAAACTTATATAGCGCCCCTTCAAGAAGCCTACTCAGAGGCGCTCCCAGTCCAGCCACAGCTAAAAAGATAGGTCTTGAGCAACTTGTAGAAAGCAGGCAAATTACTCCTAGGTAGTAAGCGTAGTGCAAGTGGGAGCCCATTCCATGTGGACGGGCCAACAAACGAGAAGGCTCGACGCTGTCTGGTAGCAGAGCGGGTTCGAGGGACCAGCAGCTCCCCATTGGCCGAAGAGCGCAAAGTTCTATGGGAGGCTACAACAGAGACAGGGCGACAGAAATTAGATAAGTAGAAAGGAGCACTACCAATTAAGGACCACCAAACAAGTGCTGCCATCCTGTACGAGATGCGCTGCGAGACTGGAAGCCAGTGCAGAACATCATGCATGTAGGCAGAAGTTGGGGCAAATTTTGGGAAATATAGAACATGATCTTATTACTGCTCACAACAGCTTAATGCATGTTATCAGTTTGTAGTCGAGTTAGCTAAAGGAGAATTCTAGTAACAATGGTAAAACACAGTTCCAGCCATTTTTTTAAAATAATTTATCGGCATGAATGGTTCCCTGCTAAAACACCTTGTGGGTTACAGTTTAATTTTGTGTTAAAAACTCAGAATATCACAATTCCACAAAAAATAAGGTTAAAATAAAATTTTAAATCACACTTTGGCAGGTCTTCATCATCGTTTTAAAAGTAGCACAGTCAAGGATTCATTATATCGTAAAGATATGAAATGAAACTATATACTGAATTTAAACGGAAACAACAAGTGGTTTTGTGAAAGTAATTGAGCAATTTTAGCATTGCAAAGTTTTCGCCATTTCATGGGTTTCAGTGTAGGTCGAATACAAATTGACTTGACAAAAACAATTCTTGCTGTCCATGTTATTACGAATGAAAGGTGGGGAGGGGTCACCGAATTTAGGCGATTATTTTGAGTACGAGTGCGCATGCGAGAGTGGATTTTGACGAAATGTACGTGCGCAAAATATTTAATGTCCATTTACGACGCTCACATTGGTCTAGAAATAAATCTGTATTATATCCTATAGTCGCCCGGTGGTTTTTGATTAAATTATAATTTTAAAAACTTGAGCTACAATATATGATGTTCAACAAAAATAAATATTAACCAACTGTGAAAATTATGTTTTATATATGACTTTAGCTGATTCACTTTTCTAAACGAAAGGGGTTAGAGTTTATAGCCTACATGTACGCATAGGAATGTCCGGGAAATGTACGAGTTTCATAATGGTCGGGAGTTGCAAAATCCGATTTTTTGCGCATATATTATAGGGATTGGCCCAGATAAAATTGATTGAACTGATTAAATGTATTTTTATTTGAATAGAAATTGGATATGCAAAACAAGCTCGCCTAAATCGAAGCTGGATTGATAAGCAATGATTTTGATTGATAACAAAAGAATTACTGCCTAAATGGGCGCGGGAATTATTAAACGAATTATTGCCTAAATAGAAGCTGGATCTATGAGGATTCTTGCCAACCCAGAAGTCCAATCGATTAAAAAGAACCAGTGAATAACTTACAACGTTAGAATAGACGTTCACCGTAGTTCCTATAAACAATATTGCATGACGAACTACATCCGGCGGTTCAATTAATTATAGGCCTACGGCGTAATGACATTCCAGCCACTGTCAACAAGGGAAGTAAATATTACGCGGAATCATTATTAAATCAACTCTCTCTATGACCAAGCAAACATTAATGATTTACTCAAACGTGTTTATAAACAACCTTCATTTTAATTATTTACTTGCTAAATAATTTACGTGCTTACTTTTGTGGAAACATTGGGTTATTTATTGGGCTGTTGATCGCCGCAAGTGACAGCGCTATATTCTGCGCTGACCTGTGCCACCATATTATTTACTTGCTACCGAGTCATTCTAGGGTGGTTACCCCCCTGGATTTTGGGTTTGGTTTGAGATATCATAACTTGTAATACACCACTTGATTCAGCATTCATTTCTGCACAAAATGGTATATTTAGGTTTAGAAAATATGAATGCACCTCGAAATTATGATTTTTTAGCATGGGTACCCCTCGATTCCACAAAAACGTATACTTACGCATAGGGAATATATATATAAGATTCTGTGTGTTTTGAACATGATTTATATATACAATAATAGTTTACATATAATAAAGTTCAATTTTCAACAATAAAAACTAGTAATAAGTCTGTTTTATGTACAAACAAAACAAGTAGTAGCTGCTGAAAAACTTTTACGCAGACATATCGGTTTGCGTTGTAAAAAAAACCCAACATTTTCACATATTTTAATTTATTTTGAGCACTTCCGGTCATCAAAAGACAGATTATTTAGTATTAACCCGTTAATGACCGTGTCCTTTTAAAAGGACAGTTGTATTTGCTTACTTATTTTAATATGATATCAAGTCCATAATATCGTTTTTTGTTTTATATAATCCTGCTGATGTTGATGAACAAACACCTGTCCAAAAAAATTTCAAAGTCTTTAGTTTTGCTTATGTTATTAGCCCTGGAAGTTGCGGAATTTTGCAATCGAGTAATCCCGCCAGTCAATAATAAATTTTAATTTAATTTAATTAATTTGCTATTTTATAAAAAAAATTATTTCGGAGTTTTGAGCAGCTATTATCTGATTGCTTTCCTATATCAATTCATTTTCACAAAAATCATCATTTTCATTATGGAAAATTTTTGCCAAAATTTGCTGTCCTTTTAAAAGGACGCTGGGCATAAATGAGACCGGTTTTGCCTGAATGTACAAAACTGTCATTGAAATGTTAGCACTGTCATAACTCATCCGTATTCATTTCCCAAATTCTGCAAATTGTCTTACTATGCTTGCAAATTACAAGGTCACTGTGAATATGTTCTAATTTAATGACTTCTATAGCGCTATTATAATTATATAATGCATCAAAAGCCACAGTTTATTGAAAAAGCCAAGTTCAAATCTTATAGATCAAGAACCAGACATCTGGATATACTCTAGCTCTGAAAATTGAAACAGATGAACAGCTCCAATATTGTTTATGGGTAACATTGGATGAAGTGGTCGCAATAATAGATGGTTATTGAGGATGCTGCTGTGTCCTCTCATGTCTGCATAACTGTACCATCAGATGCTACTATGACTCAACTACCGTCCGCAATCCCGTCTGCCATTCCAAAAACAAAAATTGTGTGAAAAACCCTGGAGAGTCAACCTGGAAATGGAGAAGTGGAGATCTATCTGAGGATTCAATTGTGCTGGTATAGTTGAAGATAAACCCAGGTTTCTACTAAGTCTTGTAAACGACGACTGGAGTCCTGTTGAGTTGTGTGAACTCTACTTTGATGATGAAGTCATTGGTCTGATGGTCACGAACAGTGAGATATATGCAGGAGAGCAGAAAGGTGATCACTCCTTTGAAATGACTGATGAAAACGTGATATTATCTCTTGCAATTATGTTGCCCAGTGGGTAATGGGTATGCCATTCTCCCAAGGAGATGCGTGTAGGCCTACTGTGAGCAGCATCCATACGTGCTGAACACAACTGTTGCAAAAGCCAAGCTTAGAAAAGTGTGGGATATGTTGCATTACCTACAGGATGTAGATAATAAGGCTGTGATGCCAGACGACAAGTTTGTCAAGGTCAGACCACTTTTAGCTCAATTCAATGGGCACTATATAATGGCCATAATTCCCCACTACGGAAAGCATGGAACAAAGCAACCTTTACACGGCAAACCCATATGCTTCGGATACAAGATGTGGTCTCTAGCTTGGTTGCTCTTCAGACATGGTCCTTTCTATGATACTCAGAAACTCGATATATTGAAATTACATGGAGCATTTTGAATGCATACCTTCTGAAGCAATCAACCGTTTAGATCGCAAGCACGGAACCTGCAGAGAAAGGGAGTTTTTCCAGACGTGAGATTTGACCACATGAATCACACCATTGAGAGTATTCCAAAGCAGAGGAGGTGTGGATTTGTGGCAAGAGAGTTTCACGTATGTGTGAAAAACGTCATTATTCCTTTACATGTTGACTGCTTTCCACAGTAATGAAATGAAATGTCACTATCCCACCACATTGAAAGCTGGGATAATAGATTTGAACACTGCTGTAAGATACTGTCATTACATCAAATAACACTGACAGAATGATTCTGAGTTGCTTTAGTTAGTATTATGTTTGTTTTTGCATCGCAGAGCTGTTCTTATTATTATTATCAACATATGCAACATAACAACAAAGTTGATTGCACGTAGCGTTTTTTGTATTGTATGTGCTCAGCGTCCTTTTAAAAGGACACCATAATATCTCAATAACTAATAAAGTTATGTGTTCACATTTTTTCTCCTAATATACCCTTACTGTAAGGACTCAAACTGCAAAAGAATATCAAAATCTGACCGCTGATTCCAAAGTGGTCATTAACGGGTTAAAAAATAGCCCCAAATGCCCTCTACAGAATGGCATAATTTATTTCTGTTAAGAAATAAATAATGGATAAGTCATAATAGAAAAAAATATATTTTATGAAAATAAAACACCTTTGTATACATTTTAATTTATTTTGAGCACTTCCGGTTGTCAAAAGACAACTCAGTGAGCATGAAATGTAGCCCCACATTCCCTCTATAGAATGGTATAATTTGTGTCTCTTAATATTAAAGGGCGGAAAAGTTACAGACGATATTCTAGGGGGTGGTATCCACCCCCCTGGTACCTTTGGTATATCGGGTGTAACTTTTGAACGGTAGGGGCATCATCAAAAATTTGGTACTTGTGGGTTTGACGACACCACAGAATTATATTACTCTAGTAATACGTCGTCCGGGTTTAACGACCCCACCGTGATATTACTCTTATTATACGTCGTCCATTACTTTAAATGAAGTGACCTAATGAATATGTTACAATGTGTTCGAAATCTAGTAAATAAAGACTGGATAATGGTTATTTTACAGGTGAAATAGAAGCTGGATTTGTGAAGAATGACAGGTCTTTATAGGTGAAATGAAAGTTGGATGAAGGTACTTTTACAGGTGAAATAGAAGCCGGATTCATGAATTGAACGCGTCAGAAATGGAAGCTGGATGATGGACATAATAGGTGAAATCGAAGCTGGATTAACGAAAAACACGCTTAGAAAATAGAATGAGAATCAAGGTGTGTTTATACCTGACAAAAAAGCTGGATTGATGAAAATAACACATAAGAAATGGAAGTTGATTTATTGAAAAACCCTTGAGTAATGGAAGCTATATAATGTATTTCTGTATCAGAAATAGAAACTGGATAAAGGTATTTTTTATATCTGAAATGGAAGCTGGATTAAGGTATTTTATATGTGAAGTGGAAGCTGGATTAATAAAAAAGCACTTGAAAAATGGAAGCTGGATGAAGGTTCCTTAAGGGTGAAATAAAAGCTGGATTAATTTTTAAAAAACCTTGACAAATGGAAGCTGTTTCCGATTTGTGGCGGGCATAGGCCTACAACAACATTGCTACGATCCCAGGAATGAATTACACTCACGAAACAGTTAATAATTCTCAAAATCACAGGTGCAAATACTCAACGCATCGAAAGATCATGGAAAATAAACGACACAATGGAACACACAGACATAATTATGTTGGATTCATACATGTGCGAAAACGTCCACCACTATAGATATTTCTGTGGGGTCGTCAAACCCACAAGTACCAAACATTTTAGCTCAAGAACATTTTGTCTCAATGAACCCTCTACAGCTACCTATTTTTTCAAAATTTTATTCCAGACAGAACGCGTTTGATTTGCGAAAAACCTGGGGGGTGACAACCACCCCCCCTTGGTAGCCCGAGGGTTAAGTGTTGTACAGATAAAAAAAGTAGCGTTAAACCACACAGAATATTGGGTAAACGTGTATTTTAGTATCTTAAATTATTTTCACTATTACAATACCTCAAAGATCGCCGTAAATTATTCCAAACAGCGTACATTTGACCAACTCATGGAACAGCACACTTAAAATTTGTTAAGAACAAGAATATTGAGAGAAAACGTGTTTTTAAAATGTCACTTTTCCCATGCGAAATCACCGTTCGAATCGCCAATGAACCACAACACCACCGGAAGTTGCTGTTGGTGTGTCTCCAAACCATCGACGTATATTGTGCGACTATAAATAACGTGTACGTCAAGACTTCGAACCTAAGTTCAAAATGAGAAATGGAAGCTGGATGAAAGTTTCTACCGACAACTCGTCTAACGACAAGTGGTCTCCGGACAATTCGTCTACGACAACTGGTCTACAGACAACTGATCCAGCGCTTGAGAAATGGAAGCTGGATGAAAGTTTTTACAGGTGAAATGGAGGTTGGATTAAAGAAAAAGCGCTAGAGAAATGGAATCTGGATGATGGTTCTTTTACAGGTGAAATAGAAGCTGGATTGACGAAAATAACGCATGAGAAATAAAAACTGGATGAATTTATTTGTAGATCTGAAATAGAAGCCGGATTGATGAAAAAACGCTTAAGTAATGGAAGCTGGATGATGGCATTTTTGATATCTGAAATGGAAGCTGGGTTGACGAAAATAACGGGCGAGAAATAGAAGCTGGGTTAATAAAAATATTGTAGCTTAAGTTGGAGCTGGATTGATGAAAAATAATCATCATTGAAACAGAAGTTGGATTCATAAATCGAAGAAGCTGGACTTTTACTTACTTACTTATTTATTTTGCTTGCTGTCTTATTGCAACACTTGCCGCACGCAACTTCCGGAAAGGGTCTGAATTGTATAACAACTTCGATCGGCGGTTTGTTATGACAAAATATAACAATTTTTCAATCGATTTCCTTCTTTTTAACAAATTCTAAGTATAATAATACATCAGTTAGGCAATAGCACGTTGGCATAAATATTTTAAGGCGCTTTTTGTGCCATTTTAAGCATGAAAATAATTTAAGATACTAAAATACACGTTTACCGAATATTGTTCTTGGTGTATATGGTTTCAATTTAAACTTTATTGAGTGAGTGTTCAGTACTTCAGTTCAGTACACATTACATTACCCTCACTCGCTGTACACAGAAACAAAACAGTGACCAACTCACAGAAAATAGTAGACTAGTGACATCTTATCCTGAGTCATTATCTTCAGAATCGTTGAGGAAACTGAGTTTGGGTCCGTAGACTGCGCTTGTGGCTCAGTCCAGGCGTATTTCTATGAAGCACTTAAGGCTTTCAACAAGTTAAAATTAGGCATGCCAAACATTCAGGTTCCCAGTCATAGCGACCTTCACTAAAACCTGTGTAATGGGCTTTCAGTGCGTTTGTAAATGAACTCTTACGTTTCGACATTTTGTATGTAAATTTATTTTCATTAAATTGAAAAAACACAAATTATGTAAATCGCAAACGCGTGCGGCGTTTAGTCTGTGGTTTAGTTGACTTCAGGAACCGGAAGTCCAATAGCAACCATACCATTGAGCTAAACATAGCCGGCGAAATTTTACATTGTCGGGAAGTTTGAGGCGCAACACGGATGCTGTATAAAAACATTTACTAGGCTTTATCTGCTGCTCCTTTGTACTTGTTAACTGTCGCGTTATGTCGATCGGTTATTTTGTCAATAAAACGAATATCTATATATGTTTTCGGGAAGTTGGAGTCCAGGGCCGTCTTATGGTCATTGCAGGCCCTAGGCACTTTTGCATATTAATCTATTCGTAGGCCCCTATGCTGTCGTGCTAAGCAAAAAGACAGTGACTCAAAAAAGGTGATTCCGCGTAAAACGACAAAGAAGAAATCGGTTTAATCCAACCAGAACATTTAATACTTCAATCATTCTGAATTTTTGCAAACAATCATATCCAAACATGTGAATTTTGGAAATAAACTCATTTTTAGTGAAATTTGATTATAAATTCTATAAAAATGAGTTACTGTCTTCTTGCTTAGTATCAAAGCATTGAATATCGGCTTGCTGCTAAGCAAGAAAGCATTAAGTCTTCATTATAGTGCTGCAGACTGGTGAGAAAACGTTCACTTTGCATAAAATTTGGTACATACCACGAACAAGTCCTAAGAAAAAGACTTGACAATAGGGCCTTGTAGATTTGCAATCTGGGCCCAATGGCAGCCATATTTCAAAATGGCTGGCCAATCTACATATTTTTAAAGATCTCAGCATCTATTTCACTTAGAATCGTCATCTTGGCGCCTAAACATACATTTGTGGGGGCAAGGATTCCGTTGGGATAATCTAAAACCTACTATGACCTCAGTGGCGGCCATTTTTTCCAAAATGGCCGACCAGACTGGTTTTTTTAAATATCTCAACATTTAGTTCTCTTAGAATCGTCATCTTGGTACCAAAACATACATTTGTAAGGGCAAGGATTCCAGTGGAACCATCTAAAACATCCGTTGACCTCAGTGGCGGCCATTTTGAAAAATGGCCCACCAGAATTGTTTTATCAATATCTCAGCATTTAATTCACTTAGAATCGTTATATTAATGTCTAAACATACATATGTAGGGGCAAGGATTCCAATGGGACCATCTAAAACTTTACATGGCCTCAATGGCGCCCATTTTCCAAAATGGTCGACCAAACAGGATTTTTTTAAATTTCTCAGCATTTAATTCACTTAGAATCGCCATCTTGGTGACTAAATATCAAAATGTCGAGACAAGGGCTTCGATAGGGTCATGCCAGATTTCCCCATGGTCTCAACGTCTGCCATTTTCAAAATGGCCGACCAAAATACCAAATTATCAATATCTAGGGTTGTCAGGCGTCCGGTAATGAAACGGACAGTCCGGTATTTATACGAACTGTCCGGTCAGAAATTTCAGACATTACCGGACACAGTCATGTCCGGTAAATAATTTTTGCTAGCAACAAGTGTATTTGGAGTGTAGGCTACAGTTTCTTGGGGCCATGAAAATATCTGCTCACGATTGTCCCGCGTATGGATTGCCTAGTGAAACTAAGCCAACTTGATAGCCTACACACCGATCATCGTCGAAATGACGGCGTTTTTAAATAAACTATCATAACAGAGCCAAATATGTGCATGATGCACGGGTCATACTAGAACTGTGCGTATAAAGTTGGAGACTGGATTCATAGTTCAAATAATGGTTGAACCGAATCTCCGTATTTAACCCTCGGAGGCTAACCTGGGGTGTTTTTTCACCCCACTGTCAGTATTTGCCCTGAATTTTTTTACTGCTTTAAAATTTTGACATGCGCTTTTGTGTATCTGTTCATAGATGATTTTTGCTTAATTCCACGTTTGTAATTTTTTTATATCGAATGCATGGTCACGTGACTGACGTCATATAATGGCCATTGTTATGAATAATTTATTTGTGTTGAAGAGGTTTCGACGGTTATCTGCAGCCAATGCAGCTAAACTGATACCAAAATTGATAACAGTGTTTTCAAAATGATGATAGTGATAATGATAATGAAGAGTTTGTTGGTTGTACCTGTGATGAGAAGAATGATCCAGCGAAGGAGAAAGAGGGTGAAAGAGAAGAAGATGGAGAAGAGAAGAATATGAATGAGAAGATGGAGAAAGAGAAGAATATGGAGAAGAGAAGAAGATGGAGAAGGAGAAGGAGGAGGAGGAGAAGAAGAAGGAGGAGAAGAAGAAGGCTGGGAAGATGGAGAAAGAGAAGGAGAAGGAGGAGAAAGAGAAGGAGAAGGAGGAGAAAGAGAAGGAGAAGGAGGAGAAAGAGAAGGAGAAGGAGGAGAAGATGGAGAAGAAGAAGGAGAAGGAGGGGAAAGAGAAGGAGAAGGAGGAGAAGGAGGGGAAAGAGAAGGAGAAGGAGGAGAAGGAGAAGAAGAAGGAGGAGAAGAAGAAGGCTGGGAAGATGGAGAAAGAGAAGGAGAAGGAGGAGAAAGAGAAGGAGAAGGAGGAGAAGATGAAGAAGAAGAAGGAGAAGGAGGGGAAAGAGAAGGGGTGGGAGAGAGAAATCATACAATTGTCAAATATCTGTTGAATATGCTAGCGTGTGTAAGATCTGTAGAGGGCTGTACTTTGGAATATTCGGTTGAGTTTGCATACCTTGCGAGATTGAGAGCAAAAGTTGAATGCTTTCAAAAATAATTTGCAAAGTCACCTGCAGGTCAATTGAATATAAGAAATTCTGATCTGCATGGGAGATGGTGGCACCCTTTGCGAAGCTCTGATTGGATATAGGAGAGAGCTTGTTGCATGACAGACAAGTATAGTGCGGGCTCTGTGGGGCGGGGCGTCACACGAATTCCTAGCGTGAAGAAGTTCTGATTGACTGCACCTATCACAAGGACAGCAATTTTGCATCCAACCAATGGCGAAGGAGTTTCAAGAAATGGAAATAATACTGTCTGGGGCAGAGGAAGTGCCCATAAGATTTCAAAGATATCCGCTCTTGTAATGTGCGCGCTATAATTTTAAAACCTTGCATGCATAAAAGTGTAAAAAAGCTGTACAATTATCCATTCACAATGATATTGTGTGCGTGCGTGTGTGTTGGGAATAATTTTTTCATGTATTCCTACGCGAAATACTTCCCAGGACGCGCATGGGTGCGGAAGGTTATGCATAAGGTTGTGATGTGGTCAAACGGAGATGTGTGTGTGTGTGTGTGTGTGTGTGTGTGTGTGTGTGTGTGTGTGTGTGTGTGTGTGTGTGTGTGTGCATAAAGATTCGCCAATGCCTCACAAGTCAAAAATGAAATGAACAGAAAAAAGACTTGTAAAGAATCTTAAAAATCGAAACATGCTTCTTATAATTTTAAAATAGTACGCGTCTTATAGTGTGGGTCCTATAAAGCAAACTACCGTTTTAAAAGAAATGAGTCGAGAATACCTCACAAGTCAAAACAGAATCTTACAAAACGAAACATTGCTCTTATAATTTTAAAATAGTGCATGTCTTACAGTGACAGAATCTTAAAAATCGAAAGGTACCTCTTATAATTTTAAAATAGTACGCGTCTTATAGCGCTTTTAAAAGAAATGAGTCGAGAATACCTCCCAAGTCAAAACAGAATCTTACAAATCGAGCATGTCTTATAGTGCATGTCCTATAAAGCAAACTGCCGTTTTAACAGAATTGGCTGGCGAAATCCTCGCAACCCAACCCAGAATCTTACAAATCGACACAGGCCTCTTATAATTTTAAAAAAGTGCATGTCTTATAGTGCGAGAATACCTCGCAACTCAACCCAGAATCTTACAAATCGACACAGACATCTTATAATTTTAAAAAAGTGCATGTCTTATAGTGTGAGAATACCTCGCAATCCAACCCAGAATCTTACAAATCGACACAGGCCTCTTATAATTTTAAAAAAGTGCATGTCTTATAGTGCGAGAATACCTCGCAACTCAGCCCAGAATCTTACAAATCGACACAGGCATCTTATAATTTTAAAATAGCGCATGTCTTATAGTGAGAGAATCTTAAAAATCGAAAGAGGATTAGGGTTAGGGTTAGGGGGAGGGTTAGGGGGAGGGGGAGGGGGAGGGGAAGGAGGAGGGGGAGGGGAGGGGCCCGCATCTCCTTCCCCAGCCCTTCCCCAGCCCTTCCCCAGCCCCAGCCCTTCAGCATCCCAAACAAAAGAACAAAAGATCAAAGAAATGATCAAAAGACATGATCAGTGAAGCGTGACGGTTTATAAACCACAGGGCCAAAAGCAAGGGTCATTAGTGAGAGTATCAATTACAGATGACGTCATACAGTCACGTGACGGGCCAGAAAACGGGCAGGGGCTATGTTCATTGCTTATTTACTACTAAGGTCATTGTCCTGCGAGTGGGATTAATTTACCATGAAGGATGGGAAGGCCCAGAAGGGGTTTGTGCAGTTCTAAACATTCCTTAAAAACAGCCCTGCTTTCAAGTCATTTACTTTCACCGTGTCTGGGCTGGGAGTGCTCAGAGTAGGTTTCTCGAAGAGTCGCTACATAAATCCATAGAATGAATGACTGAATAAATGCATTCATCAAACTGAAATATATTTTGAGTGTTCAGGAATTATTTGGACATGTGACCTCATTGTCAACCTAGACGTATGGTTTCATAAAACTCCATTATAAGGATCTGAATCGGTTGCTTAAAACGTATTGGCCATTATTACTACTTCGCAATTAAACGAATGATGACAAAAAACGAACTGCCAATAATGGATTTACATATTTATTGCATAGCTGATTCTTGTTTAAAAGGTGTATAAGGAGAATATTAAATTTTCAGTCGTTTAACGTCATCCTGCGATCTCCCGAGTCACTGAACAATTCTGACTCTAGGATTAGCTAGTGACATTTAGGTCTGCATCTAAAACTTATAAACGTCATTCACAATTTCACATATAAAGTTATATCTGCAACGAACGACAGAATGATATGAGGAACTTTGGACTGCTTTAGTGCAATTAGCTATTGGATCCAGAATTTAACGACAGCTTATGTGACCACAAAGGCAGTTGCGTCGACACAAAATATGCTTGGCATGTTATAATGCCAGTTGGAATATGGATAGGAATTATCGATGCTATCAGATGTATAGTTTCAATGTCCGTTCACCCAAACAGATCGGTCAGATGCCACTTCGAAGGGGCACGTGACGTCACGTCGCACCACTCCGATTCGCGTATAGGCTATTCATGAACCCCTCAGCGCCCGACCTGTGTGTGGATTGATCTTGTCTAAGACGATTATTGATATCTTGCAAGATTATTATAAAATTTCAAATGCCTTCCATCGATAGTCTTATCAAGATCCTCTCTTCCCTCTCCTCTTCATTCTCATTTTAATTCACTTCGTTTTTTAATCTGTGGGGCGCGGTGGTGTAGTGCCGCTATGGCTTTGATAATTCTGGTGACCGCGTTCGACTAAACGCAATAATACGGGGAATGGCGCGGCTCAACTTTCTGCCTGCCGACCAGAGGTCGTTCGATGACATAATTTTGCTCATGCTGATTTCTCCCTCTTTTATTCTGTACTCAACAACCCAAGTTACGTCCTCGGTCCTCTATTACCCCCATTAGGAATGTTTCCTACTCACTCCGACCTCGTTCTCACAACCGCTTTAGCCAGATGTGGCTTTATAACACGGATGCTATTCAAATGACCTTCATTTTATTACTGTTCTTTTTCTGTCTATCCTTTCTCTCTCAAATAGTTGTTATGATCCCAGTAATGTTTTATTTTATGTATACCATGGTACTATGACTATCGAATTGCATAATATTTCGATTTTTTATGACTAGGCCTACACGTTATATTCTACTCTCATCCAATATTCCCGCAGTGCGATTGCAGGCGGTTTAATTATGTACATACTACTTACTTACTTCTTCAAGCAATAAAAAATGTTCACGTGCTTTCTGTTAATCTAGGTATTTTTGGCGACTTTAAGGCCTGATCTCGCGACAACGTTTTTCTAAGTCTAGCAACCCCGAACAGAATACGTCTCTAGTCACTAGTGTCGCTCGCCATTTTCTTCGATGGGACATTTACGTCAGATTTCCGTTTAATAGAATTTATTGAGCGACAAATGGTCAATTTCTATCATTAACTTTGTGCAGTTTGCATTAATTTTCTCTCAAACATTTCCAATGCAAATCTCGGTCAGTGTTGCCGTCGCAAATGTGATAGTTAGAGCTTAAAGTTTGAGTCAGTGCTGGGCGATAATGGTTGATTGTCCCTTAGAAATGGAGGCCATTGTTTCTCGCAGATGATGTTTCATGTTATGGACTGATTACCTATAACAGTGCTGTTTGAATTTTAGCAAGAAATCTGGTAAAATCGTAGTTTATGTTGCTAAATTATTTATATTGTCAATTTAAAATGGAATTTGGATTGATGGCAATTTTTGCCTAATAGGCCTAGGCCCTAAGGTCTATGAACATTTAGGCAATCCTGTCAACGGCGGTTTTTAATTATTTCACACCGAAAAAGCTTGTCAACGGCGGTTTCAAATTATTTCACACTCAAAGTACAACAATTGACAAATGAACAACATGAAGGTCAGTCTGAATGCACTAGGCGCAAAGTTTAAATGTTATAGTTTTCACTGAGCAGTCTCAGGAAATTCCCGAACACATGAGTTTTATGACTGAATCGCCACTGAAAGGCCGATAGGTAGGTGGGGAAAAGATCACGACTAGTTCCACTTTGATATCTGAGTTTTCGTTTGGCCTGCATCCAAAAGCCTTCAATAAGTTGTGTGTTGACTTCTGGATGAACTGGATCCACAAAGTTGTCTGCATGCACAACAACTTCGTGCATGTTATGACTTTTGGCCCAAACGGTCTGCTGCCCGGATGTTGTCATAAACAAGGACATTACATCACAAAGTAGAGTCATCGGCGAACATATATGAATTTCAGTGTGAAATAATTAAAAACCGCCGTTGACACGGCGAACATATCTGAATTTCAGTGTGAAATAATTAAAAACCGCCGTTGACAGGATTGCCAACATTTATCTGTCTAAATTGCTTAAAATAATAGAAGATGACTTGATGGATATTATTATTGTTTCTGTAAATATGGAAGACAATTTTTTAAATTTAAGGATGGACCATTTATTTCTCAATAGAAGTTGTCTTACGGGAAAATTCTTACACGAATTTAAGTTGGGTTGATAATAATAATTCCTGTTAATGAGAACTTAACCCTTTGGAGGTGAGGTGACGATTTGTAACGCCAGAGGTGAGGTGGGGTTTGACAAACCCCAATAAATATTTTTATTTTCAAGCCACGATATCAAATGGAAAATACTAAGTTGAGTTAAACTATTCTTCTATGATCAATAATCAACTAAACAGACGATTACCACAAACAAATATCTGCTTTCAATCCATATTAGATGGCCAGAAGGTGGACCATCCAATGTGTACTTAACCCATGCAAGTTTGGGTCCTCATGTGCAACATTATCAAATGCACGAATAACCATAATATATATATATATATGTTTAATACAACATAGAATGCTTTAGCCATCATTGTCGTCAGCCTTCTCAATGCCAACACAAAATTGACGTGTTCAAGGCACACTAGCATGCCAGATCATGGCTCATAAAATCAACATGTATATTTGTTTGTATACGAAAAATTGCTATTTCCTTTGAATATGCAACAAAATAAAAAAACTGTTCGTTCAAATCAGGCCGGTGGGGTCACGTGGTTTCTGCTGAAGCATCTTGGGAACTTTCTCGTAACGTTCATGGACACTTACTATTTTTAGCTCAGCCAATCACAGCTCATGAAAGAACCAAGCTCAGACAACATGCATAAATACAAATTACATTATATCATTAGACAGTAAACCATATGGACATTTAATTTAACGGTTGGGCGCGTTTAGTGACATTCTCGATTAAGTATTAATGCTGTAAATAATTGGAAAATCGTGATCAGGTAAATTTATTATTACTATTTTCCACTGGCCAACGTAAATACGAATAATCGTCTTCTGTGATTGGTTGGTTCTTTCATGACGGTTGATCTAAAAATAGACCGCTAGACGGACAGTTACAATTTCATGTTATACTCTTGTTCCTTGCTCGGCTTCAACGTCACTGGGCAGCTCAACATAGGAAGCTCTGTCTAGTAATATATATGAGGTCGTTGGTTCAAATTACCTGAAATTGTGGTAAAGTGTCCGTATTTCATATTCACAAAGGTAGAAAAAAATAATTAGAACTGGCTCCATGTTTTCCGCTAAAAATTTAAAGTAGAATGCCTCTGGGGTGTGTCACACCCCACCTCACCTCCAACGGGTTAAGTTGGAAGAATTTTTGTCTTGAAATCCATGGAAGCTAGATTGATTAAGGTTATATTGGACATTGCATAATCAGGCATGACAATGAAGATATTAAGATAATTAAGCAATTCAAACTACGATTCTACCCGGAATCCATTTATGAGCATACCTGGGAACGGCTGTCCCAAATTGTAACATTAAATAAATCAACCTGACGTGTCGTAATAGCGTGGTGTATACGATGGGCGCATAGAAACGATGTTTCTTTTGCACTCCACACTTATAAAACGACCAGCAGACCTCCAGCGTCACGAGCTGTGTGTAATGCTGCACTACCATGCTTGAGAAATAGAAGCTGGATGAAGACCTTTTACAGGTAAAATGGAGGTTGGATTGATGAAAAAACGCAAGAGAATTGGAATCAGGATGAAGGTTCTTTTGCAGGTGAAATAGAAGCTGGATAGACGAAAATAACGCATGAGAAATAGAAGCTGGATGAAGACCTTTTACAGGTGAAATGGAGGCTGGATTGATGAAAAAACGCAAGGGAAATAGAAGCTGGATGAAGTTTACATGTGAAATGGAGACTGGATTGATAAAAAAACGCAAGAGAATTGGAATCTGGATGAATGTTCTTTTGCAGGTGAAATAGAAGCTGGATGAAGAAACGTTTAAGAAATGGATGCAGTATGAAAAACGCACACTTTTTGCCCATCCAATACTCCGCACTATCGATTTATGGAATGTTATAATTTGGGACCGCCGTTCCCAGGTATGCCCATTTATGGACATGGTATTGGGAATTTAAATACTGAGACTCATCGTGCAAGAACTGTGTGCATCGCCAATTAATTCGTATGATCATAGAAATCATTCTGACCTCAGAGAAACTGATATTAGCCATTGGTTTGAAGAATGGTAAAAACATTTTTCCAATAAAACATTCTCTTACTCATTTGTTCCTATTCTTCATCTTACTAGATGCAGAAAGTTCTTTTAACAAGTGTGAAAATTCGAGAAAACCTTGCATCTCGTTGATTTTTCATCAAAGGGAACACTAGACTCTGACTAGAGTGATCAGTTAACATTGGTACAGCACGAGAACAAAAGAGTATGCTTTCTGCAGAAATTGATGCCTTGCATATTTGACCACGGAGTTAATTGTTTCTCTTTGGACAATTTCTTATTTTACTGCAAAGGACCTGCTACATAAGAATGAAAGACACAAAAAGTTGCAGACCTGTGCATCAACCAACGCAAAAATTCTCAGAAAATACATCTGCTCTCAAACTGATACTATTCAAGATGAAAAACGTTATTGAAATTCAAAGAGTCACAGCACATTCTGTTGATTAAAAAGCCACAAAAGAGCAAGCTTTGCTTAAAAACTGCAGTGGCATCATTTACCTCATAAATTATATAATCGAAGTCCAATGCTGGAAAGCAACCATGAAAATTCTAGTTATGTCAAAAATGATTGACACTTAATGATGAGCTGATAAGATTTGTATCAATTCAGACTGTTAAAAATCCATGCAAAATACCGTTATGTCGGAAATGAAGAATTCGATGTTGCGATCATAAGATACGTGTTGGTGACAGAAAGTTTAGAATGTAATTTCTTTCAGAAATCATTAACTGTACTTAGCAGACATGAGAGAACCCATTCTCGAATTAAACAAAATAAATGTCGGTTATGTGAGGAATTATTTCTTGATTATGGTGGTCTGAAAAAAAGAATAAGAACTTATTCTTCAAAGAAATATAATTCAAAGGTCACTTGTGTCTTTTAAAATAATATTTCTCGCAGGCTGTAATCTAAAACCACGCATTAGAGCCAATGCTGGAGATAAATCATAAGAATGTTGGTTATGCCTGAACATTTTTCACAAGCGCAGTCTGAAAGAACGCTTGTGGACCCATCCTGGAAAGAAGCCATTCAATTGTCAATTATGTCAGAAATAATCAAGGTGTTGACCTGGAAAACATATGAGAATACAAGCTACTGAGAAACCATGCATATGTCAGTTATGTCAAAATCATTTGCACAGGGTGGTGTTCTGAAAAGACCCATGAGAACCCATACTAGAGAGAAACCATACAGGTGTCAATTATGTCAACACTCATTTACTGAATCTGGTGTTCTGAAAAGACACACGAGAACCCATACTGGAGAGAAACCATACAAATGCCAGTTATGCCAGAAATCATTTACCCAAGGTGGTAGTCTGAAAAGACACATGAGAACCCATACTGGAGATAAACCATACAAATGCCAGTTATGTCAGAAATCATTTGCTGAAGGTGGTAATCTGAAAAGTCACACGAAAACCCATACTGGAGAGAAACCATACAACTGCCAGGTTTGTCAGAAATCATTGACTGAAGGTGGTAATCAGAAAAGTCACATGAAAACCCATACTGGAGAGAAACCATATCAATGTCAGTTATGCCAGAAATCATTTACCCAAGGTGGTAGTCTGAAAAGTCACATGAAAACCCATACTGGAGAGAAACCATACAAATGCCAGTTATGCCAGAAATCATTTACCCAAGGTGGTAGTCTGAAAAGTCACACGAAAACCCATACTGGAGAGAAACCATACAAATGTCAGTTATGTCATAAATCATTTACCGGAGGTTTTAATCTGAAAAGTCACATGAAAACCCATACTGGAGAGAAACCATATAAATGTCAGTTGTGTCAGAAATCATTCAAGCATAATAATGATCTGAAAAGACACATGAGGATACATACTGGAGAAAAACCATTCCGATGTCAGTTATGTGAGAAATTATTTACTCAATGCGGTAATCTGCATGTACATTTAAAATCCCATACTGGAGAGAAACCATACATATGTTTGTCATGTCAGAAATCATTTGCTGCAGCTGGTACTCTGAAAAAACACAAGAAAAGCCATACTGGAGATAATCTATATAAATGTCAGTTATGTCAGAAATCATTTGCCTATGACGGTTCTCTGAAAAGCCACATGAAAACCCATACTGGAGAGAACCCATACACCTGTAAATTATGTCAAAACTCATTTACTGAGGCTGGTGGGTTGAAAAGACACTTGAGAAGCCATACTGGAGAGAAACCATACAGGTGGCAATTATGTAAAAACTTATTTACTGAAGCTAGTGTTCTGAAAAGTCACATGAGAACCCATACTGGAGAGAAACCATACAAATGTCAGTTATGTCAGAAATCATTTACTCAAAGCAGTACTCTTAATGCACACATGAAAACCCATGCTGGCAAGAAACCAAACAAATGTCAATAAAGGTTATGTCAGGATGCATTTAGTCTTTATGGTGATCTGAAAAATCAGACAGCCCACTGAAGAAACACCATCGTGTTCGAGAACCTTGCGAAGTCAATTCCTTTGAATTCTCGCAATAATAAAAATTATTATTCCAACAGAGATAGCTGGGGCAAAGCTTATGAGGGCGTGTTGGTTGAAATGTGTAGAGAGAACGGTTCAAGGGAGGAGAAGGTCTCGTTGATGTTCAGACGATAATGAAATTAATTATGTTATACAAGGTAATAAAATGCACGTAAAACGTCACTACAACCGTTGCTTTGTCTTTGTCGGCGAGTTTAAACAGTAGATGATAATAAATAGACAAATTAATTATTGTAGACTAATAACGTCGGAAATACATTGCGAAGCTAAGAACCTTTGAATGCATCCGATATCGGCTCAATTTGTTAAGCGCCAGTGTATAATGATAAAACATCAAGAAATTGTGGGGCGCGGTGGTGTAATGGTGGCGTTGTTGCCTTGAAGCCGGATGGTTCGAGGTTCTAATTCACCTCAAGTCACCGCGTAGGGACCTTGGGCATGCCCTTCAATCGCAATTGCTCAGCGCTTCGGCGTGAAACTCCGATGCAGTGTCCGCTCTGCAGTCGGGAATGCCTCTGAGTTGAGTGCTTGAGGGGGCGCTATGACAAGGGCGCATACAAATAAAATAATCAATCGTTTGCGCTGAGCATTATTGTTTGTTTGAGTTCTTGTTATAGCGCCCATTCTAGCTCCATACTCAGAGGCGCTCCAGACTACAGAGCTGACACTGCATATAGGAGTTTCTCACCGACGCGCTGGACAATTGCTAGTGAAGGGCATGCCCAAGGCCCATACGCGGCGGCTTGAGGTTGATTCGAATCTGCAACCCTTCGACTGCAAGGCGAAGAACATACCCACTACACCACCACGCTCCACTATTATTGCCGGTGGAGGACTTGCAGAAGGTCCATAGATAGTCCTACTCGCCTCAATTATAGAGGAAGATCGACCACTTGCTCTCTGGGTTTGAAAGTAACTGTAGTAGTACTACAGTACTACTAGGGTTAATAATTGTTATGATGTCACCATTTTGGAGCGTTGTAACTGTTTATCAACGCTGTTTCCCACGTAATTTACATGTATTTCTGTCTTTTGGTGATTGTTCACATCGACCATTAGAATACTTGGAAATAGAAAAACAAATGGAGTGTCAAATTGACTAGCCAGTAGACTGAAAAATGCGTCTACAATTTGGACAAACAAACTGACCACAGACTTGACTAATAGCTGGACTAACAAACGGACTATTATATTATACTATTACTGCCGAAGATGAACTGAAAGTCAAGCGCAATAATGAGGAGTTGGTCATAATGAACTTATTAGTGTACTACTACTACCACCAGCGGCGCCCGCAGACGTACGCACGTACCGTACTAAAAAAAGGTCATCAGTTTTTTCGGCTGATGGAAACGGTATGTTTTTGGGAATATTTTGGCTGTTGACTAAATAAAAGGTCATCAGTTTTGTCGGCGACCCTGACGAAATTTTTTTCCCTGTTCCCCTCCATCGAAAATTTCTGGGCGTACAAGAAAAAAATCCTGCGGGCGCCGCTACTACTATTACTACTACTACTACTACTACTACTACTACTACTACTACTACTACTACTACTACTACTACTACTACTACTACTACTACTACTACTACTACTACCACTACTGCTACTGCTACTACTACTACAAAAACAAGTGCCACTGCTATCACCACCACCGCCGCCACCGCCACCACCAAAACCATCCCCAACAACAATAACAACAAATCTTCCTCTTCTTCTTAATCAGTGTATTTATTATTAGAACTGCATGAGGAGGTGCAGTTGTCCATTTGCCTGGTAGGGAATTGGACTATATGAAATCCTGTTAATTACATGGCGGGTACGGCACGGGTATACCGGAGGGGTCGGGTCGGGTAATTTTTGGCACGGTTCGGGTACGGGTAGCGATTCTGTGTGCGGATACGGGTCGGGTAGCAAAAATGTTGTACCCGCAGACCCCTACTACCAGTCTATCAAAACCTAGGAATTCGCTGCGTTTATATAATAGTTCTCGTGGTTCTGGCGTAGAGCATTCCTTCTTAAAATCGTTTCTGATCATAGATGTTCCAAGCGTTCGCGTTTGTGCGTCTTTCAACTAATAAACATCTTATTCAGATTAAAAGAGGTGTCTAATTTCATCGCATTGCTCTCATCGTCTCATTGGCTTAGTACTGCGCGGTTAATTGTTTCATGGAACTTGCGATGACATCACACGAAATATTAGTTTTGCCCATCGCACAACCCAGTCCAACCTCACAAATGGCAAAGTGCCCTTGTTCAAAAATGAATGTTCCTATCCTGATCCAACGGTCCAGGCGTTCTCGTGTTTAAAGAAACCAGATTCGGGACTCTCTGCCTATATACTTCTGTACGTATATGTATATCTGTGTCTCACTCTTGTTGTCTCTTCGTCAGTGATATTTTACTTCAACAAATAATTTTCGTTTTACTTCTATTTCAGTTCAGACTTCCTCAATTTCAGTTCTAGTTCAATTACAGTTCTTCAAAAAATTTCAGTTATACTTCTAATTCAGTTTTTAGAATAATTTCAGTTCTCAATTCAGTTCTTGCATAGAAATAATTTCAGTTTTACTTCTTTATAGGCCTAGAACTTGCCTTAAAAAAAACAAGTTCGAGCATTTTTATTATCGATAAATGCTTCTTAATTTTAAAGAACCTCATATTTTCAGCGACATTAGCTGACAGTTTCTTCTCCCACCTATTAGAAGTCTTCACCCCCAAAAATTTACAAGTTTCTTCTATAAGTTTGAAAAGCCGGGGCTTCAACATCTTCTGCAAGTGGGGCAGTGCTGCCGTAGACTTGCCGTCCTTCCCTCCAATAATAATTATGCGTAATTTTACTACAAAAACCAAAGCAATAAAAATTTGAACTCCAGATATAGTCTGCATAATTTCCTGAAACTTTTAATTGGCAATATTTGCTGGATGGCACAAATCCGCTAACATGTTGACAATATCTAATCACACTCCCCTTATCATATTCCATTGAATTGGTCGACCACGTTACATTTCTATCTTTTACACGCTTGTGCTTTCTCCGTGCTGAAGCTGCTGACTCGAATCAGTCACTTGAAAGTTTCGCGCCAACCCTGAATATATTTCTTAGCATTCTGTGTGCGCTTATTCATTGAGGAAGACAAATTAAATTGTTGAAAAGTTTACCAGAAACATCCAGAAACGCCAGTTTTAGGGTACAAGCGTTGCATGGTTAGGCTAGGCCTATTTGTCTGTTTCGTTCCAGCAAACAATACAATACATGGTATTTTCATTTAGCCCAGTGAGCAAGCTGCACAGTGCACAAAGTTATCATGGTTGAAATATTTGCACTCCGGTATTCAGTGATTTTCACATAACCACATTCTTATCATGATGTTGACAATAATTATTAACTGACAGGAGAGGTTTAAATGCAAAAGACCATAATAAATTGCACACGAAAGCACGTGCTAAGCCAAAGATACCAAAGTTTTAAGAGTCAGAAAGTATGTGTGCCTTTTAGATGTTTACAAACTCAACTGCTTAGGAAAGGCTATGAACTAAAATTTCCAATTTTTTCATTAATTTCCGTTCTCAAATTAATTTTCGTTTTTATTCTAATTTTCGTTCGCTGTGCTTAATTTCAGTTCTATTTCAGTTTTCGTTCTCAAAATAATTTCAGTTACAGTTAAAGTTACACTGAACGGAAATCAATATTTTCAGTTCTAATTTTACTTATCGTTAATGAAAATATCACTGCTCTTCGTGTGCATATTATTTTGTCTGTGTGTATATCAGTCTCTGAGTTAATCTTTGACTATATCTCATTTTATGTTTTGTCTGTGCCCATCTCTATCTTTGCTTCTGCATGTCTAGCTCTTTCTGTCTTTGTCTTTGTGTATAACTACCTATAAATATGTCTCCATCTGTCTGTATCTCTGTCTCTGTCTGATTTCGTCGCTCTCGTTCTGTCTCAGTCACTTTCTGTGATATCTTCCAACGAAGCATAGCATTCCAATCTTTGTACAGCCACTCTGACTATGGCAGCACCAGTCAAGAATCCGGTGTACTGCTATTAGCTTTTGCAAATTCTATCTTTACGATAGCGATTAAATTCTCAAAACGCGAGATTAGTTCATCATCAGCATCTCTGACGACCGCAAGGTGTCGCAAGACGATCTCTATTACAGGACGCTCTATGCACTCATCCTACGCGATCGCTGAATCGTAATGTTGGTATTTTTCGTTACTATACATGTGATGCAGATATAAATATAAAGCAGCAAAGTAAATCGAATGCTAGAAACTGTAAATTATTTCCATAGACCTTTGCGCCACTGATGCAGAAAGATTTTGAAAAACAATAAATTTTTGCTATGTTAAAAGCACCTTTAAAATGGTTTACTTGACGCCTATTTTATTAAGTTTAGGCATCAACAATCTACTGATTTTATTTCATTAGCTATAATTATTGCATCCCTTTACCACGTTTTAGAGGTGGGTAAGAAGAGCCGTGTAGCAATTTATTGATCCCATGTCCCTGGCAAACACGCCAATATTGTATTGTATCTATAAGGGGTCATTGCATAATTACATAACGCCGAAAATGATCGCTTTCGACCCACCCACCCACCATGTAACGCTTCGTAACGTTACCCTTGACCCACCCACCCATACTTACTGCGAAATATGTCACGGGGATAGACTAACCCTCTACCGCATAGTGATGCTGATTGGCATCATTTCTGCCATGCGTGGTTAATAAACTCTACGATGCCAATTGGCATCACTATGCGTATCTCTGGGATAGTAGATATAATAATAAAGTGAAATCTAGTCTTTGTTTATATATCTATGCTCTTGTTCTATTTCTGACATATTTTCGAAATACCGTGTGTTCATCAACGAAATCAGATTTTTCCACATTGTTTCATTATTGTTGGATTTCATATCCAGGTAAAATTCAAACTACGTCAAATAACCGTTTTGAATGTGTTTTGTGGTAAAATTTAGTTGGTAGAGTTTGAATAAACGACTATCGTAACATTGAATGACAAAAATGGTATGCCGATTGGCATCATCATGCAACATAAACACTATGCTGATGACTGCTTTCCGTTTCAACAGAACTTTTTCATTGTTGGATAAGTCAGGTATAATTGTGATTTAGTAGTAATATTGAGTGGTAAATGTTTATAAATGCAATAATTTGTTATGTATATTGATTTACCAGATGGCTACCATGAATGTGAAATCGTTTTATGGAAAAAGAAAGATGAAGAAGAAGGTGGTTAGAAGAGTAATTCCTGTTGAGAGTGATGACAGTCAGTTGTCATCAGACAACGAACGTGATGAGGATTATAATCCACCTGTGGACAGGGATGAAAGTTCAGAAGAGCATGATGAGGATCATAATCCACCAGTGGACAGGGATGCAATTTCAGAAGAGCACAGCGACCTTGAGCGCCCGGAGTCTCCGTGCCTCAACATGCCGACAACAAGCACTGGGATATCCAAGACTAGAGCAGGCAAAGTGAAACGCAGACTTCTGTGGAAAACTTCTAAAGATACGGTAGAAAGGCGATCACCCTTCTCCGGCGATGTGAGTCTTGGTCCGGATGTTGTGGAATTAAAAACTCCCATTCAGTTTTTTAGGAAGGTATTCCCGGTTACGCTGGAGCAGCATATCGTTGAACAGACTAACCTTTACGCTGTTCAAACTCGTCCTGAGAAACCCATCAAGCTGACAGTTCCAGAGTTAGAAAAGTTTCTGGGCATAACCATGTGGATGTCTCTGATCGTACTACCCAGTGCAAGAAGATACTGGAATGCCAAATACAAAGTAAACAACGTATCGGAAGTCATGACAGTCAACAGATGGGAAGAAATCAAGCGTTTTATCCACTTCAACGATAATACGGCTGCAGAACCAGATGGCGATCGACTTTATAAGATCAGACCACTAATCACACAGATTCGTGATTGTCTCAATACAATTCCTAAGGAGGAGTCATTGTGTGTAGACAAACAAGTTGTGCCTTTCAAAGGTCGCAGCAGACTGAAGCAGTACAACAAAAGCAAACCACACAAGTGGGGCTACAAGATCTGGGTACTCTCCGGTAAATCAGGTTTTGCATATGACATGGAAGTGTATACGGGTAAAGAAAACCATGTCCTTGCTAAAGAAAAGGATTGTGGACCAAGTGCCAACGTCGTAGTGCGCCTGGCCAGGACCATTCCACCTGTTGGACACAAGTTGTACTTTGACAATTATTTCACTAGCATTGATCTGCTTGTGTATTTGGAACACCAATCTATACAAAGTGTTGGGACAGTGAGAGTGAACAGGCTGCAGGGTTTTTCAGAAAAATCTCAAAAAGATTTGAAGAAGATTGGCCGCGGATCCATGGCGGAGTACACGACTGATGTAGATGGGGGTCACCATTACATTTGTACAGTGGTATGACAACAAAGTCGTCAATCTTCTTTCAACATATGTGGGCACAGAGCCCAGAATAAAAGTGATGCGATGGTTTTCGGCACAGAAAGCAAGAAAGGAAATTGACTGCCCTCAGATAATCTCCATCTATAACCAGCATATGGGTGGTGTGGATTTGCTTGACAGCCTCATGGGACTTTATCGAATTACCATTCGATCAAAGAAATGGTATCACAGACTGTTCTTCCATTTTCTGGACATGGCTGTAGTGAACGCATGGCTACTGTACAGGCGAGCTCGTTCGCAACAAAACAACACATCGGAAGTTCTCAGATTGGCAGAATTCAAGGCTCAGATTGCAGAAGGTAAGATAGTCAAGTGTGATAGTCTCACTCAACAATTTGTCTTTTACTTGCTGACACAGAATTATTTCTCTCATCATATTTTATTTATTGAATTTGTCTTTTTCAGTTCTGTTGAGTGAATGCAATCTTTTATTTTAGTCTCATGTGTATTACTGATATATGAATAATTTCTTATGAAGGTAAAACTTTGATAAAATTCAAGGCTCAGATTGCAGAAGGTAAGATAGTCAAGTGTGATAGTCTCACTCAACAATTTGTCTTTGACTTGCTGACACAGAATTATTTCTCTCATCATATTTTATTTATTGAATTTGTCTTTTTCAGTTCTGTTGAGTGAATGCAATCTTTTATTTCAGTCTCATGTGTATTACTGATATATGAATAATTTCTTATGAAGGTAAAACTTTGATAAAAATACTGCACATTAGATTTTGCATGCATAGTAATGTGTTTCGATCTCTGGTGTTGCTGTAGGTTTGTGTAAGTCTAATAAAGGCACAAATAGGAAGAGAGCGGGTCGACCGAGCATGGAGAGTGAACTTCAATCGGTCGCGAAGAAGGCAAGACGTAGGCATCCTGTCCCAGTTGCCGATGTTCGCACAGACGACACCAGCCACTGGCCAACTTGGACCGTCAACAGACTGCGCTGCCGTCTACCCGGCTGTAGTGGACAATCACGTGTTTCCTGCGAAAAGTGCAACATAAGTCTATGCTTTTCAAAGGACAAAAACTGTTTCAAGCGGTTTCACACGGAGTAACAGTAATTTATTTGTGTAACTGCATTTGTCCCTTGCGATCAGGGAGAATGCAGTACAAGACATTGAAGATGGTTTTATGCTGAGATTTACTGAGTACTTTCATGGTCGTGTTCATTCTCTGTAGTGTATGCTTCATTTTCTTACATGAACTTTCATGCTGTTGCATCATTATGTGGATACATTTATGCAAAATAAATAATAATTTTGCAGATATTGCCGACCCATGAAGATGCATTCGATTGGTTACATTGTGCATGAAGATGCCGATTGGCATTTCATACTTTTTCGTCATTTATTCACCTTTAATAATTTTTTTTGTTTAGATAACATTTTTCCCATAGTGTGTACCCTAATACCAACAGAAAAAAATATTTTTTGTTTTAAAAAAAAATATTAAAAAAAATTCATGCGGTAGAGGGCTAAGATCCAAGGACTGTGTATAAAAGCGGTCATCGACTCAACTCCTTAACTCAAATAATACAGATGTTTGATGTATAAGTCGTTGTCTAAACTGACGCCATTGTTGAGTTGCAAAGCATGAACAAAATTAGGTGGAACGTAATAACTAGCGCATAGCAATTTACATGGAATTTCGCTATAAATGCAATTTATATGGCTTAGGGCACACAATATACAATTATACATTCCATGTGCTGTAAATGCCAGTCGTCAAGTAAACCCAGGTATTGCAGGGGAAAAGAAATATGGACGAAGGCCAAAAAGTGAGATCTAGGCGAAAAAACCTGTATTATGCCAAACAAAATATTTGTCGAGGGTAACGACCTCCGTTGTCATAAGCCCTCGTCAAATCTGGATCCGTCCATCACTAATCTGTAAATCAAGTTCTAAAATGGAAAGACACACAATCGTCCTTGCGTCAGCGATTACTTATAAAAGTATAACTTTCTTCAATTAAGAGGTGTTTATTTACCACTTATTAATATTGACATCACGCAGTGTGCCAAAAATTATCCTGCGATATGAGTAGTAGTTTCAGTTTAACGATAGTGTGATATAACATAAGGCATTAGCTTAGCCACAATATGAATTCAGTTGTGTTAAGAACAGAAAAAAAGACGTCAATCTTCAAGTGTGCAATTTATCTATTTTAAAATCTTGCAGAGATGGAAATTAATCAGTTTAGTCTATTCTCAACTTCATGGCAATCGCAGACAATTATACAGAAAAATTAACGATACGGAAAAAGACAATTTGCAAAATGAAGCACACAAAGGCACACTTCACACTCCAGATTCCACACACATGGAATGCTAGTCCCACCAATCTTACGGAAATTGCTTTACCATTGAGTGATGCCAGTCCGAAGCGTAGATTGTTAATTTATTACTCGTATGACACTGTACCATTGACCGAAATAATACCTATCATATATGACATACGAACATGACAAGTGTGTATATATATATACAATATATGTGTGGCGTCCGACCCTCAACAGACAACGCCTGCGCCGCTTCTCTCTTGCCCTCGGCCGCAAGCGCCTCTGTATGACCGGGTCGGTCTTTCTCGGTGGCCCCTGCACCATCAAGAGTCTCTGACAGCCCAAGACCCGAGAGACCCGCGCTCTTACCAGGATTGCCTGGATCTCCCGAGTCGCTGTCTGCGCCGTGCGCGCCGTTATCACTTTCACTGACGGTCGAAGAAGCCCCTGATACCGACGCCTGCGACCGGGTGTGCAGCGCCGTATCGTCGGACCCGCTCTCTGCCGAGTCCGCGGTCGCCGAGTAGGCGACGTCCTGAGATGGAGGATGGCCGACTCCCAACACAGGGTCCGTTGTCCCACCGGCAGAGCGGCCTCGCCGTGCGCCACCCGTCGCGCCTTCGGTCCTTGTCTTCTTGCCCTGTTCGTCTTGACTCTTGCGTACCATGCTGCACTTGGCGGCCACTGAGCCCTCGCCACCAACGGGGACTACTGAGCGCATGCCCTGTCCCGTCGCCCACAGTGACTGAAACCATGACCATTCCAACGGCCCGAGGCCGAGGATGCGCCACGACCTTGTGCCCATCTTTTATTCCAATGAATTTCACGGAGAGACGGCTCACGCTGCTCACACCGCCGGGCCGAGTCTAGCTGAAGCCCGGGGAGCGATCAAGACCGGCAGCGGCCGAAACTCCCAACTCCACACACGTAGCCTGTCACTGGAACACGCGCCGCCGCCGTGTACCAAGTACGCGGCGCGCTTCCCGAGTGCTCGCCTCACTCGTCCACCGATCGACAGCGATAACCGGCCTTCCCCGAGACTTGGTCTTCTCGGCCGCTCGGAAGAGCGGGGTAGTGGATGCTGGTCTGTTTCCCGTAGAAACGGACAAAAATAAAAGACCTGGCGGTCTTGGGGGGACAGGTAACGGGTAACCCCGTCTCCGAAGAGACTTATTAATTGTCGTAAGTCTACTGGCGCCGTTCGCCCTAACTCAGCAGTTACGGACCTCAGGTAAAAAAAACCCTGATCTCAAAACTTGGTCTTTACTCTCAAGCTTTAATCTGCTTCCCTTGCTCCTCTACCCGAGGGGAGCGATAACTCTCTACCGTACCAATATATATTACCCGAAGAACTTGGTGCCCCTGCTTTACTAATTCGAGCGTATATCACCGAGGCGTCGGCTTCATGCGCCCCGTGGAGTCACCACTCTCCACCCGTAACCTTCGCGTTACGCTCAAAAGACTCTCAACGATCGCTAAGACAGCAAGATCGTGAATGCAACACGTAGATTCCCTGGCAGGAAGGAGCCCAACCCAAGTCCTGCAGAATCACCAACACGTGTAGCCAAACAGTAACCGGATACTTCACCAGGGGATTTCACCCTATACAATGTAACACTTCCGCAGACCAACGGAGCTGCGGCGTCTCCGGCCTTGTAACCGTACCCCTGAAACAGAAGATTGAACCCCTAGAGATCGATGACTGAGTAACGAACCCCGACAGATCGTCCACCTGAGCTCTCACAACTGCGTATATCAGGATCGCCCAATCATGTTCAAATGGCTACAGCCAATCCTGTCGAGACAGTAGAACACAACCGATTTAACTATGAACGAATTCACGAACACAGTACGTATGGAGTAGTCGGCAACTACTCCACGTTATAAGCAACGCACCGTGCGGCAGGCTTTATTCCACCGGCAACACGCTATGCTTTGGCTTAAACGTGGACATCGGTCTTCCGTATACAATGACCGAAACCTAAATTTTAACGAAACCGGTTTCAGTTTCTTTTCTACTAAGCCAAATGGCTACCTAACGAGAGTCAGGGTTACTCCCGCCATTTACCGGCAAGTTATCTTTTACGTGTACTTGTCTTGTGGCCTGTCCGCCACACTCTCCCCACCTTTCTTTGATGCAGAGCATCGTTAGGAAACATGGACAGTATTTATCAGGACCCTCCCATTTTTATGGGCCCGTCCTCTAACCTACCTACTTAGGTTCTTGGGAGACAGCACTACCCCCTCTGTCTCCCGATCACAAAAATGAGTGTCACTCATAACCCATTCACACACCAGATATGCTCTTTATTATTTCATTCGCACCAGTCATACTCAACCACCATCATCACAGTGTCAAAGATTCTCTGTCTGAATCTCGTTGTCACGAACCCGACGTCCAACAGCGTCGTACGTTGGCCAGCTTCCAACCAACTCTGAAAATAACAACTAACACAAATACATAGGCACATCGGAGTAGACTTTGCAGTCAAGGATCGACCCTACGACAGCAATTCGAACCTCCGCAACTAGCTGGTGCTATTAACGACAGAATAGAACAGACATATTATCGTAATAACCGAAAATCGGAAGTTTGCGCTCCGGCAAAAATCCAAGAATCCGCCGCAGATTCACGAACAGTCTTTCCTTTATCCAGCAAATACTTCACGTGCCGTTCATCGATGTAAACATCGGCTGCAAGATCAGGGAAACATAAACGTAACAGGAACATCTCTAACCCGAGCTCGATTAGAGTGCAAGGAACCGGAAACCACCACGGTTATAGAGCGATCCAGACAGTCAATTTACAACCAGGACTTCGACTTGAAGAACCCCGCCCATGCGCTAACTTGTAGCGATAGCTAGTCCAGGTGCGAATAGCGTCCTCCCACTGTCTTTAAACCAGGACTTCGACTTAAAGGAACCCCGCCCATCACTAACTCGTAGTGATAGCTAGAACAGGTGCGACTAGCGTCCTCAGGAACCTCGGCTTACCACCCCGCCCATACGCTAACTCGTAGCGATAGCTCGAACAGGTGCGAGTACATCCCCGACACACGGTCATTTGACCAGAAACAGGACTTCGACTTGAGGAACCCCGCCCATACGCTAACTGGTAGCGATAGCTAGTCCAGGTGCGACTAACGTCCTCGAGGAGACCCGACTTACGACACCCCGCCCGAACGTTACCTACAACGTCAGCCTGCCAGGTGCGAGTAATTCCTACCACCACTCTACTGGTATCCTGTCACCGTGCAAGACCACCAACCTTATACGCACTCTGTCTCTTACCCGAGCTCCACTCAACCGAAGCTGAGGGACCTTAAGGAGAGAAAAGTTACCAACTCGGTCCCTGTCCTGGGAATATCCGTTGTTCCCACCATCACCGTCTGATAGTGATTCTACTCAACAAGAGTTATTCGCGAATTGCGTGGACAGTCCCACCACAATGAAGTGGTCAGCAAATCAAACAAAATTCAAAGGAACTTGACCAGTGTCAAGGAACAATCGCCATCACGCGAGTACAAAAAAACGCAGGGCGCGCTCTCAATACGATCAGGTACCACTTTAACCCGTAACTGAAAAAGGCTACATCAAAAGGACATCAAGCACAAAGTCCACTGGCAATATATAAAACCCACCACATTGAAGCGGTGTCGAGACCCAGTTCAAGTCTCGCAACCCACAAGTACCACTGTGGCGTTCAACAAAAGGAAACCAGCAAATGTAAACAGAAATCTTTCTCGACCCCATCCAGAAACACATCGCCATTACGCGATGACTTTGGCTAGTCATCCATTGAAGACTGACTACCACTTCGTCGACTGGGACTTTCGACGGTATTGTCCCTCATGGACGTAGGTAAACCTCCGAGGTGTTCCCTTATAGCAGGAAACCTCCGACACACTCTTTCCAGGTCGAGGTCGAGTGAGGAGTCACTGTCATCCTCCTCTTCCTGCAGCCAACTGTCACCGCTCATCACAGGCCAGATCTTGTCCTCAGCCTGCTGCTTCCGCTCCACCAACATGTCTTTGTCCAAAGCGTTCCCGGTGTTATCTTTTCCCGCCGGCAGTACCGTGGGTACCACCTCTCTCATCACAGCATACTTGGCGTCTTTATCCGAAGCGTTCCAGGTGTTATCTTTTTCCGCCGGCAGTACCGTGGGTTGACGTGTCGTTCCTATCCTTGACGGGATCTGTCGACCATACTCGGACTTCTGTGTCATCAGATTCTTAGTGACGTGTAATACTGTCACTCGTTCCAACAGGCATTCAGTACTTTGCCTCACCGTGGTGTCCTCGTTTCCCACGTTCACCATCCTGACCCAGACCATCGACTCTTTTCCAGGGATCAGGGTTCGCCCAACTACCAATCCTTTGGATAATTCCTTAGGGGTAGTGACCCAGTCCTCTGTATCGACTCGCAGATGCGGATACACCACCGAAACAAGTACATCCATTTCACATCTGGCCGGTATTACTGTGTCGTGTCGGATCATAATTTTCCTGCACCTGAGTTCTGCAGATGTAGTTTTCAGCGGTACGTTCAGTTCACCCAGGCGAACACAATGACCAGCGAAGTTCCAGCTCGCCTGATTGGCTTCGAGCCACGACAGCCCCAAGATGACTTCCGTCACTTGGTCCGTCACCAGACAAGGCAGCGGAAAGGATTTCCTGCCAATGTGAATGGTCAACATGGCTTCACCCTCCACTCGGATCTCGCTCCCGTTCGCGGCTAGCAGTCGTTGCTCTGACGGTACCACTTTACTCCCTGGCACGAAGCATTTCGGCACCAGCGACATCTCGCTGCCTGAGTCAAGAAGACATTGACGTCTTACTCCATTCAAGCGTGTTACGATGTACGCCATACTGCTTCCTTTCACCAGTCGGTTTTGTGACGGTTCCGGGAAAGGTTCAGTGCTCACTGGATCTTCAGCAGCTTCTGTTCTCAGCTGCGGACAATTCCTGCGGATATGTCCTCTTTTGCGGCACTGGAAACATTCGCGTTTGTCGGTCCACCAACAACCTGGTTGAAATCCTTGCCTCTCGAACGGTCCATTGTTTGTCCGGTCCGAACGATTCCATCGCTCGTAGGGTTTATTCGCAACGAACCCCGACTCTGACTTCGGTTTGAGCTGACCGAGTTCCTTGGTCAGATTCTCAAGTTGACGTTCCAGGTCGACCATTCGCTGATCTTGTGGATCCCCGACTACCGGAGTCGTTCGATCGGACTTGGTAGCTTTCACACGACCATGTCTCTGCTCCAAGTTACCACCAGACGTTGACTGACGACCGTATGCTTCCAACCGGACAGCATGTTTGTACGCGGTCTCAAGATCAACCGGTTCTCTTTCGCGTACTTTCTGAGCCAAGTCTTGATTCGTCAAAGCGTCGATGAAGGCATCACAAGCGATCGACTCTACGACGTCATTTGTCGGTCCAGGATATGCTAAGACCATCAATCGCCTGATCTCTTGCACAACATTGCTCAACGTCTCAGACTGACCCTGTCGATATGTCCGTAGCTTGGTTCGGAAAAGATTCGTTTGATTCTCTGAACCATACCTCGCCTTTAACTTTTCCACCAGACCCTGCCAAGACACGTTCTTCTGGGCACCCATGTCCCACAGCAATTGTGACGCCGGCCCTGTGAGAGCACACATGAGCTGGTCAGATTTTTTGCGGTCACTCCAATTGTTGCATCTAGCGCACACTTCAAACTTAGCCAGAAAAGCAGCGATCGCTGTTTTCCCGTCGTACTTTTCAAGTTTGATCCGGATCCCACGGTCCGCTGAAACTCTGTGTCTCGTCTGACTGGCAGAACGTTGACGTGTTCTGTCCTCACCGGGACTCTGTCGAGACGAATCACCGTCATCGCTCGATTCATCCTCTTCCCCGATCCTTGATCCGACGCGTTGCTTCACACGAGTCTGTTCTCTGGCAACTCCTCTATCCTTGTGTCCTCTGACCTTGACGGGAGACCGAATACGTTCACCCGACGAATTGCTATCGTCGCTGGTCACCACTGCCACACGTCGTTGTCCTTGGTCTTTCTTCTTTAGAATAGACCGACTTGACGACGGGTCAGTACGCTGTGTCGGCACCGTGATTTTCACTTTACGTTTTGCCTGACGATGATGACTTTCATCAGTCGTCCTTGTTCTCTGCTCATCCGGATCCGTTTGTGTGGATGCATCGTCAGATGACACCACTTTTCCCTTCACCCTGACATCCTGTTGCACCAGTCGTCTGACTTTAGGAGAATTACCATGCCGTGATTGTAACACCCGTTGCTCTGGTAATGCACTCTGTCGTACCGTTTCTTTACTGACTTTATTTTGTTTCGCTTTTTCAGGAAGTCTTACCATCGGCTGTGGCGACGACTCCTGCCTCCGTTCACGAGAAGCTGACAAGGCCTGCACTTGCTGAGTGAGCAGAGTCAAACATTCCCGGAGAACTGACAGTTCATTCTTCACGTCGACATCCACACCATTCCCTGAGACGCTCTCAATCGTCTCCAGTCGAGGAACATGCCTGCGAGATGCACCAGCATTTCGACTCGACCTTTCTTTCACGGAGAGTACCTCCACACATCGCTCAGGTAACCGGTAAACATCCCTGTCAGGACAAGACGGGACTACACGTTCAGAAAACACGGGTCTGCTGTCCCGAACAGCTTCAGAAACTCGTGGAACAGAACGGAGCCAATGCTCAACACCAGCAACAGAAGAAGAAGTCTTAAAACGGTCGCGAACCAATTCAGCTTCAACTTCTAGATCAACAAACTCCCTTGAGTCACCAGTAGCGAGATCAAAAGGCACAGCTACATCAGATTGAGCAAAACCACCAGCTACGTTCAAATCAGGCCAACAAATTTTTGGACGAGCGCCAAAGTATTCACAATCAGGTCGAGAAACATCCATGGAAAGATTCCCGGTTGAAAAATCAACATTCAAATGCGGAAAGGGACAGTGCGTACCTCAGAAGTTTTGACCCCACTTCTGGTACCACTTTGTGGCGTCCGACCCTCAACAGATAACGCCTGCGCCGCTTCTCTCTTGCCCTCGGCCGCAAGCGCCTCTGTATGACCGGGTCGGTCTTTCTCGGTGGCCCCTGCACCATCAAGAGTCTCTGACAGCCCAAGACCCGAGAGACCCGCGCTCTTACCAGGATTGCCTGGATCTCCCGAGTCGCTGTCTGCGCCGTGCGCGCCGTTATCACTTTCACTGACGGTCGAAGAAGCCCCTGATACCGACGCCTGCGACCGGGTGTGCAGCGCCGTATCGTCGGACCCGCTCTCTGCCGAGTCCGCGGTCGCCGAGTAGGCGACGTCCTGAGATGGAGGATGGCCGACTCCCAACACAGGGTCCGTTGTCCCACCGGCAGAGCGGCCTCGCCGTGCGCCACCCGTCGCGCCTTCGGTCCTTGTCTTCTTGCCCTGTTCGTCTTGACTCTTGCGTACCATGCTGCACTTGGCGGCCACTGAGCCCTCGCCACCAACGGGGACTACTGAGCGCATGCCCTGTCCCGTCGCCCACAGTGACTGAAACCATGACCATTCCAACGGCCCGAGGCCGAGGATGCGCCACGACCTTGTGCCCATCTTTTATTCCAATGAATTTCACGGAGAGACGGCTCACGCTGCTCACACCGCCGGGCCGAGTCTAGCTGAAGCCCGGGGAGCGATCAAGACCGGCAGCGGCCGAAACTCCCAACTCCACACACGTAGCCTGTCACTGGAACACGCGCCGCCGCCGTGTACCAAGTACGCGGCGCGCTTCCCGAGTGCTCGCCTCACTCGTCCACCGATCGACAGCGATAACCGGCCTTCCCCGAGACTTGGTCTTCTCGGCCGCTCGGAAGAGCGGGGTAGTGGATGCTGGTCTGTTTCCCGTAGAAACGGACAAAAATAAAAGACCTGGCGGTCTTGGGGGGACAGGTAACGGGTAACCCCGTCTCCGAAGAGACTTATTAATTGTCGTAAGTCTACTGGCGCCGTTCGCCCTAACTCAGCAGTTACGGACCTCAGGTAAAAAAAACCCTGATCTCAAAACTTGGTCTTTACTCTCAAGCTTTAATCTGCTTCCCTTGCTCCTCTACCCGAGGGGAGCGATAACTCTCTACCGTACCAATATATATTACCCGAAGAACTTGGTGCCCCTGCTTTACTAATTCGAGCGTATATCACCGAGGCGTCGGCTTCATGCGCCCCGTGGAGTCACCACTCTCCACCCGTAACCTTCGCGTTACGCTCAAAAGACTCTCAACGATCGCTAAGACAGCAAGATCGTGAATGCAACACGTAGATTCCCTGGCAGGAAGGAGCCCAACCCAAGTCCTGCAGAATCACCAACACGTGTAGCCAAACAGTAACCGGATACTTCACCAGGGGATTTCACCCTATACAATGTAACACTTCCGCAGACCAACGGAGCTGCGGCGTCTCCGGCCTTGTAACCGTACCCCTGAAACAGAAGATTGAACCCCTAGAGATCGATGACTGAGTAACGAACCCCGACAGATCGTCCACCTGAGCTCTCACAACTGCGTATATCAGGATCGCCCAATCATGTTCAAATGGCTACAGCCAATCCTGTCGAGACAGTAGAACACAACCGATTTAACTATGAACGAATTCACGAACACAGTACGTATGGAGTAGTCGGCAACTACTCCACGTTATAAGCAACGCACCGTGCGGCAGGCTTTATTCCACCGGCAACACGCTATGCTTTGGCTTAAACGTGGACATCGGTCTTCCGTATACAATGACCGAAACCTAAATTTTAACGAAACCGGTTTCAGTTTCTTTTCTACTAAGCCAAATGGCTACCTAACGAGAGTCAGGGTTACTCCCGCCATTTACCGGCAAGTTATCTTTTACGTGTACTTGTCTTGTGGCCTGTCCGCCACATATGTATATATATATATATATATATAATGTGGGAAAACAGGTTGACAAGACGTTATTGCAACAGTACAGGATTATGGGCGCAGAGTCGCTCCCGACAACCTGGTGCTTCTATTCCCCATAGCAACCGGGCTCAAAATTCTTATCACCCATCCAGGGTTGGATTCACCTGCTTGTCACATGTTTAACCCTTATAGTGTCACGATTTTTCTCAACCGATTTTGGTCACCGGTGGGTAAAAAAATACCCCCACTGTGATTCGTATGATTCCTATGATAAACTCTAATTTTCAAGTATAAAACTAAAAGAAGTTATTTATAGAAGGTTCGCGGAATGCACTGGAACCAAAGTAAGATATGCAGCACTGCAGAAAAATCAAAATGGCGGACAAAGTGGCGGCCATAATCTTAAATGGCTATAAGTGAAGTTATGTATGTAATGGAAACATGATTTGAGAGTCTAAATCAACATTTTCGAGGTCAAGGAATGCAATGGAACCAATGTCACATATGTGGCACTTAACGAAAATCAAAATGGTGGACAAAATGGCGGCCATAATATTAAAATGGCTATTAGTGAAGTCATATGTGCAATGGAAACATGATCTCAGGGTCTAAATCAGCATTTTCGAGGTCAAGGAATGCGATGTAATCAATTTCACTTATATGGCACTGCAAGGAAAAGCCACAATTGGGATAAAATGGCGGCCATATTTTTGAATTGGGTATCATTAAAGTTCTGTATCTGATGAAAATATGATTTACTAATTTCTTGGTCAAATAATTTCATGAAAGCCACATTCTATATGTCGAATTGTTTCTTGTTCCAGTCTGGAGTTCAGCGTCGATTCACCCTTCGATCGACGAACCAAGCTGAGCTTCTGGATCCCCCTCACTCGCACTGCTATCCGATAGCATCGTTCATAGTACTTGATACTCTGTCACTGATCCTACAAGCTGCATGGAATGGCCTCCCTGTTACACTGCGCTTAGTTCCAAATGGTCACACCCTGCTCGTTAAAAACCTCCAAAATTCCTTATTTAGCCATGGCTGAGTTGGGAGCTCTTCTGACTACCATACCTTGAAGAGGCGCTATATAAAATTTTCAAAATATACTAAATAAATAAATAAATGAGTCTTTGCGATCCTGAAGAAGTCGTTTAGAAACTAATAAGAACGGTCGTCTTATACACCTTTTTGATGCTGATTTTTACGTAATAACTTTGTGTAAGCGCACAA
The DNA here is from genome assembly GCA_949752735.1 of Lumbricus terrestris. Classification (NCBI taxonomy): domain Eukaryota; kingdom Metazoa; phylum Annelida; class Clitellata; order Crassiclitellata; family Lumbricidae; genus Lumbricus; species Lumbricus terrestris. Next base: position 11,351,346 of record OX457048.1, on the reverse strand, counting down.
TTTTTGCTAGAACCTTTTTCCATTTTTTGAGTGACACTAATTTTTTGCTACGATTGGTTAATTTCTAAGACCATTAGAAGTCGTGTTAAAGGTGTCTAATCTGTGGTTTTTGGGATGTGTTTTAATGGCCATTGTGTCCATCATGTGTGTGGAATGATTATTACATGTATTATAAACAGGTAAAAGTGCTTCTAGCTGTGATGCTACTTTCTCATCTCTTCCAATTCCATGCGGAAGGCACACAAATCTCGTGGGTTATGCACATGTAACAATTGCGCACTGGTAAGTTATCTGCAACTCTTTCAGCTAAGAGGTTCGGATGATTGGGTCTACCAGTAATATTATGCAATTGTAACGCACCATTCTGAGTCATATTTGTTGGAAAGTATCTATAACAACGATACTCTATCTTTGATTCAAATGTGGGCGAAATGCTGGCGGCTTCAAACTCTTAGCCTCCGCACATTAGATCGAGTGGCTGTTATTATACTACGTCGCCGCCTGTCCTCCCATCAACAGCGTGCCGTAGTGTACTCATTATACCTAGATTGGCTAAATGGCACAGTGAACCCAAGTCTGGGAAAACTATTTCTAAGCTGGCCGAAATTGAAACCATACTTCTCGGTTTTAAGTTCGGCATTTTAACTACTAGACTATAAAGTGTTGAGATAACTTACGGCTACCATTGTCTATTGTCTATTATGCTAGAAGAGCAAGACCAGCGATATCTCAGAGATATTTAATGCCCATAGACAGCGCCTTCTCTTTCAATTCGATCAAACAATCAGCGTAATATTATAGTCTAATAATGACTGCGTGCAAAATCAAAGTTGAATAGTGGTGCCCTTCTCTTTACACCAGGCTTTGGACTGGCACTGACGGAGTACGATCAGTTGCGAACCTATGCTTTGTAAACAAAGACCGTCGCAATTTTCGGCTATGACTGTATGGATGACTAAATGGTTTGAGTGTTTTTTTCTAAGGTACCGGTATGGGTTTTGACCGATTTCTGCAGTTATTCACTTGTTGAAGATGCAACGAAACACCAAAAACGGACAGTGTTATTATAGGAATTGAAATAGATGATTCAAAGGTGTCTAAACTGAGCCCAACTCAATTCGATGTATCGTCATAGATTTTTGAAATTTGACAGTAATAGCTTAATTATCTATTAATTAAGAATGAAGCGATGCAAGGGTGACCAAACATTTTCTTGCAATGTTTCCACCGAGCATTTTTTTAAAGTCGACAGGTTAAATGTTCACAGTCAAAGAGTCGCACAATGATGTCTGGCTTTTCAATTGACAATTGTTGCTCCTTACTTGCTGGTCTTCCCATTGGGGTCCTGGGGCGACTTGATCGTGTATTGCGCTACGCTGCTCATCTTGTTGGGCGGCTTCCTAAATTTGCTCCTGTCTCTGATGTGCTGCACTGAAGGAAAAGGCACAGCACAGAGAGGAGTGGCGTCATTGGAGGTTGGAACCTGCCGAAGGGCAGAGAACCTAAAGAAAGAAGAAAAAAGATCGATCTTAGGATTTTCCGTGCACTGACTAAAGCCGTTTCGTTTGAAATACATCCTGTCTTAATTTATAGGCAATGGGGCATACATGTAACCAACCTTTGACAGCCAGTGAAATCTAATCTAGTCTCTATAAAATGTGCAAACATTGAAAATGGTACGTCCATGGTCTCCTCCGCTTCATCCTCTGCTTAAACAGTTGACTCAACCCTTCACTCGCAATTGCTCTGCGCCATCGGCCATCAGCGCCATCGATCTTCAGATTTTGCGCTGCTTATGGAAGGGTCGAAAAATAGAAGATGTTATTTTATGATCTACACAATTCAGATTCTAATTTTAAGGCAATGACCATAGAATGACAGCTAAAATGTGTCACTAACATGATAGGTAGTGAAGTTCATGATTTAGATACCTTTATTAAGATTTTATACAGTGATCCAAATATCTAAAAAAAATGGACCTCAGGTACAACGTAGAGTCGTAGACTGTCGGGTAATAATCATTATCTGGAAATAATATTATCAAAGGAAATTCGACGTTAACACTGCCACGATAATAGGGCATTATATACATGTTCATTATGAGCACTTGTTACAGCGCACCATCAAGAGTTTTGATCAGAGGCGCTCCAGGCTACAGCACAAAATACAGACTCGGTTTCACACCGAAGTGCACGAGCAATTGCGATTGAAGGGCTTGCTCGGGGACCAAACGCGACCGTTTGAGGTGGACTTGAACCCGCAACCTTCCGGCTCCAAAGCATCGAAATTAAACGGTGTAATACCACGTATCATTCTGTGGCATCGTACAAAAACCTGTGGAATCGTGGACGGCGACGTTGATAGCAATATTCTGACATCTAGCGTCCATAGCTGCAACGACACAGATGACATTCGTGCTCTATAAATAGCAAAACTATACCGACTGTACACTGTATGCGTGAATTAAACGTAAAATTTTATAAACAATTCTTACTCGTTGCGTTACTGTTCAAACCTTAAGGGTCCTTTTGTGTCCACCCTGTTCACTATAAGTAGGAAGTTAGAGCGACAAGGGAGAGAGCGATCCAAGGACTTTCGTACGCTGAGACTTGGAAAATGATGTTGCTAGCACTTCATTTCCACGGCTTGGCTGAAAAAATAGTCATAAGCGCATAGAGTCATTCAAGATAAAATAAGAAACGAATATTCTTTATTTCACCAATATTGCTAGCCACATTTTGGTTTACAGACATGGTACAATAAAATTTAATTATATTTAATATACATGATGGAGTAATGTATAACGTAGTTAAATTATTTCCATGTTATTATACGAATGTATAATTGTTGGAAGTCCGTGAAATAGATTTCAAAAAGTATTTTAGCTCTATAGATTCGACCGATCACGCGATTAAGGCAGTGACAGCGGAAGCAATAATAGTGATGACGGTTCTTGCAGGTTCATGCATCGTCATTTACTGTGATTTACAGGTGACCTCTGTTTAGTAATGGTGGTCGGTCAGGTCGGATCAATTGGAATGGGAGTATTTCAATAGAGCAATAGAATTCAGGGCTGTTTTTAAGGAATTTTAAAAAGCCCTGATTGAATTGTTGGTAGTAGCAGTTGTTGTGTCTTTTTGGATTATTAAAAAAATATTTCAGTCGCGTTAAACGCTAAATGGTGGAGGAATAGACGGAGCAGGGGAAGGAGGAGGAGGAAGAGGAGGAAGAGAAGGAGAAGAGGTTGAGGAAAAGGAGGTGGAGGAGGACGTGAAGCAGGAGTAGGAGGCAGAAGAGGAGGATGAAGAAGAGGAGGAGGAGAAGGACGAGGAGGGATGGAAGACTGATGGGGGTCAGTGGATGAATTGGATGACTTTCCGGATAGGAAAAGCAGGAGAGGAAAGCGAGGCAATAATCTGATATAGGTTGGAGAAAATGACAAGAATTTCACCCTCCGCCTTCCTCACGGCCTCATGAGCCATTCGTTGTTTAATTATCCGATTATAAAATCGAAGATCAAGTTTACGATTATATTACTACATCGAATCAACTTCGGTTAACTTCAGTTCATAACAAATTATCAAATTGGTTAGTAGATAATGTCGTCTACTTAGAGTGCAATGGTTTCTAACTCCAATGCATTTAGCAATGGAGTTATATCACCACTGCTGCACTCTTTGCAGACGATGTTTACGTTGCATATCTCGCTCAAGGTTGATAAGATGAAGAAGTATCCATCTTACATACCTTCAAAACAGTCTCTTGCTATGTTATATAAAACTTTGTTACGTTACGCAATTATTACCCTTGACGACCAACCACTCCATAATAATAGGCTCCACTGATAATCTAAACGTCGCCACTGTTCGTTCTCCGACAGTGACAGCTAGACTAAGTACAACTTCGAATGCAGGAGGGTGGCAACGCAAATGATCTTAACATAAAGTGCTATCAGACTACAAATACTACTACCACTACAATAATTACTAATGCAACCAGTACTAGGCTATTAAAACATGCAACTACCACCACCACTACCGAACTCACAACTGAACGCTAGTGACTAATTGCCAGACCAATTTCATTGGATAATAGTTATTGCTACTCAACTGATCTTTGTTATCACACAACATCGTTAAAGTGAATCTATTAATACGATTGGTTAGAACATCCGTCTTGTTGCGCGATGAATGCAGGCTAATTATTACTCGTCCTGTTAGATGGTTTGGGTTGATGTCTACTATGCATGCGGGTATTAAACAAGATCTTTGCTTGCGATTGCTTAGCGCCATCGCTTGATGGTTGGTCTTTACACGGTGGCGATGCATAATTGCACCGATTAGGTTACCATCATCATTCTTGCAAAGACCTCAAAATATCGCTAGTCAATGCGTAATGAATTTGCAATTCTAAACACCTTCTACGCGTTTTTCTCAAGTTATAAAAATAGAGAAAATTCGTAATATTCGATGAGCTCACATCATCAATTAAAGTCGGAAAAGAGGAAGAAAAGATTGGCAGGATAAAATTAAAATCATGATTAAATCTTAATAACCTTAAAACAGGTTTAAAATTCTGATTCTGTGACGTATGTCGTAGAAAATAGTCGGTAACAAGGTGTATAAATGGCAGAACATCAAACTTGCAACGTTTAGTGCCATCTTGCGACCAACTGAGTAACAACTTGCAACGTGTGATTCTAACTATCACATTTCTTAGATGCTGTGCAGCATTTGACTATATATATATATATATATATATATATATATATATATATATATATATATATATAATTTATACATATACTAGGGTGGTCGCATCTGTAATGGCAAATTTTCAACTTCATTTTTGTTCTTTCCCCAACCCCCCATTTGGTGCCACTTGGTAAAAGACTGATGCAGCCCAAAAATTATCCCGATAGGAAAATATTTAGGACTAGCACAACGTGTTTGAAGTTTTGGATTTTACGAAATTTCATCGTCTTTTTGAGTATAATGCTAATTTAGCTACATTTTTGGACCTATGACTAGTTTTAAAAGAAATGCAACATTCTTTTACTCAAGCACGACTGACAAGTATGTCTGACTTCTACAATGATGATAATGGTTTGTTATATATTTTTATGAACAATTGACCATCACAATAGTATTTGACTCGTGAGTCCCTGAGATCGATGACCGTAAACCTTTACTATAAATCTACTTTAAATTTCTGTTAGCTGCCATTGGCATTTTGCTGTTGAGTTGCTTGACTCGGGTTCTGCTAAAAATAAAGATAGCCCCTCCCGCTTCTGGCTTGGCCGACCAGAAGTGATCCAGCACTTAGGCCATTAGTGTTAAGCTACCGAACCCACTGCTGTAAAACCGAACTGCGTGTTGTGCTATAGTGGGCCGTATTTCGTATAACATGTACTTGTAATCACTCTGCGGTGTATCAGATTGGGTGATTAAATGAAGATTATTGTAGTAGAAAGTCAACACATTGCCATGTTCTTTTGATAGTCCTGATTTCTATCTACAGGGATTCTTTGTTACACTAAAGGCTCTTTATTACATGCTTAACTTTAACACAAATTCTGATATAATACGGACAAGGACCTCAATAATATAGTTGAACTAGAGAAAACTACTGATGACACATGTATTTTCGTTTATTGTGGTAATCAGAGCAGAATGACACAGCGCATCACAGATAAGATTTATCAAGAGTTGCTGTAAAGATATGAATTAAAATAGATGTTGAAATTATTGAGATCATCATTTTTATAGATCAAAGAAATTACTTATTACCACTTATGAGTCAAAAAGCAGCTTTTAAACAACTTCCAAAGAGAGCATCATAATTGAGTGCCTGATGAAGACTACTCACATTGTTGTCTATTTCATAATATAGAAGTTATCCAATTAAAAGTATAAGCTTACTTTTAGAGCTGAAAACATGAACAGAGTCAAACAATTGACACAGAAAGTGCTGTCAAGAGTGGACTCAAATTACACTGCCTTTATTAGCTATTGTAAATTAACTACCTATTATAAATTAGCATGAAAGGCGATGGTGTCAAACACGTAAGTTATATGCGACTCAAAATCTCTACATCATGCTCAGCAATGGATCCAGCTGAAATTACAGTGGCCGCATGGACATCTCAGACGACCAACCAATTCAAGGGTATAAGTATAGCACTCTCAAGACAGCACCCATTGGTACACCCTTGGAGGCAGATGAACACCTTCCTTGGGCAACATGCCAGAGATTTCACTTTGAGGGAAGTGAATCGTGAAAACTACAACATAGCTCACACCCATACAAAGACCAAATGCAATTTGAATTGTGAGACAGTGTAATAATGCCTCAGCTCGAAAACATCTTAGCCTAAATTTGAGATAAAAATTCGCATCTAAAAATAATGGATTTTTACTTTTTAATATTACTACAGTTCCTTGTACCCAGTAACCCCATGAACAATGACGGTAGAAAAAGAAATATTTCTCGGAAATCAGACCTCATTAAGAATTTTGGTGATTTTGCAGAATAAATTAATTATATAGGACACTGTCACACAGATGAAACCCCACAATTTTTTTTATTTTTCCCCAATATAATTTATACTATTACTATTCCCTTACTGTAGCAGTCTAAGAACAATACGCTATTATAATCAATCAAGACAAGGTAAAACAGGTACTATTTGTAAAGAAATAAGATATGATAGATATTATATGTGATGCGGTGTGTTATACAGGTTTTCTAGCCTTAGAGGAATTTTTCTTGAAGTGGCGCTATATAAATTGATGATCACGATTACGATGACAGTAGCATCATCATGTTTAAGTGTGGAGCAACTACAGGTAGTTGAATTGATTCCTGGTTTGAAGATTCCTGGTTGACTACAGCCATATAGCTACTTTTGAGCATTAGAAGTCTTGCTATTATAAGGGTAAAACTTTGATGGCGTTGTGCTAGTCCTAAATATTAATATTTTGTCTTACAACTTTTTGTGTGATGTTTCTGGGGAGAATGGAACCAAACGGCGCCTTGGGGAACAGTCAATTCCCACTTTCATTTTTATCGACCACCCTAATATATACATACATTTCTTTCTTTTCATCACAATGTCATCTTCTTCCAATCTAATTTCGCCTCTTGTAGTTTTTGTCTTTGATGAACCGACTGTCAGTGGATTTGTACTTCGTCCTATAATAACTATTTGTTTGTTGGATGGTGTTTGTGTCTTTCTTTGTCTGCTTCTGTCTGATGTGAGTGTTGCGTGTCCGTCAGCGTATCTCTCTGTAAATGTCTTCTGTCTGTTTGTCTCTGGACAAAAAGTCCAGAGACTGGCAAACAGGCGGATGATGATAATCATACTCGTCATGACGAAACGTCGTTACACAGACTGTACTTATGGCGAGGAATAAATAGTTATAGCCTACTTATTGGAACATAATTAAATTATATATTTTATATTTGTTTATTTGCAGCGAAAACTGATAGACACACCGATATCAGGTAAAGAAAAGCAATTGATTATAACTTATGGAATTATTATTCGCCTAAGATTGTCCATGTCAATGTCTATTGAATTTATCTCTTGATGGGTTAGGAAATGACATAAATTACACAAAGAATCCCAAATATTTTTTTTCGAGGGCTACGGCCTCTGTTGTCATAGGCCCTCGTCAAATCTTATATGCCAGCGATTTTGTTAATGCTTGTATATTATCGACTATAAAATGCACACGATGAGGAAAACAAGGAACTCATCTCAAACAAAAGAAATGTAATTAACCAAGCATTATTAATGATATATCATATGTGATATGACATGACATGATGTTGCACAGTGTGTTGTGGTGTGATACTGTCTTGCAATTCAGCATACATTTAGACACCTCGATTGTGTGTTCTTCATAGTCTATATATAAGTATCTAAACACAACTGCGCTAATAACGACTTCAGCGTCAGTACACACTTTATGCACCACGTTACGTAATAAAATTTAATAACTTACCTAGTGAAAATTAAGACCAACATAAATACAATAATAAATGACTTGATTGGATCATACGGAATGAGTCGTAGCATGGTATAGAATGGCAGCATCTGGCTTGGTGTGGTATAATAGCACAGCATGTATGCATGTATGTGCACTTGTTATAGCGCCCCTTCAAGCTCTCTCACTACTCAGAGGCGCTCCCGACTGCAGAGCGGACACTGCATCGGAGTTTCACGCCGAAGCGCTGAGCAATTGCGAGTGAAGGACTTGCCCAAGGTCCCTACGCGATGACGTGAGGTGGATTCGAACCTCAAACCTTCCGGCTTCAAGGCAACCACTCCACCACTACACCACCGCGCCCCACAATGGAATCATTGGCCAAAACTTTACGTGACTTAAGGCTTTGGCGATGCTCCCGAACGCAAAAGCCGCTCATTTAAGGAAATTCTCAACTTCTCTCTGCCCTGTGATTTGTGTCTAGTCTCCAACACAGAGGAACCCGTTTTCCAGCAACTCCAACCCCATCATATCGAACCATCGCTTCTTTGGTCTTCCATTTCACCTATTTTTCCATGCACATGTCCGTTTACAGATATGTTTTGAAGAATTATATTTGATTCCGCATTCTGGTCACTTGGTCGAAGTAATGTAACCGTTATTCGAAGTAATGTAACCGTTATTCGAAGTAATGTAACCGTTATTCGAAGTAATGTAACCGTTATTCGAAGTAATGTAACCGTTATTCGAAGAAATGTAACCGTTATTCGAAGTAATGTAACCGTTATTCGAAGTAATGTAACCGTTATTCGAGGACCTCCTTAGTATTCGACATAACTTTCGTCTTTGTGACGTTGATTGACATCCCATATTCTGCAGCACTTACGACTTGTTTCACGAGTTCTTGTAGTTCTTCTGGTGTTGTGGCCAGTTACGGTAGGACGATTCTGCTTGTAATGCTGCTGTAAATTTCTGCACATTATACATGCTTTTGCTCAATCCGCTACTTATATCGTTTGTAGCATACGTGTTAAAGGTGTTTAATGGAAAACGTTAGTAGCATAATAATTGCTTTAGCGACACAAAGTATCTGTCGGAGTCTTTTGCTGCCTACATCATTATTATCGTGCTATTATCATTTCTTTCGGCAGAAGTACCGTAGTTTCTCTTGAATAGTACAAAGAAAATGAGCATTCCAGCCGGTGAACCATGATCTAATATCTACTGTTGCAGTGGCGGATCCAGAACGTTTCGAAGGGGGGGCCAAAAAATTTTGGGGCTGGGGTCGGAAATTTTTTTGTTGATCTTTCGCTGGAAATCTGATTAACTAATTTAGTCGTTTTTGGCGGAACCAGAGTTTAATTTAGCCCTCACCTCTAGGGGGATTGAGGTTTCCGGAGGGTTACATAATTCACCGTCTGAAGACAATCATGAGGCGCGCAGCGCCGAGAGTGGTAGGGGAGGGGTGTGGGGAGGGGATATGCCCCTCCCCACCAGAAACGTTTTGAATTTTCACATTGCAATGGTAGCATTTTAAGCTGTTCTCTTAACAAAATAGCTGTACTTTTCAGTGCTTATAAGAGTGCCATAAGATCTCAATAAATATTGACTTTACTTAAAAACTTCTTTCCCGAAAACTAGACTTTTTTAAGTAATCCGCCGGAAATCTTCAAAAAGGGTGTTCAATTTTCCTTCCCAAAAAACCGATGACATTTTTTGATCATCCGTGCGAAATCTTAAAAGAGGTGTTTAATTTTTCGTCTAAAAAGAGTGTCATGACTTTTTAGTCTTTCGTGCGAAATTTTTCAAAAAAGGTGTTTAATTTCGCATCCCAAAAAACTGATGACATTTTTTGATCATCCGTGCGAAATCTTAAAAGAGGTGTTTAATTTTTCGTCTAAAAAGAGTGTCATGACTTTTTAATCTTTCGTGCGAAATTTTTCAAAAAAGGTGTTTAATTTCGCATCCCAAAAAACTGATGACTTTTTGTAGTCATCTGTGCTAAATCTTAAAAAAGGTGTTTAATTTTTCGTCTAAAAAGAGTGATGACTTTTTATTCTTCCGTGTGAAATTTTCAAAAAAGGGTGTTCAATTTAGCATCGCAAAAAACTGATAACTTTTTGTAGTCATGCGTGCGAAATCTTTAAAAAGGTGTTTAGTTTTTCGTCTAAAAAGAGTGATGACGTTTTAGTCTTCCGTGCGAAATTTTCAAAAAAGGTGTTCAATTTAGCATCGCAAAAAACTGATAACTTTCTGTAGTCATGCGTGCGAAATCTTAAAAAAGGTGTTTAATTGTTCGTCTAATAAGAGTGATGACGTTTTAGTTTTCCGTGCGAAATTTTCAAAAAAGGTGTTTAATTTCGCATCCCAAAAACTAATGACTTTTTGTAGTCATCCGTGATAAATCTTTAAAAAAGGTGTTTAATTTTTCGTCTAAAAAGAGTGATGACCTTGTACTCTTCCGTGCGAAATTTTCAAAAAAAGGTGTTCAATTTAGCATCGCAAAAAACTGATAACTTTTTGTAGTCATGCGTGCGAAATCTTAAAAAAGGTGTTTAATTTTTCGTCTAAAAAGAGTGATGACGTTTTAAGGCTAAAATAAATAAAATACTCCCACTACTGAATGAAATATAGTAAGATATAAATAAAAACAAGGAGTAAACATGTGTTATCATTCACCGCACTTTCTTGCACATGTAGACTACACTAAAAACTTAACATGTTTCGCCCTGAAATTTTTTGGCATCTGCAAAAAATAAATTACATCCCAAACACTGTTGTTCGTGTTAACTTGATTTGTAATTAATAGTTAGTTGTACTTGGTTATGCTTGTGTTTATTTGTGTTAATGTTTTTAAAATTTACTACGAATATATACACGATTGACTTACATTGTATGCCATAAATCATAGTTGGATACTGTTATAAGATTGTTTCATTTCGTTGCTTTATATTAAGACAATGCAATTGCGTGAGAGACTTAGATTACATTTATATATATTATTTCTATTATAGATTTTAATTACATTTATACATTAATTCTCCTGTGCATGACTGACACCCTGAATTTTTTTTTCGTCCACCATGGATGGGGGGGGGCCACGTCCCATGGTGATTTGAAATGGGGGGGGCCATGGCCGGATTGGCCCCCCCCTGGATCCGCCCCTGTACTGTTGTATAATAAGTCATAACTAATTGTCATGATGACATTGTGGGCGTATTTGAAAAGTTGATGAAGCAACATTACAACGAAATACACACGACCTTTAAACTGCGCTGAGTACAACTTATCGACAACGTTGAGAAGTTAGAGCTAAGAATTTCTGAACTTCGATTACGAAATTTTTACAAATCGTAAATTCATACACATTAACAAAATTACTTACAAATGACGTCTTGGAAAGTGCATAAATGATCATGACATAAAATCACAGAGGTTCGCGTTTTACAGAGTTTTCAAGACCTTAGAATGGTTTTTGTGAAGCTCAATTTGGGAAGTGTCTATTTGATGAAACAGCTGGACATAAATTGAAGAACGCCTAGCCTAGTATTATTTTGACGAATATCTGATAATGCACGTTATTAATACGAAGGAAACCCTCGGGAGTATAAAGTTATATTATGAGGATACACGTAGATCTAGGTGGAAACAAACTAACAGAGCCGACTGCTATTTCGGACGAATGAACGACTTTTCTCATTATATGAATTTATAATGTCAGAAAGATGTGTTAGGGGTGTTTAATTAAAACCCATTTTGTGCCTAGCGTCCCATAAATATACGGGACGGGCAGTTTAAAATTTGGTAAAAGTTCAAATTTCTAATAGGCCTACCCTCGAACTTTGGTCCAAACGGTTGTTCTAGGATGTCCTAAATGCATTTTTGCAAGCCCATTGCCTATCCATAGTTATCCGTGAAAAGCGGGTCTGATTTTCCGGTCGGACCCCTTCCGTCTTGGGCACTCGAGGGTTAGCTTGAGATTCAGATGTGGGCGATATGCTAGCTGCTTCAAACTCTTAACCTCGGCAAATTAGAGCGAGTGGCCATTATACTACGTCGCCGCCTGATCCTCCCATCAACATTAGTGTACTCATTATATCTAGGTTGGTGAAATTGCACCGGGAACCCAAGTTTGGGAAAAACTATCTTTAGGCTGGTCGAAATTGAAACCATACTTCTCGGTTTTAGGTTCCGTACATTAACCACTATAAAGTAAAGTGTTGAGACAACTTACGGCCATCAGAGACGGCATATTGAGGCCTCATCATTGGCGTAGGACATGCGCCTGGCGGAAGAGAGACCAAGAAGAAGAAGATGTATTTCTAACCGGTAATTCCAATGTTTGCGATACCTTGCGAATACTGTGGCCTCAAATGAAGTGGGTTTTCAATAGCTGCTTCATGGGGTTTCTATATATAGATATATAACAAAATAAATTTTATAACTAAAGGTGTCTAATGCAGCGTGATATTTCGGTTTTTGGAGTTTCCATTGATGTGGTCGCCAAGTTCGCTAATCTGATCTGATCTTTTTTCATTTGCATATTCTGAGGCTGAAGGTAATTTATCGATTGAAATATGGATTTATAAAATTTGACGACATCCTATGCATCAAAGGCCTTCAAGTAACCGGGAAGCAGTGTGCGTGCTAGTGTGTATGTGTGTGTGTTTGTTTGTATGTATGTTTGTATGTATGAGTCCTTGTTATAGCGCCACATCAAGCTCACTACTCAGAGTCGCACCCGATTACAAAGCGGACACTGCATCGGAGCTTCACGCCGAAGCGCTGAGCAATAATTGCGAGTGAAGGACTTGCCCAAGGTCCATACGCGGTGAATTGAGATGGATTCGGTGAATTTGAACCTGCAACCTCCGGCTGCAAGACAAAGAACATACCCACTACACCGCCGTGCCCCACAAGTATGTGTCTGAATAATTGATGCATAGTCCAAGATAATGATCAGCGAAAGAGAACTATTTAGAAATTCAATATTCATGATCTATCCATTCCAATTTACGTCGTTAAGAAATCCAGTATCAATCATTCGACAAAACATAATTTTATTAGAGAAAACGTCGAGATTGCATTGTTCACTGACCACACAGATGACCGCAAACAATCACTTGCAATCTGACGAGAATGGCGCTATATAATATGAGGGACGGAGGGGAGGGAGGGGGGGACGAAACTGGAGGAAGGGATGCAGGGAGGGCGAAAGGGAGGGAGGCAGGGAGGAGGGAGGGAGGGTCAACAGACAATGACTTGTGAATGATAGAGTTACGTCTTCCCCTTAGATAATTTCCTTTTAGGGTCCTTTAGTAAATCCGTCACTAGCAGTTGATCAGTGCCATCTATTTTGGGAATTTTTCGTGCATGATAAACATAATTATGCTGCACATGATACTGATGGAAATAATCGAGTAAAATATTATTACATTGTAACGAGAGGTATAAGTAATCTGCCAATCTGACATTAGACATTGCCTTGTGGCTCTCGTCTTAAACACCAGAAACTCGAATTCCAACGATGTTATAAATTCGTTTCATCGTCCTCAAAATTTTATTCAGATAATTATAATAAAACATCTTAGGTGTGCGATTACGGCCATTGGGGACAATATGATGTCAACCGGAAGGGGGGGATGCTCGATATTATTATAGTCCATTTGTTAGTCCAGTAATTAGTCAAGTTTGTGGTCAGTTTGTTTGTCCACATTGTAGATGCATTTGTTAGGCTACTAACAAGTCAATTTGATACTCCATTTGTTTTTCTATTTCTAAATATTTTAAAGGTCGATGTAAAAAAGTCACCAAAAGACAGATGTAAATTGCATCGTAAAACAGCATTGATAAACAGTAACTGTTCTTCCTCTTGGTCTCTCTTCCGTCAGGCGCATGTCCTACGCCAACGATGAGGCCTCAATATGCCTTCTCCAGCTTGCTCGGTTTCTGATTTTATCCACCGCTTCTCTCATATCCATGTTCTGTGCTGCTTGATCTTCTTTTATATTGTCCATCCAGGTCTTTGATTGTCTCCCTTGGCTTCTCTTTCCCTCCACATGCCCGTGCAGAGCTGCGGCCGGTAGCCTTTTGTCTTCCATTCGTGTCACGTGCCCGAATCAGGTGAGTCTTCTTTTTCTGATCTTGTCCACCACTGTTTCAATAAACAGTTACAACCTTCCAAAATGGTGGCATCGCAATTATTAAACAGATTCCACACGTGCCGAACAAGAGATTTAATTGAACCGTAAAGTTATAATTATTACTGTTTGATAGCCACATAATGGTGCCAAAACACCTTGAATACGTGTTGCGTCAGCGTTGTAAATAAAGCATAAACACATCTCTTTTAAACATTTCGTACTCTTCTTTAATAAATATCAAGGTAAGATCGACGCTATGCATGCAAGTTTAACAAGAACTGATAACTTTCACCGATGAAGACAACTCACTCTGTCGGCCAATGCGACAGTCGTGAATAAAGTCATCTGCTCGTAACTGTGGTATGTGTCGACATATGCACCTTCTTACCACGTGATACCATCAAAGACATGGAGAAGACCACGTGATACCATCAAATGCATGGAGAAGGTCGTCTTCAAGTTCATTTAGAACAATCGAACAGAGCTACAGTGAACTGAAAACCATCATCGACTCTTCGTCGAACGTTGGCCTCAGCGTAGTTGACATCAACTTAAAACTGGATTCGTTGATCTGCACTCGCATTAAACGACTCTTAACGCCAAAATAACCTTTTCTGTCCTATTCCTCTTAGATAGTTATTTGGCAAGTAATCGACCATGAGAAAGTTCTTCGCTAACAGTTGTTCAGCGCCATCGATCTGACTTTGCGCGCATGAAGAATGAAGCGTCGCTAAACAGAAAGATTCGTAGAGATCAAAATATAGGGATAAGAAGAGGTCCATGCAATTATTGGTCAACTCAGTCAATTATAAATGTCACTAAGGAATGCATACTAAATATTCGCATTAAAATACCTTTCAAACGTATCATTTCATTGCTATAAATAACGCAGAATCGTCACTTTTGACATATCATCATGTCTCACTTGTAATTCCATTATTTCTAATCTATATATTAATGACCTGCCTAACTCATCAACCTAACTTCGATAAAAATCTTATTTGCTGACTACTCTAACGCATTCTTATCTAACTCTTCCCGTGACCACCTAGTTACTCTAGCCAACAAGGAGCTAGTCCTGGTTAGTGTCTGGTTCAAAGCCAACAAGCTCTATGTCAACCTTGATGATCTGATGCTGTTTCGCATGCTAATTAAGGTATGGCATGGACTGGCTTGAATTGTTTTTATTGTATGCATGGCATGGTGTGGTGTGGTATCATTTGATATGACACGAAATGAAATGACGCGCTGTGTAAATCGCTAAGGATCTCTAAACAGAATATTCATGTACATTACAGAGATACAAGTAGCTTGCTAGAACCAAATGATGGACAATAAAGTGCTCGTTTTCAACACCGTTATAAACGCTGCTTACGATGAATATAAAATCAGGAAACAGCGAAGATCGCTAACTACATCATAACCGGCTTCAATGCATTTACATCGGTCCGAGTCATTCTCAAACTAGAATTGAAGAAAAGGGCGACACCGTATCACATCATCACTAAAAATATTATTATAGTTGTGTGCGAAATATACATACAAAGCTTCTTCAGCATTTCATTTGCAGATCAAATCAATTTAGTTCTAGTGCAAATTATGTTAATGACGCAAAAGAAGTAAATTCATCCTAAGGCTATCGATCCTAAAGTGAGAGACATTGACATTAGTTTCACATATCTGCTGGCCAATATTATAGATCCTAATTATTTCACATGTTTCCAAACAACATCCGTTCTGTTTCACAAGTAGTCATACCTCGATTGATTTAGACCTATGGATCATGAATGCCAGTTTAAATAATTAAAAACCACAATAGCCTTGGTACTAAATAGATCTATTAACTTTGGTACTACATGTAAATAGGTCAATGAAAATATTCGAAAGACCTGTCCGTCAACAAAGAAAGACACGTGTGCATAATTAATTCAAGGTTGATCACGGATGGAATCTAATCCCATGATGGCGAAACGAATTCACTCTATAATCTATTTACTCCAGACTTTGGTCTTGTTGCAATTCGGCAAAGTGTTTCATGGAGGTTACATGTGGTGTAAGTTCATTCACAGTTGATTCACTCATTCATCGAAAGACTAACCAAGCAACAACAACAGTTACTGAGTGTTAGACAATACGAAATATTAATTACATAATTATGATAATAATGCATAACATTCATTGAGTTTTTATTTTAATTTATTAGACATACGATATTGCTAGAGGACCATGCAACATCACAATGTGGAATGAAATGCGCTAAAGAAAATGCTGATTAGGGTTAATGAGTTAATTCAACTTAAAAAGACAGATTGTGAGTTACTCCACGAAAATAGTCAATAACACGGCGCTCATTGTAGTTGCGAACGATGGCCAGAATTCTTGCGTTGGTGTCAGTATACTTCTTCTTTGGAGGTTGTGATGTGTGACCAACAACTAAGTTTTAGACATGAACGACTTGCCACACATCAAACTAGAGTATGCATTAACAAATGATTGTGTCTATTAATTAGTTTTGATGATCAGTCTTTGGTATCATTGTGGCAAGTCTTTATATCGAACACTTAGTTATAATTATTTTGGTGATTCTTTCAGCATGGTCTTTTTGTCCGTTGAGTAATTGTCCGGGGGTAATTATCGGGGGTAATTGTTCGGGAAGGGGGAGGGGTAATTGTCCTAGAACCCTCGATAACATAACGGAAAATAGAGTGCAATCCTTAAACACCTTTAATAACTTAACAACTGTTTGAAGACGTCGACTGTGTTTGCTATGGGAACTTAGGAGGTATAATCTGCAAAAACACTATCGTTGCAACATTTAAATTAAGTGTGAAAGCATATTAAGGGTGTTTAGGTTGAGCACGTATTACCCAGTATTTTTTCTCTTCATAAAATTGACCTTTTCCAACTCGTTATACACCATAGTTTGCCTCTCTGTCTTAGAAGTGAATTCATTTCTTGCAAATATATCCCTGAATGGAGATTTATGCACGATGCAGTGTATGCCTCCACAATAGATGTTTCTGGTTATATGGCAGTTACATTCTCCAAGTGATATTTTGCGACGTCCTAAAAATTCGCGTGAAATAGAATGGATATTCCTCCTCACATCCTTTTCAACCTTCTCCCCGTACACTACGCGACTCAGGACATATTATTACATCGTCATACTTAGAATCGATGCCTTTCCTGAGGGAGTTTTTTTATGAGAATGTTGCATTAAAGGATAATAAAATCTCTAATTCGGGAGTTTTTTTAATTAACGATTATTACATACTAGCTGCACACATAACATGCATCTCGGTGGTTATAATTCACCTTTATCTCTTATTTACGGTGTCTAAGAGACGACCTGGCCGAGTTAATAAGAAGAGTCAGGAAGGAAAGCGAAAAGGCGGGACTATACTTCAATGTAAAGAAAACAAAGGTTATGACAACTGCAACATGGGAAAACTTTGAGGTGGATGGAGAAACGATAGAGGTAGTATCGAGCTTCACATTCCTGAGATCTATGATAGAGAAAGAGGGAAGAAGTGATATGGAAATAAGGCGGAGGGCAACAATTACAATGGGGAAAACGGCAATGAACGGTCTGGGAAGGATTTGGAGGGATAAATACGTGAGTAGAGAAACAAAGAAAAGACTTGTAAGAGCACTGATCTTCCCAGTTGTCCTATATGGATGCCATTGGGTCCTATATGGATGCGATTGGGTCGATTGCTTCAAAACTGTGGCCATGCATAACTAACAAAGCAATAAACAAACAATTGTTTTTCTTACTTTATTTCCTTTGCTACTTCATTACATTTTCTACTTACTGTAATACTGTTTTCTTGGTGTCAGAAAGGGTATCCGGCCAGACCATAACCCCCCCCCCCTATACCACCCATAATAAATTCATGACTAGATCCATAAATTTAACGCACCTGCGAAATCTATGAAGTCGCTGGGACCACTAGCGTCGCCCTCCTCCTTTATCCAGTCTTGGGATTGGCACTGTCAGAGTGAGAACATTATCAGAGTTGATAGCGGGTTAAAGGTGTCTTAAAACCATCACTTGTAAATTGGTCGGTAACCTCATTCTCTAGTGGACCATTTGCTAGTAGTGTTTGGAGTATATTTTTAGAAATTTATGCCATGGGTAATATGAGTGCTCACAGCGACGTAGTTTAGCAAATAAAACGAATTTTTCAATAATTCATGGTGTATGAGGAATACGTTTAAAAGTGGTTGCTGACGACCAAGTGTATATTATGAACCTTTGTTTAGTAACATAAGTAAGTAAGTAAGTAAGTAAGTAAGTAAGTAAGTAAGTAAGTAAGTAAGTAAGTAAGTAAGTAAATTCCACCATGGACCGAAGACCCGTTGGAGAAGGCGCTCATCTAATGAGCCGACAATGGACGAATCCCAATGTCCTTGACACGGGGCTAATGTTTTCCAGGACTTGCAGTTTACTTCCCAGCTTACGCCGGTACCAAATTATACTGCTCGGCGACAGAGGCGCGTGTGCGTAAACAACTTGCCCAAGGTCGTTACCGGGAGTTGAACACCAACCGCCCGCTCCATGAGCAAACATAATTGTATTAACATAATTATATTCAATGAATAGATCAACTACACAGACTTTTTTACTTTATAATTATTATAGCAGATATTTTTCCATCGGGAGTGTTTGGTTCTATTTCACAAAGAAGAAGACTTATTTACCTTGCCCTGAAGGTCAGACCGGTGGCTGAACGAACCAATTTCCAATTGTAATCATTATATTGTCTTAGCGATGATACGTTTCAATCGTTATGTGGATTTTATAGACCGCTAGTTGTATTTTATAAACAGCTTGCTGCTGCAAAGAACCGTTGACGTTGATCTTACTTTATTTCACTCGAGCATTTTTGACCTAGCAATAAAATGCATATGATCAATTTATATGACATGAATGAAATGCTATTAAAGGTGTGTACATTACGTGTGGACTATATTTTATTGTCTAATTATAATAATAACGACATATTGTGGAAGACAAGGACCGTTCAATTAATTTGATCTCGCTATACGAGGAAGTGCATGTTGCCTATAATTATAAACCTAGAAATTCAACACAACGTCTATTTCGTGTATTTGAATAAAATTTTACAGGGGTTATCTATAACTAAGTAATTTTTGAGGTAATTTTTGCGCATATTTCTGCATATAAATGTATCAGATGTCTGGCACTAACTAGCATATCTATCATTGCAAGCATATACTGCAAGACCATCTTTCTGGTCTACAAAGCATCACTGAGAAATATCCTTAAATGCATCTCAAACTGTTATCCAGCGTTTCCAAACTGTCTGGCCATTTAACCCTTCGCATCTTCGTATTCTCCAGCGAAATCCCAATCTCAACCGAGGGTGACCATAGTAACCATTGTTATCACACAGTGTGATCAAACTGAGACTATTTCCACAACTAATCGATTATTATGTGAAGTTAGGTCGTCGTTAACGGTCCTTGGCATCCACGAAATGTCGATATACACCCTTTGACGCAGAAGTCCCTGGAGTGCTAGAAGGAGGAATGTACGCAGATAGCGGATAAATAATGGTTGTAGCAAGGAGTGTGTATAAGTGTGTACAATAAGTATTGTATAGTGAGATAATTACTAAAGATGTCTACACAGCAAAGTTACTTTAGGATAGGCTTTGGCAGCGCTTCTTTCGCGTATGCTGCTGCTCCAGATCTTGTCGGAGCGTGGACCGGAATTCAGATGAATTCGGTCAGCTGGTGGCATCCTTAGTTTCCCCGAAGGTACTCACAGGGAGGGCGCGCCCGGATTGACCCAGGCTTCGTGAACGCGGATGCCATCATCCCCTTGGCAGCGCTGAAGGTTTGACAAATACGAAGACCATGACCACGAGAACGTTCGTTTCCTCACGCGTATACGAACAAGCTCACGCTGTGCCACCGGGGGGGGGATGAGGGGGGTAGATGTCCGTGGGGTAATTGGTACGCGGGGTAATTATTCGGGGGGTTATTGGCACAAATGGTAGTTGTCCGGTGGGTAATTGTCTGGGGGGTAATTGTCGGGGAGCAATTTATTGTCCGGAGTATAATTGTCCAGGGGTAATAATTGCCTAGAACCATTTTCATTTGTTTTAAAATAATTTATCAACGGAACTCAGTGCCGTACTACCAAGTAAATGGCTGGAGTAATAAAAATATAAAACTATAAAATAATGTAACCAGTAATCCCGTTGTTGTCAGCATTATGACTAATATCGAACTGCCACGGAAGTTAAACGATCCACGTGTGAACCTAGCTAAACAGACCCGTCATAAACACCTTTGACGCTCCTGCTTTTAAAGTTATAAAAATATAGCGAATTAAATTATGTTTCGTTCATGCATTATTATATTCAATTATTCATCCCCAACTTTAATTGGTAGAACAACCTCACCACAGCTTGAACTTTGACAGTTCCAGATCAAAGTTATTTAACCCTCGGAGGCTAACTCTGGCTGCTTTTTGCACCCCACTGTCAGTATTTGTGCTGAATTGTTTCACTACTTCAAAGTTATGCTTTGCGCTTTTGTGCATCTGTTCATAGATGATTTTTACTTATTTCGGTATTTTTATTTTATTTTTTATTGAATGCATGATCACGTGACTGACGTCATACATCGACAATTGTCATCTGAAAATACATTGTGTGAACGAGGTATCGACTAATATCTGCAGCGAATGCGGCAAAATGTGATATGAGAAATGATTCAAAATGATGATGGTGATGAGGATAATGGATAATTTGATGATAGTAGTGATGTCTAGGAGCTAGATAATGCTGAAATCGATTATGTCAGATGTATGGCGATTTGTTTGTAGAAGGCATTCAACAAAGCGCTATACTGTGAACATAATTTTATGACTATTATAGACTCGATGATCGAGATGCTATTTTGACTTTAGTTACGTGTCATAGTTGGTAAATTTTATGCTGAATCTGATCTAATTACCGACTACTTTCGCAGCTGCAAGCCATGACAAAAACACGAACTGTGCAAATGCGAGAACCATGGTACAAACATAAGCTTACTGTACCTCAAAGGACATTTTCTTAGTGTGCTGTACTTTAGGTTGTGTACGAATCAACGTCAGGACAGATAGGTATATGACAATTATACGTGTTCACCCAGTTTAGTTTAACACAATTATTAGCTTAGTAGCCTATTCCTGCGAAATAAGTATATTTAGTTCAAGCGCAAAGTTTTATTGCAATGCGTCAGTTACAAGATATCGATTAACAGAGTTTTATTTTATACCCTTTAACAAGTAGGCCTACTCTTTCAAACCTACAAATTCAGCAAATTGCACGTTTTCATTCATGTCAATCAAGTACAATATTATGAACCTTGCTGCGCAGTTTAATTTGCACACCTCTTTTTAGGATGGCAAAATGCTTTTATAAACGTTTGGTGGGTAAGGAAAATAGATGGGAATGACTGTGCATCACCTGAACCCACACAAATAATAAATCTTTATTTCCATCTACAAATACCCAGACTACAAGGTGAGCAATAAAGTACCCCCTCCCTAATGTGTTCTCCAATGTCTTGATCAAAAGAACGAATATTTAAATTGAAATTTGAAAACCTAAAGGCTGTTCATGTTTACGTACAATGGCCAAATTTCTTCAAAATATTCGATACAGAACAAAAGTTATAATTATCACTTTCAGTGAGAACACCTACTGCTTTTGACGATGAAAACACAAAACGCAACAAAAAGTAACAAATAGCGATTTTATCAAAACTTTTCATGGTTCATCCTGCTATTAAAGCGACATTACCAGTACAAAAGCAGGTATAAAGTAATAGCAATGAGTGCACCCTCAGTCTCTGAACATATAGCGTATGCAGCTGTGAGTAACTGTGTTCAACTCGTCTCTTCTTTAGTTCTCTGCCGTCAGGCAGGTTCATATGTCCAATGACGCCATGCGTCAATTATGTCGTCATTTAACATATTCCTCGGGATAAGTAGGGGGGTGGCTTCCCGTTGCCTTCATCCAGGTGTTTTTAGAGAGACAGCATCTCTCAGCGTCGATGTCCTCCATCGTCCGTCCTTCCGTCTCTTCGCCCATGGGGCACTCGCTTATACCGGCTAGTACTCGGTCGTTCACCACGCTCTCTGTGAAAAACAGGAGGGACCCCGTGAAGGTGGCGTGGGTGGACATTTGAGCAGCAGAGGCTATTTGAGTCGCTTTCGTACCCCCATTACCCAACTCGTTCAACTCGAGTTTTGCTTTAATTCATGACTTTCTTATAATTATAGCCAGTTGGCATCGATTATGATATTGTGTACTATGAACTTGGAGTTTGTTCTGTTGTCTTGTGATTTTGTGGTGGTGGTGAGTCGATTTTTAAAAAAGGTACCTGATTTGCCTGTACATAGGCTAGCTGCAATATGTGGCTAATAAATGATTATTTTTTTAAGCCGGTGTCATGAGAGATACTATCCGGGCAAGAGAAACTATCCGGCCACGCCCACTTCGCTGCTTGGATACAATTTCGCATGACTTACGTGCGAAATTGTATCCGTTGACAAATATAATCCGGGTGACTTGTAAAAAAGTAAGTAAGTATATACTTTAATGGACCGCCTGCAAACGCACTGCGGGAACATCAATCAGTTATGAACAACAATGAATATGAATATATATATATATATATATATATATATATATATATATATATATATATATATATATATATATACAACTAAATAATCAATAGGCCTAATAAAGTATAAGTGAAAATGCAGTTAATTTCATTGTTACATAAAGTATTCTAAATAGCAGAATAAACATATCGATAGTCATTTATATATCATTCGTGTAATAAAACCTTTCCTAGTTAAGGTATCAGCATATGGAATCTCTCGATTGTGTGATCGAGGGCGGAGGGAGTAGGTGACATTCTTTATAGGAGGCAACAGGCAATTAAGAACATGGCTAGGAATGTAAAGCACAGATGAAAAAAGAGAGGAGTCAGCACGGCCACAGAGGTCATCAAAAGACTTCTGTTCTTCAGGCAGATACTTGTGTCGGACCATTTTACGTATTATTGAGTTAATACGCGTTCGCTGTGCAGTATTAGCAAACCCATACCATGCAGGAGAAGCATAGAGAAGGCGGGCCAACGTTGTGGCCCGAACAACGTCAAACAGGCGAAGATCTGCGAGTCCATGTGAAATAAGAATGCGTATTGCGTACAGCGATTGGTTGGCCTTAATACAGATACGATCAATATGCAAGTCAAAGTTAAGCTGATTAGTAATTGTAACCCCTAGGATGACAGATTTTGTCACCCTCTCCATACCAGGTATAGGAGGAGGGAGATTGGTTAGCTTAACAATAATAATGTTCTGTTTATTCAGCACTGTAACTCGGTGTACAAAAACTATTGTAATTCACGCCTGTAAGTGAGATTGTGGCATAGTAACATTACGAGTAAGCCTATGCAATTATATTTATGAGAAAACGTGAATCTAAGACACAAAGCGGTGTCCTACCGCTGCATTCAACTTAAACACCTTTTAACCACTATCTCGCAAGCCTATATAGGTATAAACTGCAGTTATGATGTCAGAACCTTGCAACTAATGCATAACTATGTATGTATGTATACGAACAGTTATATAGCGCCCTACAATAACCTCACGAAGGCGCTTAACTAATGCAACACTATACTCTATTCTCACTTTTTGGAACCCGGTGAGAATAGCCAGAGGTTGTGAGGTTTCAAGCATGGGCGGAGTTTGGTTTCCGTTCTTGGAGGGGCTAAGGCCTTCTTGGGGGGCTAAGCCCGGGAAAAGATACAATTTGCACGGTAAAAAATGAATCTGGGTCTTCTGGGGGGGGGCTTAGCCCCTAGCCCCTGATAAACTCCGCCCATGGGTTCAAGTCATTAGTCTTTCTTGGAACCCTGGATAATCTTCATTGTACACCCAAAACCATATACCGACGTGAAGAAAATTCATCCCCCTGATATTTTATATGCCTTTCCAACTGAATGACCGTTACTAAAGATGACATTTTCAATACTTTTTCATCTTATTTTCTATATCTATTGATGTACCCATGTATGTATGTATGTATATATATATATATATATATATATATATATATATATATATATATATATATATAATTGTGTGCATATATCTAAGCATGCATATTTTTGTATTAAAGAAACTTAAACTGTTTTCTGTCATTAGTAATATGCAGGCAGATAATTATAATTGGGAGCGCTTCTGAGTAGCCTACCTTGAAGAGGCGCTATATAAATTTCTGAAATAAATAAATAAATAAATAAATAAATAAATATAATAGTGTCCTTTGAATGCTGTTGGACACCTTTATTGTGATTTATTTTTATTTGTGATTATTTTAATTGAATGTCCACGGTAACGGTCTTCGTTGTCATAGACCCTGGTCAAATCGGATCCATCCATTATTGTGATTACTTTTTCATTGTAGAATTTCTGAGTATTAATACTTTGTTTGTATACTTTGTTTGTATAGGCTTTCTCCGTCCACCTCCACCACCCTCGTACTCTCCTTTCTCCCGACTGTCATTGTCTTTGTCTTGCTGATGTTGATTATTAGCCCTGCCGCTTTTCCTTCCTTTTACAAGGTTTCCACGTTTTCCTGTATGTTTTTAATGTCTTCCTCTATCAGTATCTATATCACAACATAATAAGTATTATTAAATAGCTTCGCAAACCTCATTTCTCAAGGCTTGGCAAGTTGGCATTATTATTAGCATTATTATTAGCAGGAAACAGTTGTGAAAACAGATAATAAAATTACTCAATTCTCCCATATTATATGGCAGCAAAAATAAATTTCACAGGTGTTTAAAAGTACTGCATTCAGGGATGCCACTCTGGATTTTGAAAAAATGTCAGATCCGATCGAAAAAAGGCTAGAAAAGACTAGATTGACGATTTCCTGTAAAATGCATGGATTTTCCCAATTTTCCGGTTTGAAATAATATATTATTTCTGACGACCTTTTCTAATCCGATGATTAAAATTTGCTCTCTTTGTCTTCCTGAAAAAATTTCTGATGAACTACTTTTTTAGTCTTTAATTCGCTCCAACATTTCTAATTTTTTTCCAAATTTTATAAAAAATATATTCTTTTCACGTCTTTTGTGCATTTTTACTTCAAAAAATAATAATTTGGTATGTAAAAAGTCGAAAAACAGTCGTGAGAAAAAGAAACTAACTCGTGACCAAACAAAACTAGAAACCTAGACAAGACCGAAATAACCTAGATCTAGGTGGAAAAAGCTATGAGTGGCATCCCTGACTGCATTCTTCATATTTTTGGCAGTCTTTGTGAGGCGCTAGTATAATACGTCGCTATATAAATTATCGTCATAGTGATAACCCACCACCATCCAGAACGTCCGTGGTGGAAGGCGAGTCCTGGCATTCCACGTAGCAGTGTGGCGTCCGACCCTCAGCAGACCACGCCTGCGCCGCTTCCCTCTTGCCGTCGGCCGCAAGCGCCTCTGTATGACCGGGTCGGTCTTTCTCGGTGGCCCCTGCACCATCAAGAGTCTCTGACTGCCCACGACCCGAGAGACCCGCGCTCTTACCAGGATTGCCTGGATCTCCCGAGTCGCTGCCAGCGCCATGCGCGCCGTTATCACTGTCACTGCCGGTCGAAGAAGGCTCCGACACCGACGCCTGCGATCGGGTGTGCAGCGCCGTATCGTCCGACCCGCTCTCTGCCGAGTCCGCGGTCGCCGAGTAGGCGACGTCCTGAGATGGAGGATGGCCGACTCCCAACACAGGGTCCGTTGTCCCGCCGGCAGAGCGGCCTCGCCGTGCGCCACCCGTCGCGCCTTCGGTCCTTGTCTTCTTGCCCTGTTCGTCTTTACTCTTGCGTACCATGCTGCACCGGGCAGCCGTCGATCCCTCGCCACCAACGGGGACTACTGAGCGCATGCCCTTTCCCGGCAAACAAAGTGCCTGAAACCAGGACCAGTCCAACGGCCCCAGGCCGAGGATGCGCCACGACCGTGTGCTCATTCTCGTAACACTGACTCCCACGGAGAGACGGCTCACGCTGCTACACGCTGCCGGCAGAGTCGAGCTGAAGCCCGGCAGCGATCGAGACCTGCAGCGGCCGAACTCCCGACTTTAACACTTAGCCTGTCCACGGAACAAGCGCCGCCGCCGAGTACCAAGTACGCGGCGCGCTTCCCGAGTGCTCGCCTCACTCGTCCCACGTCCAACGGCCACAACCGGCGCCTCACCGAGACTTAGCGTTCTCGGGCGCTCGGAAGAGCGTCGTGGTGGATGCTGGTCGGTTCACGGGTAACAGAGGAAAAAAATAAAAAACCTGGCGGTCTTGGGGAACAGGTATCGGGTAGCCCCGTCTCCGAAGAGACTTATTTATTGTCGTGTACTCTACTGGCACCGTTCGCCCTTAGCCTCAGTATTTACGGACCTCAGGTAAAAAACCCTGATATCGGAACTTGGTCTTTACTCTAACGTTTACACAAATTTCACGCTCTTTCCCTCTACCCGAGGAGAGCAACACAATCTCTGCCGTTTAAACTTGTTCTCCCAAACCTGGTGCCCCTGAATTCACTACTTAGCGCGAATATCACCGAATGTTCGGCTTCATGCGCACCCGTGGAGTCACCCTCTCCACTCCAGACAACCCGTAACCCTCACGTTACGCTCAACAGACGCCAACGATCGACCGCAGTCAGATCGTGAAACAACACGGTGCTTCCCTTGCAGGTAGGAGCCCAACCCAGCCCTGCAGAATCGCCAAAACCGTGCTAAGAAACGTAACCGAACTCTTCACCAGGGAATTTCACCCTCTGCTCAAATGTGTCTTCCGCAGACCAACGGAGCTGCGGCGTCTCCGGCCTCGTATCCCGTACCCCTGAAACAGAAGATTGAACCCCGTGAGATCGATGACAAAGTGACGAACAATGACAGATCACAACCTGAGCTCTCACAACCGCGTATATCAGGATCGCCAAATCGCGTTCAGACGGCTACAGCCAATCCTGTCGAGACAGTCGAACACAACCGAATACACTACGAACGAATTCACGAACATAGTACGTATGGAGTAGTCGGCAACTACTCCACGTTATAAGCAACGCACCGTGTGGCAGCCTTTATTCCACCGGCAACACGCTATGCTTTGGCTTAAACGTGGACATCGGTCTTCCGTATACAATGACCGAAACCTAAATTCTAACGAAACCGGTTTCAGATATTCTTCTACTAAGCCAAATGGCTACCTAACGAGAGTCAGGGTTACTCCCGCTATTTACCGGAAAATTATCTTTTATACGTACTTGTCTTGTGACCTGTCCGCCACACTCTCCCCACCTTTCTTTGATGCGGAGCATCGTTAGGAAACATGGAACGTATTTATCAGGGACCCTCCCATTTTCATGGGCCCGTCCTCTAACCTACCTACTTAGGTTCTTGGGAGACAGCACTACCCCCTCTGTCTCCCGATCACAAAAATGAGTCGCACACAAAGCACGCACACACCAGACATGCTTCTTTATTATTTCATTTGCACCAGTCATACTCAAGCACCATCATAACAGTGTCCAAGATTCTCTGTCTGAATCTCGTTGTCACGGTCACGACGTCCAGCAGCGTCGGTTGTTGGTCAGTTCCCAACCAACTCTGAAAATAACAATTAACACAAATACATAGGCACACCGGAGTAGACTTTGCAGTCAAGGATCGACCCTACGACAGCAAATCGAACCTCCGCAACTAGCTGGTGCTAGGAACGACAGAATAGAACAGACATATTATTGTAACCGAAAATAAATGGAAGTTTTGCGCACCGGCAAACATCCAAGAATCCGCCGCAGATTCACGAACAGTCTTTCCGTAGTCGAACACATCCTTCACGTACCGTTCATCGATGCAAGCATCGGCTGCAAGATCAGGGATACATAAACGTAACAGGAACATCCCCAACCCAGGCTCGATTAGAGTGCAAGGAACCGGAAACCACCACGGTTATAGAGTGACCCTACACAATACCAGCAAGGAACTTCGGCTTACATAAGAACCCCGCCCATCGCTAACTCGTAGCGATAGCTCGATCAGGTGCGATTCCATTCCTCCAGGAACCTCGGCTTAGATCACCCCGCCCATACGCTAACTCGTAGCGATAGCTCGTACAGGTGCGAGTACACCACTCCTCACTGTCAATTTTACCAGTACCAGGACTTCGACTTCGAATAACCCCGCCCATGCGCTAACTGGTAGCGATAGCTCGTACAGGTGCGACTAACGTCCTCGAGGAGACTCGACTTAGACCACCCCGCCCGAACGTTACCTACAACGTCAGCCTGCCAGGTGCGAGTAATTCCACCACCATTTAAATCTCGGCTTAATCACCCCGCCCATGCGCTAACTGGTAGCGATAGCTCGAACAGGTGCGAGTATCATCTTTCCACCATCACTCTACTGGTATCTCGTACCACTTGCGAGACCACCAACCTCATACGCACTCTGTCTCTTACCCGAGCTCCACTCAACTCGAAAGCTGAGGGACCTTAAGGAGAGAAAAGTTACCAACTCTGTCCACTGTCCTGGGATTATCCGTTGTTCCCACACATCACCGTCTGCTAGTGATCCTACTCCACAAGAGTTATTCGCGAATTTCGTGGACAGTCCCACCACAATGAAGCGGTCAGCAAATCAAACGAAATTCAAAGGAACGTGACCAGTATCAAGAAACACTCGCCATCACGCGAATACAAGAAGACGCAGGGCGCGTTCTCAATATGATCCAGTACCACTTAACCGTGACTGTAAAAGGTAACATCAAAAGGAACATTGTCTACCGACAGAATATAAAACCCACCACACTTAAGCGGTGTCGAGACCCAGTTCAAGTCTCGCAACCCACAAGTATCACTGTGGCATTCAACAAAAAGGCAACCAACATATGTAAACAGAAATCTTTCTCAACCCCTGCCATAACCACATCGCCATTACGCGACGAATTTGGCTAGTCATCCATTGGGGACTGACTACCACTTCGTCGACTGGGACTTTCGACGGTATTGTCCTCCATGGACACGGGAAAAACCTCTAAGGTGCTCTCGAATAGCAGGAAACCGTCGACATACTCTTTCAAGGTCGAGGTCGAGAGAAGAGTCACTGTCTTCCTCTTCTTCCTGCAACCAACTGTCCGGATGGTCGCCATGGAAAGCTTTGAGCTTGTCCACGTGCACTACCATCGGCGTAGCTCGCGAACTCTTCTGTCTTTCATACAACATCTGACTAGCACGCTCAGGCCAGACCCTGTCCTTAGCCTGCTGCTTCTTATCACACCTGTCTTTTGCCAAAGCGCTCCTGGTGTTCACTTTTAACTCCGGCAGTACCGTGGGTCCACACATGTCTTTTTCCAAAGCGCGCCTGATGTTCACGTTTTCCTCCGGCCGTACCGTGGGTCCCATCTCTCTCATCCAAGCATTCTCGGTGTCTTTATCCGAAGCGCTCCAGGTGTTAACCCTCGGAGGCTAACCTGAGGTGTTTTTTTCACCCCACTGTTAGTATTTGCCCTGCATTTTTTTACTGCTTTGAAATTTTGCAATGCGCTTTTGTGTATCTGTTCATAGATGATTTTTGCTTAATTCCACATTTTTTTATATTTTTATATTGAATGCCTGGTCACGTGACTGACGTCATATAATGGCCATTGTTATTAATAATTTATTTGTGTTGAAGAGGTTTCTACGGTTATCTGCAGCCAATGCAGCTAAACTGATACCAGAATTGATACCAATGTATTGAAAATGATGATAGCGATGATGATAATAAAGAGTGTGTTGATTGCAGTGATGTCTCGGAGCTAGATAATGTTGAAATCGATGATGTCATAGACATATCCTATGTGTTGCAACTTTGTATGTGGAAAGCATGTAACAAAGCGTTACTTATGTATAGATGACGGTAGACTCGATGATTATACTAATATTTTAACTTAGTTAGGTTTCATAGTTTGTCAATTCCATGCTGAACTTGAATTAAGTGTCATTTTTGATCAAACATGGTCTAATTTTATATCACAGGCCTCAAATGGTGTGGGGTGAAAAATATACCCCAGGTTATCCAATATGTGATTTTTTTATAGGTTAGCCTCCGAGGGTTAACGTTTTCCTCCGGCAATACCGTGGGTTGACAGGTCGTTCCTATCCTTGACGGAACCTGTCGACCGTGACCTGGCGTCTGTGTCGTCATGTTCTTGGTGACTTGTAATACTGTCACTCGCTCCAACAGGCATTCAGTACTTTGCCTCACCGTGGTGTCTTTGTTACCCACGTTCACCATCCTGACCCAGACCATTGACTCTTTCCCAGGAATCAGGGTTCGCCCAACTATCAATCCTTTGGATAATTCCTTAGGAGTAGTTACCCAGTCCTCGGTGTCCACTCGCAGATGCGGATACACCACGGAAACCAGTACGTCCATTTCACACCTGGCGGGTATCACGGTGTCATTCCGGATCACAATTTTCCTACATCTGAGTTCTGCAGATGTAGTTTTTAGCGGCACGTTCAGTTCACCCAGGCGAACACAATGACCAGCGAAGTTCCAACTCGCTTGATTGGCTTCGAGCCAAGACAGCCCCAAGATGACTTCTGTCACTTGGTCGGTCACCAGACACGGCAGCGGAAAGGATTTCCTGCCAATGTGAATGGTCAACATGGCTTCACCATCTACTCGGATCTCACTCCCGTTCGCAGCTAACAATCGTTGCTCTGACGGTACTACTTTACTCGCTGGCACGAAGCATTTAGGAACTAGCGACATCTCACTGCCTGAGTCGAGAAGACATTGACGTCGGACTCCCTCCAAGCGTGTGACCATGTACGCCATGCTGCTTCCTTTTACCAGTCGGTTTTGTGACGGTTCCGGGAAAGTTTCAGCGCCAACTGGCTCTTCATCAGCTGCGGTCCTCAGCTGCGGACAACTCATGCGGATATGTCCTCTTTTGCGGCACAGGAAACATACGATGTTATCGTTCCTCCAACCACCTGGTTGAAATCCTTGCCTCTGGAACGATCCATTGGTTGTCCGGTCCGAACGATTCCATCGCTCGTAGGGTTTATTTGCAACAAACCCCGTCTCTGACTTTGGCTTGAGCTGACCGAGTTCCTTGGTCAGATTCTCAGGTTGGCGTTCCAGGTCAACCAGTCGCTGATCCTGTGAATCCCCGACTACCGGAGTCGTTCGATCCGACTTGGTAGCTTTGACTCGACCATGTATCGGCTCCCAATTACCACCAGACGTTGACTGACGACCGTATGCTTCCAACCGGACAGCATGTTTGTACGCGGCCTCGAGATCAACCGGTTCCCTCTCTCGTACCTTCTGAGCCAAGTCCGGATTCGTTAAAGCATCAATGAAGGCATCACAAGCGATCGATTCGACAACATCGTTTGTTGGTCCGGGATACGCTAATACCATCAATCGCCTGATCTCTTGCACCACATTGCTCAACGTCTCAGACTGCCCTTGTCGGTATGTCCGTAGCTTGGTTCGGAAGAGATTTGTCTGATTCTCTGAACCATACCTCGCCTTCAACTTCTCCCCCAGACCCTGCCAAGACACGTTCTTTTGTGCACCCATGTCCCACAACAATTGTGACGCCGGCCCTGTGAGAGCACACATGAGCTGGTCAGATTTTTCCCTGTCGCTCCAATTGTTGCATCTGGCGCAAACTTCAAACTTGGCCAGAAAAGCAGCGATCGCTGTTTTCCCGTCGTACTTTTCAAGTTTGATCCGGATCCCACGGTCCACCGGAACTCTGGTTCTCGTCTGACTGGCAGAACGTTGACGTGTTCTGTCATCAGCAGAACTCCGTCGAGGCGAATCACTGTCATCGCTCGATTCGTCGTTATCCCCGGTCCTTGATCCGACTCGTTGCTTCACACGAGTGTTAACTTGTTCTCTGGCAACTCCCTTGTCTCTGTGTCCTCTGGTCTTGACGGGAGACCGGATACTTTCACCCGACGAATTGCTATCGTCGTCTGTCACCACTGCCACACGTCGTTGTCCTTGATCTTTCTTCTTTAGAATAGACCGAGTTGACGACGGGTCAGTACGCTGTGTCGGAACCGTGATTTTCACTTTCCGTTTTGCCCGACGATGATGACTTCCGTCATTCGTCCTTACGCTCCGTCCATCCTGGTCCGTCTGTGTGGACGCATCGTCAGATGATACCATTTTTTCCTTCACCCGGACATCCTGCTGCACCAGTCGTTTGACTTTCGGAGAATCACAATGCCGTGATTGCGACACGCGTTGCTCCGGTATTTCCCTTTGTCGTACCGTTTCTTTTCTGTCCTTGTTCTCAAGTGCTTTACTCGGACGTCTCACCATCTGCTTTGGCGATGACTCCTGCCTTCGTTCACCAGGAACTGACAAGGCTTCCACCTTCTGCGTGAGCAGAGTTACACATTGCCGGAGAATTGACAGTTCAGTTCTCACGTCGACAGCTGCATCGTTTCCTGAGACGCTCTCACTCGTCTCAAGTCGAGGAACATGCCTGCGAGATGCACCAGCACTTCGACTCGACCTTTCTCGCAGGGAGAGTACCTCTACACATCGCTCAGGTAACCGATACACGTCCTTGTTAGGACCAGATGGGTCTACACGTTCAGAAAACATGGGTCTGCTGTCCCGAACAGCTTCGGAAACTCGTGGAACAGAACGCAACCAGTTCTCAACACCAACGACAGAAGAAGAAGCCTTACACCGTATACCACCATCTTCAACTTCTAAGTCCATAAACGCCGTTGGATCACCAGTAGCTAAATCAACAGGCACAGCTACATCAGATTGAGCCAAACCACCAGCTACGTTCAACCCAGGCCAACAAATTTTTGGACGAGCACCAAAGTATTCACAATCAGGTCGGGAAACATCCATGGAAAGATTCCCGGTTGAAAAATCAACATTCAAATGCGGAAATGGAACAGTGCGTACCTCAGAAGTTTTGACCCCCCTTCTGGTACCACTTTGTGGCGTCCGACCCTCAGCAGACCACGCCTGCGCCGCTTCCCTCTTGCCGTCGGCCGCAAGCGCCTCTGTATGACCGGGTCGTTCTTTCTCGGTGGCCCCTGCACCATCAAGAGTCTCTGACTGCCCACGACCCGAGAGACCCGCGCTCTTACCAGGATTGCCTGGATCTCCCGAGTCGCTGCCAGCGCCATGCGCGCCGTTATCACTGTCACTGCCGGTCGAAGAAGGCTCCGACACCGACGCCTGCGATCGGGTGTGCAGCGCCGTATCGTCCGACCCGCTCTCTGCCGAGTCCGCGGTCGCCGAGTAGGCGACGTCCTGAGATGGAGGATGGCCGACTCCCAACACAGGGTCCGTTGTCCCGCCGGCAGAGCGGCCTCGCCGTGCGCCACCCGTCGCGCCTTCGGTCCTTGTCTTCTTGCCCTGTTCGTCTTTACTCTTGCGTACCATGCTGCACCGGGCAGCCACCGATCCCTCGCCACCAACGGGGACTACTGAGCGCATGCCCTTTCCCGGCAAACAAAGTGCCTGAAACCAGGACCAGTCCAACGGCCCCAGGCCGAGGATGCGCCACGACCGTGTGCTCATTCTCGTAACACTGACTCCCACGGAGAGACGGCTCACGCTGCTACACGCTGCCGGCAGAGTCGAGCTGAAGCCCGGCAGCGATCGAGACCTGCAGCGGCCGAACTCCCGACTTTAACACTTAGCCTGTCCACGGAACAAGCGCCGCCGCCGAGTACCAAGTACGCGGCGCGCTTCCCGAGTGCTCGCCTCACTCGTCCCATGTCCAACGGCCACAACCGGCGCCTCACCGAGACTTAGCGTTCTTGGGCGCTCGGAAGAGCGTCGTGGTGGATGCTGGTCGGTTCACGGGTAACAGAGGAAAAAAATAAAAGACCTGGCGGTCTTGGGGAACAGGTATCGGGTAGCCCCGTCTCCGAAGAGACTTATTTATTGTCGTGTACTCTACTGGCACCGTTCGCCCTTAGCCTCAGTATTTACGGACCTCAGGTAAAAACCCCTGATATCAGAACTTGGTCTTTACTCTAACGTTTACACAAATTTCACGCTCTTTCCCTCTACCCGAGGAGAGCAACACAATCTCTGCCGTTTAAACTTGTTCTCCCAAACCTGGTGCCCCTGAATTCACTACTTAGCGCGAATATCACCGAATGTTCGGCTTCATGCGCACCCGTGGAGTCACCCTCTCCACTCCAGACAACCCGTAACCCTCACGTTACGCTCAACAGACGCCAACAATCGACCGCAGTCAGATCGTGAAACAACACGGTGCTTCCCTTGCAGGTAGGAGCCCAACCCAGCCCTGCAGAATCGCCAAAACCGTGCTAAGAAACGTAACCGAACTCTTCACCAGGGAATTTCACCCTCTGCTCAAATGTGTCTTCCGCAGACCAACGGAGCTGCGGCGTCTCCGGCCTCGTATCCCGTACCCCTGAAACAGAAGATTGAACCCCGTGAGATCGATGACAAAGTGACGAACAATGACAGATCACAACCTGAGCTCTCACAACCGCGTATATCAGGATCGCCAAATCGCGTTCAGACGGCTACAGCCAATCCTGTCGAGACAGTCGAACACAACCGAATACACTACGAACGAATTCACGAACATAGTACGTATGGAGTAGTCGGCAACTACTCCACGTTATAAGCAACGCACCGTGTGGCAGCCTTTATTCCACCGGCAACACGCTATGCTTTGGCTTAAACGTGGACATCGGTCTTCCGTATACAATGACCGAAACCTAAATTCTAACGAAACCGGTTTCAGATATTCTTCTACTAAGCCAAATGGCTACCTAACGAGAGTCAGGGTTACTCCCGCTATTTACCGGAAAATTATCTTTTATACGTACTTGTCTTGTGGCCTGTCCGCCACAGCAGCTGACTTCGGGGAATTGAGGAAACATCGGGGCAGCAACATTGTGACTGGGAGGTTGCAAATTTCCGCTTGATAGGATTTTTTATTAGTAAGTTAACCCATCAAAAGAGGTGTTGAAGTTAAATGCAAGGTAATTGTAATCGCGATCCAAAAAATTCTATAAATTAGAAAGGTAGGTCTATATTATAATGTTTTTTTCAAAAACTATTCGTAGTTCATGACCTTTCATTAGCGCAATAATTATTACAAGTGTCATGATTATAGCAGATTACAAGATTGTCTACCCAGTGTGTTTATGCGTCAGATGTTACACATTAAAAAACAATCTCAGTAATCCCAAAAAACTGGTCCTGTACCTTGCTCTTAAGTGCAGTAATACGCCGAGTAAATTTCTGACCAGGGTAACGGCCTCTGTTGTCATAGACCCTGGTCAAATCGGATCCATCCATCTAAGCGCGAGAATCGCTTAACGGATGGATGGATCCGATTTGACCAGGGTCTATGACAACAGAGGCCGTTACCCTGGACAGAAATTTGCTCGGCATATTACAGCACTTAGGAGCAAGATTCTTGAATCTTTAAAGGTGTTTAAAATCAAAGTATAATGAAATAATTTATACGACGTTATTGTTTTCAATCTTAAGTGCAAACCGTAAAATTTCTACAGAGCAACATAGCAACCGAGAGCAGGGCACCGATTATTCATGAGCGCTGCGTCAAGCATAGGTTGGGTTGCTCAGAATTAACAAACAGGTTACCCTGGATACCAGAGAAGACAGTGAAACCTTGTTAAATCTATTTTACTATCAACTGAGGCGCCTGAAAGTCATCTGTCCAATGTATTTAAAACAATCCAGAAACGGACTAATTTATTGAAATTTAGAACTTCAAAGGATGGCGCAGCTTAAGGAGAAACGGGTGCGGCGCAAAGCAAGGAAGCAATGCGCTGAACATATGAAGACTTGATAGCACATGTCTAGAACACTACTCGCGATGTGAGATCTATCAGTCCATCGTATCGACGACTCAGTCCATCATATGCAGGGTGAACGACGACTGAAGAACAAAGACGTTGATGTTCGGAAAGATGGATGGATCAAATAAAAAAAATGAAGACCTAATCGGGAATTACCATGCGCATTGGATAGACAACAGTGGATGAGGATAGTGGATGTTGTGCAGTTCTAAAAATTCCTTTAAAAAAGTCCTGAAGAGTTGACAGACTCAGAATCATGATACAGCAATTGTCAATAGCAATGATAATACGACGACAACGACGACGCCGACGACGACGACGATGATGATGAAAATGGTAATCTTATATAGTCAGAATACCTAGAACAAAACGCATCCACCAGATTGGAAAAGCGGTGGATAGACTAAGGGAACACAAATTCCAGAAAAAAAACATTATTTTTCATTACTTTTTCCTTGAATAAAAAAGCAATGATAACAATAATGTCCTCCCACTAACCTTGCGACTTATGCCTAGGCTAAATTCACCTGCTTTTTTATAAGTTGTTCATATCTTATTTTTTGGCTGTGGCTGGGCAGGGAGCACCACTGAGTAGGCCTCTTGAAGAGGCGCTATATAAATTCTATAAAATAATGAATGAATGCATGAATGAATCATCTTTGCCATGGGAAGCGTTGTTAAGTTAAAATACACAATAAGAACCGATTGATTAAAGTGACTGATGCTAAACACCTTTTAACGAAAATCTATTATGCTATATAAGTTATTTGACTTCAGCAACGCCGCTTATTTGGTGAATTAGTAAAGTCGCTGCAACATTCAAGGTTATCAGAATGTGTTGGTGTTATAACCTTTTTAATGAATTCAATGTAAGTGCAATATAAACCAGATTCATGGAATACCGCTTGATTTTCTACGAACTTTACGTTCATTAGACGACAGTGAAGTTTACTACATCTCTCTACAGGGTGGACGATTATCTCAAAAAGAAGTTTATCCAACGACCTCGCATCTAACAGTTCATCAGAGCTCTACAGTAACTGACCACCGATCTAGTAATTTAATAACTTAATTTTGCTCCTAAACTTCACCGTCTTGTTCCGGATTGCTACAATCAGCTGCGCCAGCTTCGCAACGTCATCCGTTCTCTTACGTCTGCTGCTACCGGTACTCTCAAATTAGTGCATTCCATCGTTAGATCTCAAATTGACTATTGCTCTTCGCTCTACTTTGGTCTCCCATCTAGTAGAATGTCTTGTCTAGACTTGTAATTTGTGAAAACCCCTATAATTATATCAGATTTAAACACCGTTTAAAACGGTTTTACGTAAAATATAAGACAAAGATGAAAATGAAGGATACTTTTACCGAGCAAGAGATCATAATTCCAGTGGATCCTTCAAGAATAATAAGATAAATTTTCAGACAGCCTTCCTTCCACAATTCGTCCCTCTGTGTTTGTCACGATATCGTTAAACGCTTGATCTTAGCGCTCAGAACGAACACCGGGTGATGTTGAATATTCTAGTTACCTGAGACACCTTTTAAAAGAAATTCTATGCAATTATAAATGTCTAACGCTTGCCTACGGAGTCAACTGTTTTCCGGCAAGTACTCAGGCCAATACACAGAAAGATTCAATGAAATAAAACTAATAGCAACTTCACTCCAACAAAATTGTGTAGATAGAGGAGAGAGACCTCAGCAGCCTTTGCTGTCAACAGATGTCTCTAAAACTCTGGATCCTATAGTCGAGAGCGGCCGCCAGAGTGCTGTGAGCACAGTAGCAGTGAATGGTTGGCGGTTGAATATTCTCGTAATGAAGAACACCTTTTAAAGAGATTAATTTGATTGATAAATACCAGCGATTACCAACTAAATCTCTGTTCATTTAAATTCAGTGGGGTTCATTGGAAATAATGACAAAGGAACCTAACATAAGAGACAACAATCATATGTCTGTCTGTCTGTCCGACTGTATGTATGTCTTCCTCTTTGCCTCTGTTTGTTTGCCTTTCTTTCTGTTGCATGTCTAACCATGTTTCTCCGTCTGTCTATGTTTCGCTATCTATGTCTTTGCCTCTGTCACCATATCTCTCTTACTGCATCTATCTATATACCATCATCGTCGGTGAACACTTGACGGAGGAGAAAGAAAGAAATCTAGCGAAACAGGGTCGCGCTAAAATTCACAAACGACACATAAGAACTGAACACCAAACAATAAACAATAGAAGATTTAGCATGTTTTGATTCAAACTTCAAATTTATACGACCACGCATACCTACAGATGTCGCTCCAAACACTTGGTCTCCATAGAAACCGGATTTTCATTTGACATAGTATTATTTGATCAACCAAACTGATTAGACGAAGCGCTCTTGAGTAAGCGAATGCTCTGAGCATGAAGTTTGTAATTCGTAACGCCTTCTCAATTTGCGGTCTTCGATATCGGTTTCGTGGATGAGTGCGGTGACTTAAAAAGCTGTTGATATTGAACACCTCTAAAACAGTTTTAACCACGCATTATAGTTGACACAAACGACGCGAACAATAAAAAAATGTAATGTAAAAAGAGTGGTGGCATAACCTAAATAAATTCCGTGATTAACAAACTTCAGTATGCCGCGGACCGGCAATAATTTTTGGTGAAACTCGCGGACCGCTAACTTAGGCCTAAACGGCGATGGCAAATAAAAGTGATCTAAATTAAAAAAAGGCTATTTACAATTAGCTTAGTTAGCTACACCGGTAAGCAAGAGCGGCATATGTCTGTTGGTTGCAACGGACTGCGGTTCAAGCCCCGGACTGGGAGTTGACATTCAGAGATTTAGATATCTTCGGCTAGCACGTGTGGGACGCAGTGGCGCAAGTTCCTGCGGAGCGACCTTGGACAAGTTGCTTACCCATCATTGTCTGTGGAGAAGGCAACGGGAAACCTCCTCACTCGTCTCATCCCCAGGGACGTAAAGCCAGAGAACCATCATCACTGATTGATCGATTGATTGATTATTTGATTGGTTGATTGGCTGATATATTGAAAAAGCGCTGCGGTGTGGCAAAGACAATACAAAAGCCTTTTGAATCTATCTGCGTGTAGTCAGTTTTCCTGATTTCATCCAAGTGGATCCAGTTGATAAGGAAACTAGAAGATACAACATAGCGTTGTTCACAGTCATGCATACTGTTAATTTCGGATTCACCCTCTGAAGCAGTTAATTCGGCAAGTTTTTGAGGAATTCCTATGGCCCATAGCATTGACATAATAATGTCACTTTCAACGAATACGATCCGGTAGGTGACAATGATATGGACACCTTTGTAATGCTGGTGACAAAAGGTATTTGAACGATTATTGATCTCAAAATAAAGAATTCTTTAGCAAAGACATGGACACCTTTAGAACAGTTTTCAGAAAGATATAAATTATGAGTAATAATAACGCTGGAAATAACGAATTCTGTTCCAGTGTGTAAACGTCCATCATTCACTTGTAAAATTATTATTCTATTCAATCTCCTTAATTTACCTTTTGTTATTCCTGAAACAGCAACAGTAAACCTCTTGTTGCGAAGGCTTTCACAACAAATTTTCAGTTTTAACAGAAGAACAGGCATGCAGTGGTGAAAACATAAGAACTAGAACATGGATGGGTTTATGCATCATTCCACTTAATGCAAATTGGTGCTAATGTTATGCGTGGCGACAAAATGTGAACTCAGCCTAAGGAAATGCTGATTATATGAAACAATGGAATGGTCGGAAATGTTACATGTATCAAGGCAGCTGCATTCGTCTTTTGGTTGCAACGGACTGCGGTTCAAGCCCCTGGCTGGGAGTTGACATTTAGAGATTTAGATATCTCGGGCTAGCACGTGTGGGACGCAGGGGCGCAAGCTCCTGCGGAGCGACCTTGGGCAAGTTGCTTACCCATCATTGTCTGTGAGGAAGGCAATGGGAAACCACCTCACTCATCTCATCCCCAGGGGCGTAAAGCCAGAGAACCATCATCACTGATTGATCGATTGATTGATTATTTGATTGATTGATTGGCTGATATATTGAAAAAGCGCTGCGGTGTGGCAAAGACAATACAAAAGCCTTTTGAATCGATCTGCGTCTAGTCAGGTTTTCCTGATTTCATCCAAGTGGATCCAGTTGATAAGGCAATTAGAAGATTCAATTCAGCATAGCGTCTTTTCTTGACAAACATATAGTTCACTGTCAATCAATCATACAAACGCTGGTAATTTCGGAATTACCCTCTGAAGCATTAAATTCGGCATTTTTTTAAAAGTTCCTATGACCCATAGCATTGCATAAATATGTCGCTTTCAACGAATACAATCCGGTAGTTGACAATTATATGGACACCTTTGTAATACTTGTAACGAAAGGTATTTGAATGATTATTGCGCTCAAAATGAAGAATTCTTTTGCAGAGACATAGACACCATTATTAAAGTTGTAAGAAAGTCATTATGTGATAATAATAACGTTGGAAATAACGAATTCTGTTCCTGCGTGTAAACGTGCACTCTTCACTTGTAAAATTATTATTCTATTCAATCTCCTTTTCTCTTTTGTTATTCCTAAAACAGCAACAGTAAACCTCTTGTTGCGAAGGCTTTCACAGCAAAATTTCAGTTTTAACCGAACAGGCACGCAATGGTGAAAACATAAGAATTAGAACGTGGATGGGCTTATGCATCATTCTACCTAATGCAAATTGGTGCTAATGTTATGCGGGGCGTCCAAAATGTGAACTCAACCTAAGAAAAGAATGATTACATAAAACAATTGAAAGTTCGGATATGCTACATCTATCAAGGCAACTTGACGTTGGATGGGAGTAATAATGATTTGATTTCTTTGATTGGCATGTGATCGAGTTCACATTGGCAATACAGGGTGGGCCAATAGGAATGCAAAACTTTGACCCCTTATAACTTGAACAATTTTTATCTGGGCGTCTTGTCCAATATATCAGATTGAAGATAAATATCCATTTTGTCATTCTGCAAAATATCTAAGAGATACTACTACGACGTTTTGAAATAATACAATAATACCATATCTACAGTTTTTCGAAGAACAATTTAAACTTCATTTATGGCAGAAATAGAGGAGGAGGAGGAGGAGGAGGAGGAGGAGGAGGAGGAGGAGGAGGAGGAGGAGGAGGAGAAGGAGGAGGAGGCTCTGATTCCTTAGGGTTGGCAATCTTGCATTGGAGACTATAATAGTACCTCATATATTCGCAAGGTGGCCATCACATAGTTCCTTGGACAAATTTGTTTTTTTATGTGCGTGCACTTTTTTCATAGCGCCACTTCATTCTCCCTACTCAGAGGCGCTCATGACTACCATGCGTACATTGCATTGGAGTTTCACGCCGAAGCGCTGAGCAATTGCGAGTGAATGACGTACCCAATGTCCCTGCGTGGCAACATGAGGTGGATTCGAACTTGAAAACCTTCGGATGCAAAACGACTGTAACACAGACGCGCCCAGTGGCATAGAGCTATAAAGACACAGGCTCATGACGTATTATCATGGACTCTATTAAACGTTGACGCTTTCATTCACTATACATGTATTGGCAGACTAACATGCTAAAAAGGTGTATAAAATCAACCGTTGCTTATGCTATCGCATATCCCTAAACCTTCTAAATAGTTTTTCAGATTTACGACAATGAGTGAAAGCACATTAAAAAGCCTCCACTCTATTGCCTCCTCCTATACATCCACCCCTCTCACTCTCCATTTCCCTCTCCTATTCCTCATCCGCCTTCTCCTCCTCTATCTCCTCATCTTACAACCTACAGTATCTTGTAGGCATGGCCGTACACTGATATAGAGTGAAGAAAGTGAAGTCTTACATCCTTTCGAACTATGGCTCTTTTTCTCCCTATTTCCTTCCTCCAACTAAACAACACCTGATCCACATAAAGGCATTATTGGCTCAAAGCAAAGCTTACTTCTGCCACTTAATCCACCTCTGATCCATTACACTTCTACTTCTTTGTCTCCTCTGTCTCCTCCATCTTCTCCTCCTCCTCCTTCACTTCTTCCACTCACCTGATCGGATCCCTAAGTTCCACAAGAAATGGAGCGCGTGATGGAATATGTTGAAAAATGGTCCACTTAAAAGGAACACACACATCATAATTGCTAAAGATAGTTTTCATATTTTTTAATGCTTTAGTTAAGGTTTTCTTCTATTATCGCTAGCCCAACTGTTAATAAGTCAGTCTACGGCCACGCCTACATTATATTGTAAATGTGTCCATGTTTTTTTGGAATGTCTTTTTTTGTCTG
Source organism: Lumbricus terrestris (assembly GCA_949752735.1). Classification (NCBI taxonomy): domain Eukaryota; kingdom Metazoa; phylum Annelida; class Clitellata; order Crassiclitellata; family Lumbricidae; genus Lumbricus; species Lumbricus terrestris. Next base: position 11,308,928 of record OX457048.1, on the reverse strand, counting down.
CGTTCCATTTAGGGGGACTTGTCTAATCCACCACTACACCACCGCTCCCTACAAATATATTATATTGTTTATCTTTAAGCAAATCCGCTAAGAGCTATGTTATGCCAAGCAAATTTTTTTGAGGGCTATGTTATCATATACCCTCGTCAAATCTGGATCCACCCATTATCCAAGTCAACACCGCTCGGTTGATGAATTAATCAGCAGCTGTTCGTTGAACAATCTAGAACCTCACAATATATCGGTGTTACACACCTTTTTAATAAAATTCAACCACTGTATATAAAATCATAAACCATAGCAACATTTGAATAATGTGTCCATTGCAGCTGATTAAACAGCAATCAAGCTTCCTACAACTTTCTAGAGGGCGGAGATTTATCCATTAGATGGGATTCTAACCAATTACTCCGTCTCTAACAGTTCATCACGCTACTGACCACCCTCATAATTATTATTTCAAGAACTCACCTTTGCTCCTCAACTTCATCTACTTCCAGCTTTGCACTGTCATCCTTTCTCTTACGTCTGTTGCTGCTCTTACCTCAGTGAATTCCTTCATTACATCTCAAATTGATTGCTGCTCTTCGCTCTATCTTCGACGTCCACCTAGAAGAATGGTTTGTCCAGACTTGTCATTGGGCAAATCCCTGAATATGGTCGGACATGCTTTGTAGGCAGACTTCATAAGATGCATGTTATTGCTGGAGGTGCTTCATTGTTTGCTTGTTTGTATGTGCACTTATTTCAGCGCCTCTTCAAGCTCACTACTCAGAAGCGCTCCCGACTACAGCGCGTAGGCTACACTGCAAATTCGTTGCAAGACCAGATTTTAGTTTCTCTACACGGCAATTTGAGATGGATTCGAACCTGCAACCATACGGCTGCAAGTGGACTACACTAAATTGGCTTTTATTCTCCTGCACGGACCAATAAATGATTTGATTTGATTTAATTAACCTTCGTCGGGTATCCACGGACGTCGTCCACTAAGCCGAGAGCTCTTGGGTTCATAATTTGCTCGTGCTGCGACCATTAAGCATCGAACCTTCTCTGTGGTTGGTCCAGTGGTCTGGAATGGCCTTTGTTTTGATACACACCTACAGACTGGAACTCAACCAGAATCCTTCCTTACTTATCTACAATTTTCTTTTCTGATTTGCTATTTTGGAAGCTTTGCATCGTAATTACAGCATCAATTGAATGGATGCTGAAATTTTCTGTCATCGTCCGAAAGATGAATGATGCGGGTGGAAAGAATGACGTTGCGCATCAGGAAGGCGGATAAGGTGAAGACAAGCGACCACACGCACGCACGTACGCACGCGTGCGCACCCTTTAAACATTATTCAATGGGAACGTTCTGAGCATTTTTGTTCAATTTTTCTGTCGAAATTGCAAAATCGTGTTCGTTCGTTAATTACATAGTACTTGTGAAAGCATAATAATGGTGTCCAAGCGAGGACGGTATCACATTTAGCATCCAATCAACTACCGTGTTGCAATGCACACTGTTGTACAGTCGGCACTGAACTGGCGTAGAATTTACATAATTATAAATTGCACAGTTATGATATTGTCATCGTACGTAACAATAAGACACCTCTAAGACGTATTGACTGTATGCTATTTATTCGACACTCGCTTCAAATTTTGAATTTGAAGTCAAAACAAGTAGCCTAATAATAATTATTATTCAAGTATCAAATAATGGATTCAGAATGTAATTACCAATAACCGTTTAATTATTCGCTCAACAGATTCACAATTATCTTCTTAAAACACACAGCACATAAAACACACAGCACTTAAAACACGCAGCAATTAAAACACACAGCACATAAAACACACAGCACTTGAAGCACACAGCACATAAAAGTCAAGAAGTCTAAAGTGTAGATAAAATTAAATGCAGCGACAGTACACACCTCTTTTATTCATATTTTAATAATTATATATAATGTTCTAAATAATCATAATTTTATGTTAATTCACTTTGTTCCCTGCAGAGCTATCACCTATCATGATTGATTAAACCTTTTTTGAGAGACTTGTACTAAAATTAATTTTGAAAGCAATGCATCCTCAAAGCAACTCTGAATAGATGCTGCAAATAAAGCAGGTTAGCGACGATGCCGAACACGCAGACAATGGTTGCTAGGTAACCGTGGACGTCGATGTACCAGTCGTGAAAGGCGCGCAGCTCCCTGGCGCCAGGGTAAAAGAACTGTTCTTCCTGGGGGACGTCCGTTGTCATGGTAGCGGCCACGGTGCTCGTTCCCATGGTGACGGCGGCGCAGTCGGTCGTCATGGTTACGGTGTGGTTGTGCGTGGCGTTTATCGACGCTGATGGGGGCGTCATCGCTGCATGGCCACGGTGTCTATGTTGCCATAGCAGCGCCTGCATGTCGACCGTCGTCTAGGAAACGGTTGCTTGGATACGGACGATTGGAGCTGAGAGAAAGAGAAAGATGCAGACTATGATATATATTTGTATGCAAAGAAAATGAAGTTTTGTTTGTAGTGCTACTCTTTGGCATTTGAAAGATTATTACACTCAACCTCATTTGTTCTTTAAGAAAATGCAAACAAGTGTACAAAATGGAAACAATAAACTGATTTCTCCATATTTCTTTTTATAATTCACGCCGAAACTGATTTGGTAATACATGACGTTGCAACATGGACAGATATCGCCTGTTTCTATTTATCAACTTCTTACAGCCTTAAACGAGGTGTTTAAGAGACTGATCTTGTAACATGCCAGTTTAGCTGCGGTCCGACTGTTTTCTAATTTGACAGACTTACTACATCAATCAGACAAATATTAACTAAGCGGAATATCACTAGATTCACCAAAGACACAAATAAATATAGGAACTATGTAAACTTTCGGTGCCGGTGCATCAAAGAGATTGTCGTCACTGATCAAAGGACTGATCCTCAGGCACCCGCTAAGGCGCAGCGACTTAATTACGACGATCACGCGGAGACATAAAACTCAATAATTTTTTTACGCATTGAGTGAAGATCTTGAGTAAGAAACAGAGACAGAGATAAATACAGATAGATGCAGATGGGTTCAGAGAGAGAGAGAGAGAGAGAGAGAGAGAGAGAGAGAGAGAGAGAGAGAGAGAGAGAGAGAGGGGGGGGGGAGAGAGAGAGAGAGACAGACAGACAGACCAGCAACAAATACAATAGAAGAATCAGCGTTGTAATTCAGAGTTTAAATTGACACGACCATGGATAGCAACAGATGTCACCCAAACATTTGGTTTCCATGGAAACCTGATTTCCATTTGACGTAATATTATTTAATTTTAAAAATCAGATTAGAAGAAGCGCTCTTGAATAAGCGAATGCTCCGAGTTCAGTAAATCGTAACGCATTAAAAATTTGCGGTCTTCGATAGCGATCTATAAACTTAGACGATCGTCACAACTTAAAAAAGGCTGATGGCACAAACACCTTTTAAACCGTTTTTACTACGCTTTATACTTGACACAAACAATAACAATTTGAATTATGAATTATTACATAGAACAAGATGCTTCTAGACAAAAAATTATGAGTCATATTACTGTAAAACTATTGTTTGACAGCAAAATTTAAGTCGATTGCAAATTTAATTTGTTAGAAAAAATTAGTTTTATTCTTCTGTTTTTCCCTATGTCGCGTGGATTGTTTTATTGTTTGATTGATTAATTGACTGATTGTTTAGTTGGCTGGTTGCTTGATTGATTATTTGACTGACTAATTGATTGATTGGTTTGTAGGTTGATTGATTGATTGACTGACTGACTGCTTGACTGATTGATTGATTGACTTATTTGTTTATTTATTTATTCACTAGCTGATTGACTGATTGACTGATTTACTGATTGATTGATTGACTTATTTGTTTATTTATTTATTTGCTAGCTGTACCCGGCCACGCGTTGCTGTGGCAGAAAAGACTGTCCAAACATTCCTCCCTACGTCCCCTTCCCATCCAGTTCCCCTCCCCTTTCCCTCCCTTTCCCTCCCCCTTTCCCATCCCCTGCCCTCCCCTTCCCCATTCCCTTCTTCCTTCCCTCCCCACCCGTTCCCATCCCCTCCCACACCCCTCCCGTTCCTCTCCCCTCCCCTTCGCCAAGATTTTGTCCAGTTAAGGAAAGTTGAAGACGCTGTAGCAGGATCTCATGGTCAACTGTATCAAAGGCGAAGGAAACGTCAAAGAGCGCCAGGAGTGTTACATGTGACTTATCAATGGCCGAGTAGATATCAGAGAGGAGAGATAACAGAGCAGTTTCTGTGGTGTGATGCCCTCTAAACCCAGATTGGCAAGGTGACAGAAGTCGAGAATGCTCAAGGTAAGGAAGAAGCTGGATCGAGACAAGTCTCTCAAGAGTTTTAGAGATATAGGACGATAATTATGACAGGCATACTGGTAGGGTTAGCTTTCTTGCCAGTAACGAAAACTATAGCCCGTTTTTGACATACAGGGAGGTGACCCTCGGTAATGGACCTATTAAAACATTGTAATAATAAAAGTAACAATAACAATAATTGTAATAATATTGTAATAATAAGTAATGACAGGTAAGAATACTGCCTAATTCATTTTCTTTCACTTCCATCGCCTTACAATCCTATTTATCCTTTTACTCCTTCTTCTCTCGTTCTTCTCTTCCCATTCCCTTTCCACATCTCCTACCTACTCTTACTCTTCCATCCCTATACCCACCACCTGCGTTTCCTCTTTGTCCGGACGGACGGATAGTCAGTAATAGAAAAAGTACAGAAGCCTAATTATAGTGGCAATATAGTAGAACTACTTCTTAATAGCAGTTATAGTTTTTCATTGCTTATAATAATAGTCTCTTAAAGTCACTAAATAGTAAATATCGGTGATCCTACAATGGAAACGAGAGTGGGCAGCGATAGAAACAAACTTCGACTTAATATGTTTGCCAGCGATTAGCCATTTAGCGAAATTTTAAAACTCAAGTGCCCAAGGTATTTTTTGGTACACGAAGGCCCAAGGTGGGGGTCCGCGCGGACCCCAGCGTTTTCATGCTAATATCTTGAGAAGGGATTGAAATATCGTTACATAATTTAGTTCTATGTATTCCCAGATAAATTTGCAATCGATTGATGTATCGTATACCACAATAACACCACCTGGTGTAAAATAATAGTGTAAAAATCTCTTGATACACATTTTATGCTTGCTTGCGTCATTTACCGAAGGAAGTCTATCGTTTTCATGCTAAAATCTTGAGAAGGTATTGGAATATCATAACAGAATTTAGTTCCATGTAATCCTAAATGAATATGCAGTCGACTGATGTATCTTATATCACAATAGCACCACCTGGTGCAAAATAATAGTGTAAAAATCTCATGATACACAGTATTATAATGCTTGCTTGCGTCATTTACCGAAGAAATAGCCGCAAATCTTGCGGTACCCTTAGTATACGATGTGGTTGTGGGGTACAGGGTTGGACAATACTCACGCAAAATATACCATTCGATGCCCAAATGGTTGCTCTAGGAATACCTAAAAGCATCTGTGCATATCTATAGCCGTTAAAAAGTTATCCGGAAAAAACGGGCCTAGGGTCCGGTCGGACCCTTTGGGCACTCGAGTGTTAATATTGATGGCGGTGTTGAAGGAAAGGCCCATTTTCCTATAGGATGGATCTATAGAAGAGTTATAGTACGTTTAAAAGGTGTTTACTGGCAATCGCAATTTAACACGCTTTTGTTTGATAAACTCTAATAGATTCAGTGGCGGATCCAGAACGTTTTGAAGGAGGGGCCAAAAAATTTTGGGGCTGGGGTCGGCAATTTTTTTGTTGATCTTTCGCTGAAAAATCTGATTAACTATTTTAGTCGTTTTTGGCGGAAACCAGAATTTAATTCAGCCCTCACCTCTTGGGGTGATTGAGGTTTCCGGAGGGTTACATAATTCACCGTCTGAAGACAATCATGAGGCGCGCAGCGCCGAGAGTGGTAGGGGAGGGGTGTGGGGAGGGGATATGCCCCTCCCCACCAGAAACTTTTTGAATTTTCACATTGCAATGGTAGCATTTTAAGCTGTTCTCTTATCAAAATAGCTGTACTTTTCAGTGCTTCTAAGAGTGCCATAAGATCTCAATAAATATAGACTTTACTTACAAACTTCTTTCCCGAAAACTAGATTTTTTTAGTAATCCGCCACAAATCTTCAAAAAGGGTGTTCATTTTCCTTCCCAAAAAACTGATGACATTTTTTGATCATCCGCGCGAAATCTTAAAAAAGGTGTTTAATTTTTGATCTAAAAAGAGTGATGACTTTTTATTCTTCCGTGCGAAATTTTCAAAAAAGGGTGTTCAATTTAGCATCGCAAAAAATGATAACTTTTTGTAGTCATGCGTGCGAAATCTTTTAAAAAGGTGTTTAATTTTTCGTCTAAAAAGAGTGATGACGTTTTAGTCTTCCGTGCGAAATTTTCAAAAAAAGGTGTTCAATTTAGCATGGCAAAAAACTGATAACTTTTTGTAGTCATGCGTGCGAAATCTTAAAAAAGGTGTTTAATTGTTCGTCTAAAAAGAGTGATTACGTTTTAGTCTTCCGTGCGAAATCTTAAAAAAAGGTGTTTAATTTCGCATCCCAAAAACTAATGACTTCTTGTAGTTATCCGTGCTAAATCTTAAAAAAGGTGTTTAATTGTTCGTCCAAAAAGAGTGATGACTTTTTAGTCTTTCGTGCGAAATTTAAAAAAAGGTGTTTAATTTCGCATCTCAAAAAACGATGACCTTTTGTAGTCATCTGTGCTAAATCTTAAAAAAGGTGTTTAATTTTTCGTCTAGAAAGAGTGATGACTTTTATTCTTCCGTGCGAAATTTTCAAAAAAGGTGTTCAATTTAGCATCTCAATAAACTGATGACTTTTTGTAGTCATCCGTGCGAAATCTTAAAAAAGGTGTTTAATTTTTCGTCTAAAAAGAGTGATGACCTTTTACTCTTCCGTGCGAAATTTTTAAAAAAGGTGTTCAATTTAGCATCGCAAAAAACTGATAACTTTTGTAGTCATGCGTGCGAAATCTTAAAAAAAGGTGTTTAATTTTTCGTCTAAAAAGAGTGATGACGTTTTAAGAATAAAATAAATAAAATACTTCCCACTACTGAATGAAATATAGTAAGATATAAATAAAAAAAGGAGTAAACATGTGTTATCATTCACCGCACTTTCTTGCACATAATTATAGACTACACTCAAAACTTAACATGTTTCGCCCTGAAATTTTTTGGCATCTGCAAAAAATAAATTACATCCCAAACACTGTTGTTCGTGTTAACTTGATTTGTAATTAATAGTTAGTTGTACTTAGTTATAATTGTGTTTTTTGGTGTTAATGTTTTTAAAATTTACTACGAATATATACACGATTGACTTACATTGTATGCCATAAATCATAGTTGGATACTGTTATAAGATTGTTTCATTTCGTTGCTTTATATTAAGACAATGCAATTGCGTGAGAGACTTAGATTACATTTATATTTATATATATATATATATATATATATATATATATATATATATATATATATATATATATATATATATATATATTACTAGCTGAATTACCCGGCGTTGCCCGGGAAATTTCGGTTTTTAGTTCCCAGCCACGCTTGACCCCGCTCCCACGCGGCCCTTTTCACCTCGCTTCGCCTTCTATCGACCCCAATCCGGTGCCGGGTAGGACTACCCTAGGTTTTCGGTCCAATCCACTCCCACCCGTCCATGTTTACGCAATAGTGAGCATTTTTGCGAAACCGCGTGTCAAAAGATCTGCCATCGGCGGAAAATGAGGTTAAAAATCTATTGGTTCGTGGAAAATCGATCGGCGAAAATTATTGCGTTTTAAATACTTAACGGCGTAACGCGCTATAAGAAACGGCCATGACGTCATTAATGTATTGGTTTGAATCATCAATATATCATCGTGGTTCAATGAAAAATGATGGTCTAATAATATCGATGTGCTGTAGGCAAAATGGCGTGCTAAACCTACAGCGTTTCGGATGGAAAATTAAATTTTCATGCTCAGGAAAGGGTAAGAGTTTTGAATCGCGAACCCCTTATGGTTTGTTATTGGGTGCTAAAAAGTATTTTTGTAAATATTGGGAAAAATCGGTCGCGTGGATAAGAAGTTTTATTCAAGGATACGATAAGAGATTTTCGATTTTATAGGTAGAGATTTCTATTATAGATTTTAATTACATTTATACATTAATTCTCCTGTGCATGATTGACACCCTGAATTTTTTTTTCGTCCACCATGGATGGGGGGCCACGTCCCATGGTGATTTGAAATGGGGGGCCATGGCCGGATTGGCCCCTGAATGGATTAGAATCATATGGTGGGCTGATACTAAACACTCTACGTTTAATTATTTAATTGCGTGTCACTTCTTTCAACAATGACTCACTTTACGGCCTTCCCATCCAATAGCCAATCGAATAATGTCTGTCAATGGCCTATAATTGTAGACCCTACCCACGTGTCTTGCCAGTCCAGTAGCTCCTCCATTTGGTCTTCTGCTCTTGGTTACTTGACTGATCCATGTATTCGTAGGCTACCTCGACGACCCAGTCTAAGAGTTCAATGCTGTGGATTCCTGTTACAGTAAGAGTTCGCCACTGTGTGTAATGCGAGTCTCAATCATGGTAAAAGAAGAAGAACGACATTAGTCATCTTTGCAATGGCAGTGTCGTCGTTAAACAGCAATAAGCTCCTTGAGGCAGACTTATTTCCATTTCTTTTGAACATCTTCTTTTTAATCTGTGATTACATTTGCCGTGATCAATATATGTTTGAACGCCAATATATCTGATATAACGGCTTTATTAATCCAACTTCTATTTCCAACGTTAATTAGTTTTTGTCAATAATACTCAGCTCCAACTTAAGCACGAATCTTTCATCAATCGCATAAATAAAATATTCAAATAAAAATCATTTTCATCAATCCGACTTGTATTTGTCAAGTTTTTTTCCCGTCAATTCAGCGTCTATATTATATTATGTATACTCTTTATTGAAACAATCCGGTTGATAGACCGCAACCGATTACAATGTACAATATATGAATATGTATTAAGAACACTTTACTACTCAGAGGCGCTCCCGACTCCAGCGCGCACAAAAAGAACAGTTTTTAGTTTAGTATGGAAGGCTCCTGTTAAATTTTGAGGGGACATTTTAAGTGTTTAAATAACTGAATTAAGTCAAAATAATTTACGCTGACGTCAGTGGTCTTTGTATTCTATACAGAAATAAAGTGGCCGTGAAATATGCAACATGAACTGTCGGACCTGTTAATAATAATTACACACCTGTGTTAAGCTAAGTAGCTGTCTTATAAAAAAAGCAACGAAACTTAATGTTAATCAGTTGACAAAATGTGTATGCATCCGTTCACTCATTATAACTAGTCTAATCTAGTATCTTACTCTTAAGGGCTGTAATATGCCGAGCAAATTTCTCTCCAGTGTAACGGCCTCTGTTGTCATAGACCATGGTCAAATCGGATCCATCCATCCTGAATGAACTGAGAATATGCGGTTTATATTACTGTTACATACAAGGACGTAGCACAGGACATAATTTATTCTAAACGCAGCTAATTGAGTTTAAATTGATTTTACAGTCACCGAGGCTTGGAAACGACACTGGATGTAGGAGGAAATGATTAATAATCCGTGCGGTCATCGCGTTTATGTAGAGTTATTGAGTACCTTTAAAAAGGTGTCACTATTTCTTTTATGTAACAGGTAATTTTTATAGAAAAGAGGTGTCTAAATGAAAGCGCTAGATCTCACTTATCGTCATTGATTATACTGTGGTTTAAATTTACTTGAGATTTTCTGTCCTTGTAGGTCGTTTATACTTTCCTCAGCATGTCTGATGCCGATGTTGATGATGATGATTATGATGATTATGATGATGATTATGATGATGATTATGATGATGATCTTTTAGGATGAAAGCGAAAAGATTGCTTTTTGTTTGTGTTGATGATAATGACATTATATACCTTTTAAATGTTTTAATTCTATACTATAAAAAAATGGGCGCAGCAACATTTATTCACAGGAAACAAAAACAAAAAAAAGGACAAATACTGCTGAACAGTTGAACAAAAGTGAATGGACATACGTTAAAATCTTTAAAGACGTCAACAGCCTTTGTAGCTATAAGATGTCGTTAAACTGCTGATTAATAAATAATAATTGATTCACAATAACTGAGCACTCCAGATTGCTGCTTAATCAATGAGAAATGACGTTCACAAAATGCATAATAACAACGACAGAAATTCTGATTGCGACGACGACAGGAAGTATTATCATTGTTAGAAATAATAATTGATATCTTTGTATTTAATTTATTGCATTTCAATTGGTGTCCTCTTGGTCTTCTTATAGTTTCTTTTAAATTCAGCGTGCAGAGCGTTTACTGTTATTATGACTGTAACTCCAATAGAAAATGTTTTGACGCACCAGGGAAGCGGGAACGTATGTAAAGAAAAAGAGTTTGACGAGCAAAATCCATTCTGCCATAAATGAAGTTGAAACTGTTCTTCGAAAAACTGTAGTCTGTTACAGTAGATACGGTATTATTATAGTGATTATGAGGATTATTATAAAGCAACTCAAAAACTGATGAAATAAGAAAGATTTCAAGCAGCGAAGGACTGAAGATGACACTACCATTAAGACTTTACCTGCAGGGACTAATATCGAAGGGATATGAAACCGCGACCTCTTAGCCATTCAGAGGTCGTATAAATATTACATACGTAACGGGCGATTTTTAGACATTTCCGCTGCCCCGATCTGTTTTCGGCGTTTCAAACACGGTCAGACCATGTCCTTCACGAGTTACTCCCTCCCTGGCGAAGCAAGCGGATCATGACCGGCGCCACAGGCACCATGATCAAGGACAGAAAGACAAATGAGGAGAATATTTATCGCTAGACTATTGCTCACTCGGTAATTAGCTTAAAAATAATGTCTGACAAACTGGTTTCGTTGCTATAAAACTAGTTTTATAGTTGTGCAAACTGGTTTCGTATCTTCGGATTTGTTGTCTGATGGATGTTCAAACTGGTTTCACAGAAATACAACTGGTTTCGTTTCTTTAGAATGATGCCTGATAGCTGCGGTTTCATACTGTGCAAACGGGTTTCATATCTTTCAAAATGATGCCCGATATCTGTGCAATCCGATTTGTGCAGCTGTACAAACTGGTTTGGTATTTCAAAACTATATCTACATGTAAACTGGTTTCACTGTTCTACCGTCATAAGCAAGAACCACGCATCTCAAAAACCTAGTTCCGAGATAAACGCAAAAGACTAAATTCTTTTCTGCCAAGTAGAAAAAATATTTTTATTATTTTCTGCTATAAACTAATAAATGTAAAAAAATACAACCGTTTTTATAGAAAAAAATAATTTTAAATATTTTTTATCGTAAATATGGAAAAAGTCAGTTAGTGTATTCTTGCTTAGCATTAGTAACAGGCCGGCGAATGTAACCAATAAATGGCAAAAACAACGCATATCCTAAACACGGGATTTATTCTGGTACATTTTAGTAATTTACACACACACATTAATCTCATTTGTTTAAAGAGAGTCGACACCAGTTTGCGCAACTATAAGACCAGTTCGTACAGCTGTAAAACCAGTTTGTACAGATGTGAAACCCGTTTGTGCAGCAATGAAACCAGTGTGTGCAGCTGCCAGGCAGTTTTCTAAGTAAAAGAAACCAGTTGTACTTCTGTGACACCGGTTTGCACAACTCTCAGACAACATTTTTGAAGATACGAAACCAGTTTGCACATCCATGAACCAGTTTTAAGCAGCGAAACCAGTTTGTACAGCTATCAGACATTATTTTGAAAGATGCGAAACAGTTTCTGCAGCTGTGAAGTCAGTTTGTACAGATATAAGACATTATTTTGAAATATACGAAACCAGTCTGCACATAATGTGAAACAAGTTTGTACATTTGCCAGACATTATACTAACGATAAGAAACCAGTCTGCACAGCAGCGAAACCAGTTTGTAGGCATCACACATTATTTAAAATGAATTGAAATCAGTTTGCACAGCTGTGGGACCAGTTTGCACAACTGGCAAACAGAATTTTAATATATATGAAACCAGTTTATGCATCCGATAAACAAGTTTTTACAGCGGTGAAACCAGTTTTACAGCTATTAGACATAATTGAAGAAGACCAAACTAGTTTGTGAAGCAATAAAACAGTCTGCACAGCAATCATGAATCATTTCGAACGATATGAGACTAGTTTGTGCAGCTCTCAGACAACATTAAGAAATACAAAACCAGTTTTCACAACTATAAGACCAGTTTGTACAGCTGCGAAATCAGTTTGTACGGCTATCAGACATAATTTTAAATTCTACAAAACTTTTTTGTACAGCTGTGAAACGAGTTTCTACAGCTGTCGGACAATATTTCAAGCGATATGAAACCAGTTTGTGCAGTCGTGAAACCAGCTTGTACAATGTTCAGATAACATATTTAGAGATACAGAACAAGTTTACAAAACATAAAACCAGTTTGCACAGCTATCAGGCATTAATTTTTCAAACATAATTTTTTATTGCAGAGATGTCTCTTACACACCTCTTTTATCTTTAGCAGTTTAATATAAATTCAAGACAAGTCTAAAACAGGCCCAAATGAAGATACGTGGTTCTTGCTTAGTACGTATCTGCGACTAACGCCCTATCATACTAAGCAAAAATAACGTAAGTCAAGATACGTGGTTCTTGCTTATGATGCCATGCGGTTTCCAGAGATACGTGGTTTTCACACACGCTGGTTCCCTTTGATGGAATCGAGATGGGAGTTTCTCAATTTTTTCCAAGGTATATGACCATTAATAGATGCGGAAACTGCATCTAACTCAAAACGGCCAAATATTGAGTTACGTGGTTCTTGCTTATGACGGCAGTATAATTATTAGATGCAAACACTAATTCATGAAAAAACTACCAACCAAAATTTGCAATTTTTATAATTAATTTTCGTTCGAAAATTATTTATCTCTCTTATTCCAATTTTCGCTCAGTGTGCTTAATATCCGTTCTATTTCAGTTTTCGTACATGAAATAATTTCAGTTACAGTTAAAGTTTTACTGTACTGAGATCAATATTTTCATTTCTTGTTTTACTCAGATTTAACGAAAATATCACTGGATAACGCACTAGCCTGGAAATAAACGGACCAGAGTTCGACTCCCGTTGGGCGGACGTGCTTTGTAGGCTGCTATTAGCGCGCTTGTATTGCAGGCTGTCTGTTCCATTAGTAATAATGAGATTTGTGTATTCTGTGATTTGTGTTTTTGTGTTTTTGTCAACTGTTTCAGTCGCACAACTGCAAGCCAGTTGCATTCTCTCAACATGATTGTTCAATAAAGACTATTTCTGGTTAGACACCTTTTCTTGAAATCTTCATTTAATATATAAATAATTCAGACATATGACGCCGTAATCGGCGTGACGGAAGTGATCACTACTACCATTCGACGTCTAGTTGTATGCTGGCAAAAAATACAATATTGAAATTGTGAATATACGACAATAAAGGAAATAAATGATTATGTCGATTTATTGATATAACGAATAGATTCACAATTGAGAAAATTAATTGTTATGTTGCAGCTAAAATTAAAAACAAAATTATACTTTCAAATACAGTTAAAAATTCATTATCACTTCTATATGAAGAATATACGCTGACATTGAATGAGCTGTATTATGCCAAACAAAATTCTGCGAGGACAACGGCTTCTGTTGTCATAAGCCCTCGTAGAAACTGGATCCATCCATTGACATAATTATTGGTATGAAGCGCAAGATAAATTTGGTCGATATGTTTAGTCCTGCAATATGCCAAACAACTTTATGTCGAGGGAAACGACCTTTGTTGTCATAGACCCTCGTCAAATCTGGATCCAATCACCAATTGAAATTGATATTATGTGCAAGATATATAAGTACATCTTAATAAAAAATTTAGTAAATTGAAAGAGTAATTAGATATACAATGATATTGTATATCTTCCTATATCAATTAATATTAATATGGGAACAATATTCGTATTCTTTAATAGAGTTTCCAGCTTTAGTCTTCGTATTACTCTTTAAGCTGTAGGGGACCGCCCATAAATTACGTCTCTCACGGTCACACATCTGTGACGATATGAGATGGTCCCATTCTCAACATCATTACGAATTTTGTGTTATTATAAATTATATGACGTCACTCAATTCAGGACGATTTTGTTACGGACTGCCCTGTAAACGGTCCATGCTTTGCAATACAAAATAAAATATCTTCTTGTTCCCTAATATGATATAATATAATATAATATAATATAATATAATATAATATAATATAATATAATATAATATAATATAATATAATATAATATAATATAATATAATATAATATAATATAATATAATATAATATTATACAACAAATCGGTCATTTATTTGTTAGCCAGGTTGTTAAAATGTCGATATATTTCCTCAGTTTTACTCTAACTTCCTTTTCTCTTTTCCATACTTCCTCGCATTCCTGTATTCGTGTAAAGTGGAGGCTGTTTTTGGAAGACTACGAGCAACCGGAATTGAGAACATTGTGTCCAGGTTTGGCTATGACTATTTTGCAACACATCAGCTTGTAAGCAGCATCAAATACTGAAGATGATAGAGGAAATATATAGGCCTATTTGGATTTAGGATACAGATGGTTCGTAGTGCGGCCAACCTTCGGGTCGAGAACGGCTATGGACCCAAGACCCTTCGGTGTAAATTTGTATAGAAATAATAATTATATGCCTAGTTATGTAGATATAAGTCTGTCTATTCTTGATGAAATGTCTTGTCGTTATCTGAGCGTCATAGCACCATCATTACCACTATATATACATGTAGCTGTGTAACACCGTTTGAAGGGTGTCTATTTGTATTCTCTTTAACCCATTAGTGCCTGACTTTTTGTTTTTTCATCAAAGTGTGAAAATAGTGTCATTTCGACCTTATGAACATCAGTGCCAAACATCATTTGGGCTGAAATTTGTGTTTTCCATTTATTACCATTTTTTCCCTACCGTCCCCGTTTTGGGGACGCTAGGCACAAATGCCCCCGTCAGGGGCGGATCCAGGGGGGCCCATCCGGCCATGCCCCTCCCCATTTAAAATCCCCATGGGACGTGGTCCCCCATCCATGGTGGCCCCCCCAAAAAGGGTCTCAGTCATGCATAGGAGAATTAATGTATAAGTGTAATTAAAATCTATAATAAAATTAATATATAAATGTAATTAATATCTAATCTAAGTATCTCACACAATTGCATTGTCTTTATATAAAGGAACGAAAAGAAACAATCTTTCAACAGTATCCAACTATGATTTATGGCATACATTGTATGTTATTCGTGTATATATTCATAGGAAAAGGGTAAAAACATTAACACCAATAAACACAATTATAACAATTATAAATATGTACAACCAACTATTAATTACAAATCAAGTTAACATTAACAACAGTGTTAGGGATGTAATTTCTTTTTTTCCAGATGCCAAACATTTCAGGGTGAAACACGTTAAGTTTTGAGTTTAGTCTATATGTGCAAGAAACTGCGGTGAATGATCACACATGTTTACTTCTTGTTCCTATTTATATCTTACTATTTTTCATTCAGTAGTGGGAAGCATTTTATTTTTTGTAGTCTTAAAAAGTCATCAGTTTTTTAGAAGGAAAATTGAACGCCTTTTTGAAGATTTCGGAGGGATGACTAAAAAAAGGCATCAGTTTTTTGGAAATGAAATTGAACACCTCTTTTTGAAAATTTCGCACGCAACACTAAAAAGTCATCACTCTTTTTAGACGCGATATCAAACACCTTTTTTTAGATTTCGCACGGATGACTTAAAAAATCTTCATTTTTGGAAAGGAAATGCAACACCATTTTTTGAAGATTTCGCACGGAAGACTAAAAAATCATCAGGTTTTTTTAAAGGAAATTGGACACCTTTTTGAAGATTTCGGGCGTATTACTTGAAAAAGAACATCTAATTTTACTTACATGGTCTAGTACCATACTCTTAAGTGCTGTAATATGCCGAGAAAATTTTTGTCCAGGGTAACGGCCTCTGTTGTCATAGACCCTGGTCAAATCTGGATCCATCCATCCATCTGGAAAGAAATTTTTAAACACCTCCCCAAAAAATCCTGGCTACGGCCTTCATATGTTTTATGCACTCTACAGCCTGAGTCACGGAGCTTAATAATATGTGAAATGAATGGAGATGTTGTTACACCTTGCAACGTGTTTTTGTTTTTCTTGTAGCACGTCTGGTTTGCGAAGAAACTGAAATATTTTATTTTGGCACACATTTGCAATTGCACACCTTTTTTACTTTAAGTGCAATTAATGCTGAATGCAGTGGCGCTTAGTTTTTTGTAGCACGTCTGGTTTGCGAGAAAACTGAAATATTTAATTTTGGCACACATTTGCAATTGCACACCTTTTTAAAACTATAATGCAATTAATGCTCAATGCAGTGGTGTTTTTGTTTTTCTTGTAGCACGTCAGGTTTTTGAGAAAACTAAAATTTTTAATTTTGGCACACAATTGCAATTGCACACCTTTTTTACTTTAAGTGCAATTAATGCTGAATGCAGTGGTGCTTTGTTTTTTGTAGCACGTCTGGATTTTGAGAAAACATAAATATTTAATTTTGCAATTGCACACCTTTTTAAAAATTATAATTGCAAGTAATGCTGAATGCAGTTGTTGTACATAGCATGTCAGGGTTTTGAGAAAACTGAAATATTTTATTTTGGCACACATTTGCAATTGCATACCTTTTTTTTATTATAATTGCAATTATGGACATTTCAAAACAATTGACTTTCAAAAAGAACTATCAGTGTCCGGAAAAATGGTATGTTTTTAAGAGATTTTCAACTCTATGACCAAAAAAGCTCATCAACTGCTTTGGCCGAGAAAACATTTTTTAGCCCCCCCCCCCAATTTCGGCAACCAAACCTCGCCCATGGAAGTTGTGCAGTTCTAAAATTCCTTTAAAAAGCTCTGCACAATGGCATGTTGCAGTGAGGAACTTATAAAACACTATTTTTAAAGTATTGTCTATATTTATTGAGACCTTATGGCGCTCTTATAAGCAATGAAAAGTACAGCTATTTTGTTAAGATAACAGCTTAAAATGCTATCATTGCAATGTGAAAATTCAAAAAGTTTCTGGTGAGGAGGGGCATATCCCCTCCCCATGCCCCTCCCCAACCACTCTCGGCGATACGCACCTCATGGTTGTCTTCCAGACGGTCCATAATCTACCCCTCCACAAACCTCAACCCCCCCATAGGAGGGACTAAATGAAACTCTGGTTTCGACCAAACGACTAAAAAAATTCCGACCCAAGCCAAAAAATTTGGCCCCCTTCGAAAATTCCTGGATCCGCCCCTGGCCCCCATCAACTTTTACAAGGTTTCCACGCTGGCATAAATCAACTGTGACGTTTTCATAAATGTTTCATATATTTAATCATGAAAATAGACAAACCTGCAGCTAAACAAATCAAGTTGCAAAAGTAAAACTCATTGTCTGCTATAATTATTATGAAAAAAATTCAAATAATCAAAGAATTTATTGTTTTCGTGCCTTGCTTTCAGACAGCAGCAATCGCAGCAGCGCCGCATTCTACTAGAATGAAAGGTTTTATTTTCTTTCCATAAGAAATCTGTTGGCAATAGATCCTAAACAGCTTTCTGTTAACCAGGAGTATGGCAAATAGTCGAACATTTACCATCTTACTACTAGTGGAACACATGGCTGTGCGAAATGTCATGAAGTCCCGCGTAGCTGCTGAATATGGTGGCCTATTCCCAACAATTTCAATTTCCACATCCACTTCATAAGCAGGAGCCTAGTATGACAGTTACTGTAGTGTCAACGTTTTCTGGATGTGAACGAGATGCTGTATGTGTATGTGCTGATGTTTTGATCCATCTCATCAAGTCTCCACGTGTCTGTTGCTGTGGTCGATAGCCTATTATGGCTGAGCGATGTTCTCAGATATTCTTTTGGACGGTGATGACTTTATTGTGGACAGTGCTCAGTGTTTCGATGCCATTTCAATTAGGAGTGTCACCAGCTGTTGTCATTCCAACGAGTCAACGTTATTCCTGGCGCTGAATTCATATAGTATAGTCAAATGCATCACGGTCTGGCTTCTTGACCTTGCCCATAGACTAAAAAGAACACTGCAGCAGCAATCCTATGTTGATTATTTCTAGCTGTCTTGGTATTTGGATGTTGTATTCATGCTGCTCAGAATTCAATCTTATTTAGGACGGTAAACAAGTTTGTCAAAATACAGTGTAGGCTATATTTGCCATCAGCTGGAGACAAGCAGTCTGAGAGCTTGACAACGACAGGCCAAACTTACAGTTGGTTGTCAGTAACTCCGACCCACTCCTTGACATGGATCCATATGAAATCTGAATTCCTCGGAACTAACTGGATCATTTGGAGGACATGACATTGTGTAAATTTCTCCAGAAGTTCTTTCACCCTCTAGCATTGCGACAATGTCACTTACAGTTAGTGGTCTTCCTTTCCACCATTTGCATGGGGTATTGGATGGACTCCATAATTGGGTTCCCACATGGGAATATGGGTCCTACATGAGTTTCACGCCTGCTTGCAGTCAGGGTTGGGCTTGGCATGCTAAGAAAACTCGTATGCATATATCACGGTAGTTGCAAACACAGCGTCAGTCACCTATTGCTGTGTAAAAGTTGACGGGGGCACTTGTGCATAGCGTCGCCGAAATCGGGACGGTATTTTCGGGCATAATAAAAGTATTAACCAACAATGAATCAATGCTGTAAAATTTTTACAGGCAGCTAACAGCCCAAATAACACGAGTATGTACTCACATTTTCGATTGCAGCAGGTTTTCCGCCCGATAATAGAAATTTATATTAATTTTTTTTTTAAATTAAAATTTTCGGAAAATTGAAATAAAAATCTATCTGGCATATGCAAAAACAACCAAAAATCAGCCTTATTATACATCATTTGAAAGATAATTTAGTAGACCGTCGAACACGTTAACTCGCAATACGGAGTATTGCTTGATATTAAAAATAACTCTATCCAAAGAGGCGTCCCCGTTTTGGGGACGCTAGGCACTAATGGGTTAAAATGATTCAATCTGACAAACCGCAGAATGATTACAGGTACAGGTTTTACGAAATACGGCCCACTATTATAGCACGACACGCAGGTCGGCTTTACAGCAGTGGGGACTAATAGCCTAAGTGCTGGATCACTCTTGGTTCGGCCAAGCCAGACGTGGGAGGGGCTATCTTATTTTCAGCAGAACCCGAGTCAAACAACACAACAGCAAAGCGCCAATGGCAGCTAACAGAAACTATAATAAATTAATGCCCT
>OX457048.1:11179354-11286854 GCA_949752735.1 Lumbricus terrestris | reverse complement strand
ATCTGCTGTCATAAGCCCTCGTGAAATCTGGATCCATCAATCCATCGTTTAATGCTGTTGTCACATCATAACAGACAGCGCCGAGGCTTTTCTGTGGTGGGTCTCGCTATCTGAAACGTCCTCTCACTAACCTTGCGACTTATGCCTAGGCTAATTCAACTGCTTTTATAGATCGCTCAAATCATATTTTTTATGAGTGACTGAGCTGGGATCGATTCTGAGTAGGTTTCTTGAAAATGTGCTATATAAATTACGATTTATTGATTGATTGAGTGTCGTTTAACAGCAAAAAGCCGATACTAAAAAAAGCTAGCTATGAAATTAAATGAAATAGCGAGTCTTAGTCTTATATAGCTTCTTTTGACAGCGTTTAAATGGTGTCTAAATAGACCGCTCAGTATAACATTATTCTTACAGAAAAAAATTAACGGCCTTTTTGGGCGCCATCTTGGTTTCAGAAAGAGCTCCCGCAGGATTTCTTCCTCTACTCATATTTCTACACCTATCCTGACAAAATTCAGCTTGTTTTGAGCTATTTCCACATTGTGGATTAATGTTTCCCGTTATTTCAACTGGCACTATTTCCCATTTTCCACAAAAATTCTTCCTGAACTAAAAAAATTCTTCTTTTGCTTATAGCAACAAATTGCACAAAAACTGTTTTCGAACAGCTCAGTCTAATTTAGTTTTTGCCAGCTTGTGACTGAAAATATAAATCACTTCGAAATAGTATTATGATGACCACCTCATTACTCAACGTTTGGCCTATCACCACCAGAGTATATCACGACCGTTGACGTATATGGAAATATAATATGCGAGAGAAGTAACGACTAAACGCAATTTTTTATATACATATATATAAGGTAGGATAAATCCATTTTAGAGGTGTTTCTATAATTGATGAAATCTTCTTTAATTTTTCCGTTGATTCGGTTGCTTGTCGACTTGACGGCGCTCCATGGAAAATGACTTTAAGAATTTCAATTATAATTTAAATTAAATAAACATACAATTTTGTAATTAAGTCCGTGTAAACCCAAAATAAAATCCAGGCGACAGCCTTGCAACTGAAATTTAAGTCAACGCCAACGCGTTGAAATAACGTGGCTTTGTTTTTTTTTCTTGACGGAGACAAGAACTGTTGCTGAACCCTATTGAACTGACCCAGAATTCCGTTCCATAGTAACGGATTGCTCCGACGCAGTTCTCAATTTCACTGACCCATTGTGTGTCTTAATTGGTTCATCTGCTGTTGCTTTTGGTTCATTTTTTTCATCAGTTTGTGGTGTGTATTAATTAGAAGTCTTCATAGCTACTTGGGGGCCTACTTAGCGGGATTCCCTCCCTTCTGGGTCTCCATTTGTGTCCCAATTCTGTACTTTAGAGTTTCTCTTTAACGCACTCCAGGTTTAGGGTTATCTCTTCACACTTGTATCACTCTATCCTATAGCCACTGGGTTTAAATAATCTCTTTTCATATATTCCTGGGGGGTATTTCCAATCTAGCCCAAAGGTTTTTTTATAATTTGCAATAACTAATTAGTTCTCACCTTGATTATTGACTGATTAATTTGTGATACTTGTTTTGCTTAATGTAACTGTTTTCCTGCCCTATATCTTAGTGTGCTTGACAGATATGGACCAAAAAACCTGATTGATTGATTGATTGATTGATTGACCCAGTTTCCGATTGCATTGTTCCGACATGAATAATTATCTGATATCCTATACAATTTCGATGACCTGTTTCGTAGTTTCTCAAAGACGATTTTCCCGACCAGTGATTCCGTTAGTGTGCGTCCGTGCGTCCCGGACGCACAAATTTTGACACCGGACGCACAAAAATAAAAGCGGTGCGTCCATGGACGCACTGAAGTTGTGGATGGACGCACAAATAAATTTACGATGCGTCCATGGGACTCCAATAAAAAATGCCGTGGGGTCCATATTTGTGACACAGGGGCTCAAAACCCGTCACCTGTCGGATTTTGACCTTTTGATTTAGTCATATGCTACAATGGCCATGCTCTAAAATGCTTTTAACACAATGAAATTATCTTTTTTCTAACAAAAGTTATGCTCGTTTGATTCTTTCATTAGTTTTTAGGGAAAAAATAAAATAAAAGGTTACTGAATATTCGTGTCATCCAGGTCTACTGAATCCACTAAGTTATTATGCTGAAATTTTCTGGGCATTAGAGGCATATATTCTGAATCAGATAACCCAAACAGCATCAAAATCGGTTCACTACTTCGCAAATTAGGGCGAATTCCCAGTCATATACTGAATTGAAGAATAAACTGCATTCTTTACCCCTCTCGCCTATTTCGGCGTCTAGCGCAATATCTAGGAAGCGAGAAAGGACGGGTTTCGAGCGCCTGTGTCACATTTATGTCATTGTCTCAGTTAGGCTATGCATTGCGTATTTGCGTATATTCATTGAACTGAAAAAGAACACACACACTGACTGGTGATGACTAATTTATGCAACGACCTATTTATGAATATTTCATTTCTTTGTTAGTGAGTGACGTAGGCTACATAGATAATGGGCTATAGCCTAGGCCTATAATTATAGCCTATATCGTTCCCATATGAACGTTCGATCCTGGCTTAAAAAGTATCCTGATGACCGTCGTCGTATAGATCTTAAAATGAGGAAAATTAAAAGAAAATGCTAAAATATTTTCTGTGAAAAGTCTAAATTATTGTCGGGAAGATTGGTACTGGTTATAGGCTAGTGTCAGTGGCGGATTTAGGTTTTATTGCATGGGGGGTCGAAGAGAATTTCAAGAGGGCGCCTGTTCTTACATAGTTAAAAACAGTAAATTTATTTTAATTCGTCCGATTTAGTCGAATACATCAAACAGAATCAAGAATCTAAAACAGAAACTTTTTAAACTTGTGCACTTGACTACTTTCAAGAGTTACATAAATTTATGTTTAGGCTATTATATAGCCTATTATATAGCAAATATTTATTAATGTTATTTATTGGATATTGATCCAGGTAAACGTGTATTTTAGCGTCGTAAATTATTCGCCATTACATGGGTTTCAGCATGGGTCGAGTGCAAGTCGCATTGAGGCGGCCCGTGTAAAAATCTGTCTAAAGTTATGTGACACTATGACAAGGGAATGCAAATTTATAGCGAAAAAAAAGGGTTTTCACCCCACTATGGAGGGCAGGGTGGGGGGGCGAAAACCCATTTTCCCTGGCCCCCACGGGCCCCACGGTGGTAGATTCGCCAACCCCTCCATCAGGCACTTCTGATGGTCCTCTGTCTAGGTACAAAGTTTCGGATGAATTGCTGAGTTTTAGCGAATTTTGGGGGTTTCGCCCCCACTCTGCCCCCATGGTGGTAGAAAATCGCCAACTGATCGTTGGGGTGTCTCCTGCCGGTACCTATTGCCAAGAACAGCAAGCAGACAATAGGTCAGGGTTGTTTACGATATCCGGTTAATAAAACATCATTTATTTAATATAAATTTGTATAACAGCAAGTTGAATTTTTTCATGTATACGCAATGCGGCAATGGACCATAGCCTAGCAATAAATAAAAATAAGTAATTATGTAAAGAGTGCGTGATTGCGTAAAGTCGTTAAAACATTATAATATTATAATTAACTGGTAAAAGTATGATAATTTAGTTTCCATGAGGGACATTTTAGGTTTAAGTAATAAGTATGGACCGGGCCCGAGGGGGCGCCATTTCTTACCAAACAGGGGCACGGGGGGGCGACCAGACCCCCCAGGCCTGGACTAAATCCGCCACTGGCTAGTGTCCAAAAAATTTCCCTCTTTATTTTGAAATCGATGCCCTTAATTGTTAGCAACAATCGCATTTTAACTCAGGGCTGTTCTTAAGGAATTTTTAGAACTGCGCATCCTCTTCTCTCCTTTCTCATCCTCCATGGTAAATCACTCCCGATCTGTGGAAAATTACCTAATTTTTAGCAGTTTTAACTGCACGGAACGTGACGGAAGTGCTTTTACAACTGCACGAATCCATTTGGGACTGCACATTTTGTGTAGAACTGCGTTAAAAAGCCCTATTAAATTTAACTCTCTCAGGCTCTACGTTCATTCATTCATTTCAAAAAGTTAAGCCTATCGCCTATTCAAGAAGTCCTCTCAGAGGCGCTCTCCAGTCAATATTAATTCGATATGATGCAATAATCTGATTATGCTCTAACAACAGCTTTTGCTTCTAAATGGCTATTATACTTTGTTCTCAAAAGTAAAAAACTAGAACTTCTACTGAACGTTGACTTAAGCTATAGGGTCTATAGCCTA
The DNA here is from genome assembly GCA_949752735.1 of Lumbricus terrestris. Taxonomy (NCBI): domain Eukaryota; kingdom Metazoa; phylum Annelida; class Clitellata; order Crassiclitellata; family Lumbricidae; genus Lumbricus; species Lumbricus terrestris. Next base: position 11,282,551 of record OX457048.1, on the reverse strand, counting down.
TTTGACCTCTGAGGCCTAAAGGCCTATATTTCGTAATAATTTAACCTACCTCTGGAACCCCCCTACAAAAGGCAATCCGGGGGCTAATTAAGCCACCCTTTAAAAAGGCCATCCCTTTTTTGACATGTAAAACTTAAATATTTTCAGGGAAAATTTCCATGAGATTTCGGCAGGATGACTAAAAATAAGTCGTCAGAAATTTTGGCAGATCAAAACGGAAAATTTCCTCCGCTAGGGCTCAGCCCCCCACCCCCCCCCCCCCCCCAAAGAAAATTAAATCCTGGCGCCGCCACTGGTGGGACTCCAAAAATGGAATGGTGTGGAGTCCATGACTCTCATCCATTTGGCGTGGACTCCAACTTTTTTGATGTGATGCGTCCATGACTCCAAGAATTCGGACCTTAAAGCAATCAAAGCATGTCGCTAATCTAGGCAGCGCAGTTCATGATTTAAACACCTTTATTACAAATTCATAAAATGATTTAAATATTTCAAGAAAGCTAAATCTTAAGGTTGGAGAGGCGTGATCGGAAAATATGAATGAAATTCGACTTAGACCCTTCCATGACAACAGCAGGGCATGTACGAACATTTATGATAGTGCACGCTCTGGAGTTTGTTCAAAGGCGCTCCCGACTACGGCACAGATACTGAATCGGAGTTTCACCACCGAAGTGCATGAGCATTTGCGAGTGAGGGACCTGCTCAGGGCCCTCACTTGGTGGCTTGGGGTGGACTTCAACCATCAACTTCAAGACTCTAATGCACCAAAATTAAATTGTGGGATATCACGTACTATTGGGTGGAACCATTCAGAAAACTGTGGAAGCGAGTAGGTCGACGTTAATAATAATGTTCTGACCTCTATCGTCTAAAAGCTGCAATGACACAGATGATAAGCAGTGACTTAACGATCAGTCGCTTAACTCAGTCTCGACTGTCATTTCAATGATTGCGATGAAACGTGTCAGAGGGAACTCTTGGTAGCAGGTGCAGATATTGAGATGTTCTACATTCTAGACCAGCGGTTCCCAACCCGTGGCCCGCGGGCCAAAAGTGGCCCGCCAGGCTTCCGAAAATGGCCCGCCATGCCTCAGAAAATGGCCCTCATCTCTCAAAGAATTATCAAAAATATATGAAAAAATCAACAATTTGAACAGGATAGAACACATTATTATTTTTATTACAAATTATTTTATTTTAACGTCGATAAATAACATAAAACATTATATTTGGAATCAATTACAACAATTTTATATGCTTTTAATTAATACTATTTTAACGTTTTGGCCCCCTAATGTCCTTCAACTAAGAAAAAGCGGCCCTCGTGTCCTCCAACTTCGAAAAAGTGGCCCTCAAGTCAAAAAAGGTTGGGAACCATTGTTCTAGACCACAGAACCAGAAGCGATCTACGTCGCTGCCTGATAGAGGCACTTGTATTATGACAGGGAACAAGAAGTGCAAAGGAACGAATGGAACGGCGGATCTGGGTATTCGGATTTGATGTGGCAAGACTCTCAGAGATAGGCAGGGGCCAAACCAAGGTGACAACATCAAGTCAGTGCCGAAATTAAAAAAATGTTGCGAAACATTATGAATGTCGACTATCCGGAAAAGTGGTCGGACCTGGAAACCCATATGCATGTTTAGATAGATATACATCGAAAGGATTGGTTTATTTTTAGACAACGCTGATTCTGTATACATGACAATGATTGTGATGCAATTACTTTCTCATCGAATAATGTGTTTTGCATTTGACAGACGATTGATTCAATGGGCGAAATACTAATAACGATGATGGTTGTATAACTAGAGCCCTGAAATAATCTGTACCGCATGGCTAGTGTAAGTATCAATGGTGATAGTTGTGGCAACGCTAGTTGCAATTAAAATAATCAATTGCTACTGTTGATTGAGTATTAGTGCTTGTTGCTATTATACCATATTCAATGTTTTTTGAGAAGGACGCTGAGAGGATAAGAATTATTGACCTTTGCTCAATAAAATAGTCTGTAAGGAATTCGTGTAAAAGGTGTCTATGGCGATCACTGTTTTGCCAAATATTTAGTTTTTAAAAATTCTATTATTGCGCCAAATCTCGTTAGTCGATTCATATGTTTTAAATTGCATCTATTTCTCCTTCATCCTTGATATAGTTTCAATTTAACGAGACAAATCGTTACATGAGTTCTTACTTTATAATCGAGCTGCGATAGTGATTTTATTTTCTATTTGATGGATAGCAGATATGTTTAGATTATGATCGCAGATCGATGACGTTGAGTGTTTCTGAAAGAATTGATTAATCGTTTTCGCAATCCCCAGATTTATGAAGCGCTACTTGAGAGCCAATATCATGGAACAAGACTATTCAGCAGTTTACTAGTTTTCGCCTCATTGAATCCGATCAGAACGACACATTTTGTGTAGTCTACAACAGCATGCTTGAGAAGTCCTTGTTAGTGGCAACTGAATAATGTGACGGATGGATTTGCATTTAACACTCTGACGAATCGACCACAGTGTATCTGTGATAAGATCAAAGATGGCTGCGCTTTTCGTTACTTCTGTTTACATTTATATAGCACTGTTGTTTCTGAGTATGTCGTTGATATTAGACTTCTAACTGATTGGGTTTCTCTTTGTAGAGATATGTTCGGTGCCTTGGAGCCGGTAAGTTGGGGTTCGATTACACCTCAATCCGCCGTCCAGAGCAAATCCTTCACTCGTAATTGCTCAGGCGCTTCGGCGGGAAACTCCAATGCAGTGGCAGCTCAGTAGGCGGGAGCGCCTCTGAGTAGTTTCTTGAAGAGGGGCTATTAGGCTTACATGTGCCCATGCATATAATATGCATACTATGGACTTGAAACATATGCAATGAACTTTTTGTCAGACGCGAGAACAGTAACTGTTCTGAACGCTTATGAATGCGATAAAATCTCATCACTTGAGAATTTTGAATCGACCAGGAATTGATGATAGGGCGTTATCAGTTGAAGCATCAGATAGCAGGTTTTGTTGCTATAATATAGTATCATATTATGCAGACCTCAATTGCTTTTCACTTGAATTATGAAGACAGATTCCGCTGTATCCATTTATCGACGCTCTGTCTCAACAAGAGAGATTGTAGTTACGTAATCGTGATCGTTGATTTTTCTGGCACGCCGACAAAAGCGCGCATGACAAAAGCGCGCAGACAAAAGCGCTAATCGACAAATGCGCGCAACAGGAACAATGAAATCGAAATTTCGAGCCTCATTCAGTTTTCATTTCACCTATATAATAGAGAACCTTCATCCGGCTTCTATTTCATCTATAGAGAACCTTCATCCGGCTTCTATTTCATCTATAGAGAACCTTCATCCAGCTTCCATTTCTCTGACCTTCATCCAGTTTCCATTTCACCTATAGCGAACCTTCATCCGGCTTCTATTTCATCTATAGAGAACCTTCATCCAGCTTCCATTTCTCTGACCTTCATCCAGTTTCCATTTCACCTATAGCGAACCTTCATCCGGCTTCTATTTCATCTATAGAGAACCTTCATCCAGCTTCCATTTCTCTGACCTTCATCCAGTTTCCATTTCACCTATAGCGAACCTTCATCCGGCTTCTATTTCATCTATAGAGAACCTTCATCCAGCTTCCATTTCTCTGACCTTCATCCAGTTTCCATTTCACCTATAGCGAACCTTCATCCGGCTTCTATTTCATCTATAGAGAACCTTCATCCAGCTTCCATTTCTCTGACCTTCATCCAGTTTCCATTTCACCTATAGCGAACCTTCATCCGGCTTCTATTTCATCTATAGAGAACCTTCATCCAGCTTCCATTTCTCTGACCTTCATCCAGCTTCCATTTCACCTATAGCGAACCTTCATCCGGCTTCCATTTCAACTATAGCGAACCTTCATCCAGCTTCTATTTCATCTATAGAGAACCTTCATCCAGCTTCCATTTCTCTGACCTTCATCCAGCTTCCATTTCACCTATAGCGAACCTTCATCCAGCTTCTATTTCATCTATAGAGAACCTTCATCCAGCTTCCATTTCTCTGACCTTCATCCAGTTTCCATTTCACCTATAGCGAACCTTCATCCGGCTTCTATTTCATCTATAGAGAACCTTCATCCAGCTTCCATTTCTCTGACCTTCATCCAGTTTCCATTTCACCTATAGCGAACCTTCATCCGGCTTCTATTTCATCTATAGAGAACCTTCATCCAGCTTCCATTTCTCTGACCTTCATCCAGTTTCCATTTCACCTATAGCGAACCTTCATCCGGCTTCTATTTCATCTATAGAGAACCTTCATCCAGCTTCCATTTCTCTGACCTTCATCCAGTTTCCATTTCACCTATAGCGAACCTTCATCCGGCTTCTATTTCATCTATAGAGAACCTTCATCCAGCTTCCATTTCTCTGACCTTCATCCAGTTTCCATTTCACCTATAGCGAACCTTCATCCGGCTTCTATTTCATCTATAGAGAACCTTCATCCAGCTTCCATTTCTCTGACCTTCATCCAGTTTCCATTTCACCTATAGCGAACCTTCATCCGGCTTCTATTTCATCTATAGAGAACCTTCATCCAGCTTCCATTTCTCTGACCTTCATCCAGTTTCCATTTCACCTATAGCGAACCTTCATCCGGCTTCTATTTCATCTATAGAGAACCTTCATCCAGCTTCCATTTCTCTGACCTTCATCCAGTTTCCATTTCACCTATAGCGAACCTTCATCCGGCTTCTATTTCATCTATAGAGAACCTTCATCCAGCTTCCATTTCTCTGACCTTCATCCAGCTTCCATTTCACCTATAGCGAACCTTCATCCGGCTTCCATTTCAACTATAGCGAACCTTCATCCAGCTTCTATTTCATCTATAGAGAACCTTCATCCAGCTTCCATTTCTCTGACCTTCATCCAGCTTCCATTTCACCTATAGCGAACCTTCATCCAGCTTCTATTTCATCTATAGAGAACCTTCATCCAGCTTCCATTTCTCTGACCTTCATCCAGTTTCCATTTCACCTATAGCGAACCTTCATCCGGCTTCTATTTCATCTATAGAGAACCTTCATCCAGCTTCCATTTCTCTGACCTTCATCCAGTTTCCATTTCACCTATAGCGAACCTTCATCCGGCTTCTATTTCATCTATAGAGAACCTTCATCCAGCTTCCATTTCTCTGACCTTCATCCAGTTTCCATTTCACCTATAGCGAACCTTCATCCGGCTTCTATTTCATCTATAGAGAACCTTCATCCAGCTTCCATTTCTCTGACCTTCATCCAGTTTCCATTTCACCTATAGCGAACCTTCATCCGGCTTCTATTTCATCTATAGAGAACCTTCATCCAGCTTCCATTTCTCTGACCTTCATCCAGCTTCCATTTCACCTATAGCGAACCTTCATCCGGCTTCCATTTCAACTATAGCGAACCTTCATCCAGCTTCTATTTCATCTATAGAGAACCTTCATCCAGCTTCCATTTCTCTGACCTTCATCCAGCTTCCATTTCACCTATAGCGAACCTTCATCCAGCTTCTATTTCATCTATAGAGAACCTTCATCCAGCTTCCATTTCTCTGACCTTCATCCAGTTTCCATTTCACCTATAGCGAACCTTCATCCGGCTTCTATTTCATCTATAGAGAACCTTCATCCAGCTTCCATTTCTCTGACCTTCATCCAGCTTCCATTTCACCTATAGCGAACCTTCATCCAGCTTCCATTTCAACTATAGCGAACCTTCATCCAGCTTCTATTTCATCTATAGAGAACCTTCATCCAGCTTCCATTTCTCTGACCTTCATCCAGCTTCCATTTCACCTATAGCGAACCTTCATCCAGCGTGAAGGCGTATATTTTCGTCGTAACGATCGATAGGCTGCGACAAGAGAGAGGTCTTGAACCTTACGCCACATGCTCTTTTTCATCTACTTTTAACAACCGTCTCTGACGATGTTGTGGTTATATTAAATGGTCATTCTAATACTGTTGCGCGCATTTGTCGGTTCGCGCTTTTGTCTTGCGCGCATATGTCGCTGCGCGCATTTTTCTGCCCCCATTTGTCTGCGCGCTTTTGTCCTGCGCGCTTTTGACCGTGCACCGCTGAGAGTGGTTAAGCGGCATAATTATTACTTATAGCTTCTCATTCAGACATACATTGTAGAGGCATCCATTCAAAATCAACGTGAGATCTATGCATTTCAACCCCAATTGTGCCATGTCCTTAGTCACCATCCTACCCCATCCCCTCCCCCAGAGTGAGGTCATCGAGAGAGACAAGAGTGACGACGTCTCAGTCAAGATGGAACATTTCAACCCATCTTGACTGAGACGTCGTCACTCTTGTCTCTCTCGATGACCTCACTCTGGGGGAGGGGATGGGGTAGGATGCTCGTGGTCGTCCAGTGCCAGTACGAAACCCGGATGCAAATGGAGGGCAGAGAAAATGGTCATTGTCATCACACGTCATCATAAGGACACCGCGACTATACTTCCGCTATCATAACCGCTACTTCAGCAACTGCTACTACAACTCTCACCAACACCACACTCCCCAACTGAACGTTAGCCACTTAGTGCCAGGCGCTGTGCCAAACCCTTTAATGAATAATAAAAGAAATCAAGCGATGATAATATTGATCCTTGCTATCACACGGTGTCATTATAAACTGAATCGTTACTATTACGAATGGTTAGAACACCAACCTTGTAACGTGGGAAGCAGGGCTGCGGGTTCGATACTCGTCCTTTTAGATGGTTATGATAAGGGGTAATGTGTGAACATTATGCACGTTCTATGCTCACGATCGCTCAGCGCCATCGTTTGAGGCGGAGAATAATTAACTATTGAAAACATAGAATATTCCTAGTTGATACATCGTGAGGAGAAGATTTTAAACACCTTTTACATAGATACCATAAATCTATAACTAGGGGAAATTATTCAAATCACTGGTCAACAAACTTTCTTTACCAAACGACCTCTGTTATAATATCATAGGCACTCGTCAAATCTGGATCCGTCACTGATTGGCGTAACGAGAAAGTTACTAGGAAGTTTCGATGTCGACAAGTGAGTCAAGTGACGCCACAAAAAACTACAATTCTATAGAAAGTATATATACACGTCTCAGACTTTTATCTACTACTGGACTTTGAGCATCTGTTACTAATATAGAGACAGTTTGTTTAATCGCCAAGTCCGCTTTGCCTTCTTACAGGGTCAGGCGTAAATTTATAAATAACTATATGGGGCACCAAACAGAAAGAACTTGAATGGGAAAGATTTTCATCCCTATCATCCGTCAGGCATGGGCGGCTGGGCCAATGATGAGGCCTCAACACATTACTACCATGCATTTGATTTTATCAGCGTCATCCTTCATAATTATGTCCTAAGATCATTCTTTATATTATGTTGTCTGATTGCAACACGGATCAATTTGGACGATGAAAACAAAGATCGTCGTCCAACGTCACTATAGACGTCATGTGTCACGTGTACCAATGTGTGACAGGTTCTTGACACTTTCAAATAAAGAATGACGTTCGACAAGTTGCTAAATTACTAGTCTGTATTCTTTTCGTATGAATTAACTAGTCATTGAGCCTCATAATGAAATAGTTAATTTTAACAAAGAATATACAGAGTTCGTCGGCTTGTCCGAGTATCCTTCCTTCGACGCCTCTCACTCCCCAGGTAGAGCACGTCTGTTCACTTCGGCGGCGGTCTTGTCACTGGTCTCGCTCCGGCTGCCATCAGTGAACACCTGAGGACACCAGTGACCCGAACGACCGAGAGGATGGCTCACTCGAGAGGGATTGTCGCATACAAACACAATAAGAGAACGTTTCAGATAGTTTTTGCTTCTGAATGAAAGCTTATATAAACTTTGATAAAAAAATATCAAGGTGTCTAAACTGTGTCTCTTTTCTCACTGCGTTCACAAACTGATAACATAGGCAGCAACTAACTTTAATCACTAATTTGAGATCGTCTAGTAATAGTAGATTCAGATTGATGATCATATATGTGGTAGCAGGTAGCAAGTATCACTAGTGTGATTGTTCATCTTCGCTTGGGTTTGGCACTGTCTGAGTGTGAATGGTAGTGGAGTCTGCTCTTTGGGGACGGATAGATTCGGGGTTTAACGACAGTTGATGACAAGAGTGATCCATGTCGCCGCATTTTTTTATGGCCACTCGGTCTGAAATATTATTATTGATGCAATAGTCTACTGCACGACCACACTAGTTATCAGAATGTTTCCCAGTAATTTTCGCCTTGTACTTTTCAGTGTCTCAGATTAACGATTAAGTCTCTTCTATGAAATATTTCGAAATAATTGTACACCCAATATAGCAATGATATTTCTTCGCTTCCTTTGCAACAAGTCTCTAAATTACTCAGCCGCCAATTAGTTTCTACAAAGCTTTTACAAGGCTATTGACTTGAGGGAAGAAGCCTCTAGGTACCAGCTGTTTTTGTTAATATACCAAATTAAAACACTTTATTAAAGGTGTTTAATTTGAACCTTAAATATAAAGGCTCGCTTTCTGCACTTAATTTATTTTATAACGAATGCATGACGTCGTCATGATGACAGAAATGTCTTTTAGAACTAATCCGAAAAGCAAAAACTCTGTGAAAACAAGAGATTCATATTGTTTTACTGAGATATCGACAAACTTGGCAGCCGACAGATGGTACTAAAGCGGTATCTAGAGTATTCGAGGCTCGTCTTACACACCTTTCAAATGAATTATACGTATTATATAAAATTATGTCCGTACTTGTATCTTTTGGATTAAAAAATCTCGATAAAAACGGTGAGGGCTGTCAAAATACAATGATAAGAAATGAAAATGTGTCATTCATCGAGAAGTGTTATTCAAAAGACCAAATCAGCATGCACATATAGAATGCTGGTGTAGAAGCAGATACCCTGCAAACATTCTGTGTGAAGAATTCTGCACTATCTATATACCCCACACATACCAGCTCGACTGCAGTGCGTTCACGGTCGATGGGAAGCTTAGGCGGCGATGGAGACCCTCTCCATCGCCGCCTAAGCTTCCCATCGACCGTGAACGCACTGCAGTCGAGCTGGTATGCGTTAACGTTGTTAACGTGTATTCATAATTATTATGAGACAAAGAAGATTGCGTGGTAAGTACTTTGTACCCAGACTGTCAGGCACAGTGGATATATATATATATATATATATATATATATATATATATATATATATATATATACACACTAAAGACACGGTAGTCGGTTCGTTAACCTTTATCATCCCAAATACTGAAATCGTCATGGAATCAGTTCTAAATTTCTTTCCGATACAATTTTCCAACTAAAGACGGAGGCAATCAGTACAAAAATAAAAGTTGTCAGGTCCTATAAGAATTATGCATAATACTTTCCTATTGACAGAATATATTGTGTCACTTTGACTATTACAATCACCTTGCATTAGTAAAAATTTAACTTATCCAAATGACGCAGATAGGGCCTAATGCAATTTGTAAAAAGCTGTGAATTATAATACCCCACCTCCAACCCAACTTCTACCCACCACATCCATCCCCACTCTTCCACCCCGGACACCCTTCCACCCCACCCTACTCCATAAAAGGCTCAACATATGAACTTAATGAATAAACAATGTTTCAGTTTGTTTTCACACCTCTCCCACCGCGCCACCACCCAGGTCGCATCCTACCAAACCCCATCCCATTCCCAACCCGGCACATCAGCCCACCCCCACCCGCCCCGCCAAACCCCCATCCACTACCACACAGACTCACCTGTCCGGAGTAATTGTTTTTGTTTCCCGTCCAACCCTCTCCTCACGTCGTTCGCACCCGGCCCAGTGATCCCATTAAAATTGAAAAACATAATTATTAACCCGTTTTTGTCCAGTGTTCCATTATTGGAACATTTTATAAAAACGTTACTTATTTGCAATGTAGCACTATGCAGTGAATATAAATCATTCCCTGTCATTGTAAACTGTTTTTCAGAGACATTCCCATAGAAAAAATTAATATTTTGAAAATTTTATATTCATCAGATAAGGTTTTCATGAGATTTTTTAATAGAAAATTTTCGGTATATTGCAACAAAAAGATGCATAATTTGCAAAATCATTTAAACACATATCAGTTTTGAACCTTCTGGTTTTTGATAGTCTTATACCAATCATATTTCATGATAACTTTAATCGGTCTGTGTCATGAACTTTAGTCTGGACTTTTTGAAAATATATATCATGTTCCATTATTGGAACACAGGGCACAAGTGGGGGTCCACGATTCTCATTACCGAATGTCGTTCTATGCTTATTGCTATGCCTTGCACAGTGTTTTCAGCTGGGTTTAGCGAATTCCCTTGCATGTAAATATTGTTATATTCTAAAATTTCAATCATTTGTGACAGAGAAGGCCCGCAAATTATTTCCTTGATCACTGGCAGGCTATTTTGACAGCGCAGACTTTCATTACACGAATATCAGAGCGAAGAAGATGGGAACGTCGAAGACACTGATGGAACTCAAACAATTCGAGCGAAAGATAGCATTGAAGGATTTGGGTCTAGACACCGGTATGGTTCTAGATTTTATGGTTGAACTCTGTTTGTACTCCTTCCAAACTCTTTAGCGATCCAATTCTTCACCTAACTGAGCCTTGCTGATTGCGTTCCCAGAGCTCTGTGGCTAAACAGACAGTATTGGCAACAGAGTCGAACGCTGTCCAGTAACACGAGTAAGGTATTGACTAAGCAGCCACAACTGTCCATTGACTATAGATCTGATGGAAAGTTGGAAATAGTTCTGCTCTTGTTATATGGAATGGCAATCTGTATATGCATGCACATGATCAATGAAAAACATGGTGAAAATCCCAATGGACCATCACTGTATACCTTCAGTATGGGGTACCTGTGGACGTGCAACACTGTTGTAGGGCCTATCCCATGGAACCAGAGCCAGACAAATCTGTGCTAAATGCCAGGTCAGCCTCCCCAAAGTCCGCTTGAAAAGCTTCCACGAATAATGACTTCGGCTACTCTGCTTGTCCGCATGGAAAATGGGCATTTTTCGGATATTTTGCTGTTGTCCGTTTGAAATAAGGCTCAAATCTACTGAATATGGACTTCAATTGTAGCTACACACCACTGTGGTAGAGATTTCAACATTATTGTTTGGTTCCTTCACTTGAAATAATCAGTACTGTACCTGACAGCGATGATGTAGATTATGTAGTCGTAGAGTACCACTTGTGCCCAGTGTTCCAATATTGGAACCTATGAAACAAGTCAAAATGTTTATGGAATTTCTTAAAATAAATGAAAAATTAAGGTTATATGGCTATTCTAATATCAAACAGTGTAAGAAAAATGATATTAGAAAAGAAAAAAAATTGGGCAAAAACGGGTTAAAATAATATAATATAATATTGAAAAGTATAATGATGAGAGGTCACATAAGCATTTCCAGCATAACAAGACAGTTAACCATAGAAGATGCGGCTGTTTCCATTAAACACCTTTAGCACATAAACAATCCGCTTTTATAAATGGCAAATTGTGCATTATCGCTAATAAGACACCTACATTTTTCTAGAAAGGCAATAATATTGAGAAGTCGAGTTAATTTGATTTTGCAGCAAGAAGGCTTTGCTAAGCACTAAACAATAAAACTAAGGTTCCACAGCACATTATCCTGCGACATTTAATACCGCGACAGCTAATCCCGGCGACATTTAATCCCGTGCCAGTTTTTTCCGCGACATTTTAGCCCGCAGGCTATTAATCCCACCGACACATAATCATACGACGTTTGATACAGCGACACTTAATACCACGAAAATAATATAGCAGTCAAATAGCATTAATAAAACCATTAAAATCCCATAAAGGCAATATCCACAGGCTTCCACAGCAATATTCACTATTGTTTCAAAGTTTCAGCCTTTGCAGTCAAGTAGGCCTAGACAAAAGAAAAGTCCCTTCGGCTAACCAGACGTCGGTTCTTGCCAACACAACCAAGAGTACGTCGGAGTGCAGTATAATCAGTCTGTGCTCCTTCCATGTTACTGAGTTGCGTTCTTGTCAACCTGTTTTTTTCACATTAAACGAATATATATATATATATATATATATATATATATTATATACTTGCAGAGTGCACACGCACATACAGACCGCCAGTCAGAGAAGTAGGCCTACTTATTATGACGTCATTAACTAGACAGTTTTAGCAATGAAACTCGTCGTCGTCGTCTGTTCCCATGGGGATATCGCTTGTCTGTCACCTTCGCAATGCAGAGGCCAATGAGAGAGCTTTGTGCGTTAAAAAAAGCTTTAAAAGGAAGACGGTCGTAGCGTTTGATCAGCTACATGAGCTTAACTTGTAGAGACCTGCATACCGTCGGATTCTGTGAAGTGTATTCCCTCTGTTTCAGTGTGATAGAGTTTTGAGTACAAAGGTCTGGCCGCATTACAGCCTGCTTCACATCGAACGCTGAGTTAAAATGGCACATGCGATGTGCATGTGCAGAACACCCGAAGTCATGTGGACCTCAGATGGGCGGTCTCCTCGTTTGTGATAGCGTTCGTGTTTGGAATATGGACTAAAAAAAACAACAAGAAATTCACACACACACACACACACACACACACACACACACACACACACACACACACACACACACACACACACACACACACACACACACACACACACACACACGACGATTGCTTGGCGTGTGGCTGCAAGCATTTCTCTATTGTCTACCATTCCTTCTAATTTCCAACCTTTGAACTTGGGGTCACACAGACGTTTATGATTAAAACGTGTAAGCATATGTCATTATTGCCATCACCACTGTCGTCATCTTAGCAGAAATCAACAGAGGCCGTCGCCCTCTGAAAAAATGTGATTGACGTAATACAGCATTGAGTCATTAAACGTAGCCTAGTTTGTTTAAATATAGCGCATTATAAATTGACAGGTTAGGTCCCAGATAATTTTTGACGCATTATTATTCATATTTATAATGATTAATAGATATGTTTTAAAGGTGTTCAAGACGAGCGCTGTGTCAATATGTGTCATATATTAATTCGTTTTATTGACAACATAACCGGTCGACATAACGCGACAGTTAACAGGCACAAAGGGAGCAGCGGACAAAGCCTAGTAAATGTTTTTATACAGCATCCGTGTTATGAAGTTTTTATTGTTTTTATTGGTTAGTTCGAATGGATGTAGTCTAAGGCGTAGATTGCATTTTCCAGGGAGTCTATCGAAGAAAAATTTGCGAAGAACATGATTGTTGTCTATAATAATAGCTGCAAAGAGTGCAGCATCAGCAGCCTCAGCCATAATGACTGCTTTGGGGGAGTCGGATGGGAGGAATCCAGCTCGTCTTACACGTCCTAGGAACCTTTCGTGCGTTTTCTATAATTTAATTTAATAATTCGATTCCATAATTTGTTCAGCGTAACAAAGTGATTCTCTCTATTATACTTAATAATAGTCGCATTAGATACGTCATTATCATATTTTGCTTGAGTTTCACTTTAATGACGCTTGGTTCATCAGGCGCAAAAAATGAGAAGATCGATGGATCTGAGTAACAGTCTGTGAAGGAATTGTGCAAGTTACTTTTAATTATAATTATGCAGTTTCTGTCTCAGTGAAGTAGAATATTTTGGTCCACAGACTCCACACGGTCTCTGTCAAAAGCTGAAAGGACTGATCGTCATGGACTATTCGTCACGTGGACGATTCGTCTTTTCTTCCAGCATTCACACTTGATTCGATTCGGCGCACAAGATTCTTTCTAACTCAAAGGACAAAAGCAGAAGGTCGAACTGTAAAAATGCAGATTTCAATAATATAACAATATTTAAAGCAGGTCTAATTCCAATTGGCTGAGCGTCTCCAAAGAAAGGATTTCATTACTAGAATGCTTTGCACCTGTATTATTGCTTCATTACTATTATGCTTCTTTACTTAAATGTTGGATTAGGCCTATGAACTTCGAAAGCACAACAAATGATTACAATTTTAGAGAGCAGATGTTAAATGTTGATGTCGTTGAATCGGCAAAGTAATACTATGACTTAATTACCACGCAACTATTTTGTCGCATCCATTATAGCCGGGCGATAGGAAAACTAAAATTCCATGGAACTGCTACACTATGGCGTTGAAGCGTGATAAACTGGATAGTGACAATTTCAGACAAAATTAAAATACGTTCACAATTACATGTAGTATCGGTTATGGCGGACATAAAAATGCCGTTTGACGTTAAAATCCCAGAAAACGTCAGCATGAAATTACACACCTGAATAATTAGTTTTTCATATTTTCAAATAACAACGATTTTAACTTACATGTATCTTCGAATTCTCGTCCGTCTGTATCGTGAGCAACCGCTACAATTCAACTACGGTTTGCAATCTGAGAGTACGAGTCCCAAGCGTGGATAAAGGAGAAATAAACCAATACTGATTGCCTTTATTGGTTCTGCTGTGTTGGAATCAACTCTCTCCATTGACAATTTTTCATCATTATTATTGGTACCCAGCAAATCTTATCTCGTTTCAAAACTACTTTTCTCTGCGTCTTTCCCAATGAGAGCGCCTCTGATTGGTGTGCACTGACAGAAGTGCCTAATAAATGTATAGATACGTTACTATGCAATACATTTCAATACAATTATAGCTTACCCATTGTTTTGTCTAAAATTTAATTAGAGACTTGTGTATAAAGAGACTGGGATTGATCTCTCTTGAGCGCAGAAAGCCCCCCCCCGTCTATTTACACTGGTACTTCAAGGTCGCAGACCAACGCTGACTGATCGGCTGATCCGTCGTAACTGATCTCGTCACTCAGTTGTCTTTATCACGACGGTCCATCAAGCGTCGTCGCTTTATTGCTCTATGCGTGTTTAGATGGCAGTAGCTTGTTAAACACCTTTTTCAAGATGTGTCATCGTGATATAAATACTTATGATCCTTTACGTCCGATAATTAAGATAGACGTAGTCCAAACTGTAGACAACTTGTTACATGTTTATCGACACTGCCATATCAAAGATGATTAGTGTCGACCTCCTCCTTATCCAATCTTGGGACTGGCACCTGCAGAGAAAACTAGTGGCGGAGTTAGTGTTTACATGTAGATCGCTGTTTAAAAGGCTCATAATACAGTCGGCCAGATTGCACAGACCTTGAGATCTTCTGTACAGTTGGTGTCGCAATTTATAACTTGCCACAGGTGATGATCATCAGGCTACAACTGTACTGTGTGCTATGTGCATCATTCTGTTGTGGTTTACGGTCTTCCATTTCCGTAAGATCCCAAGTTATTATTCTGGATACATTTTTATCCTGCTAAGGGAACTCATGTCCAAAATGTCCCATTGAAATGTCTAAGAAGAATTAGTTTACCGACGTCTTATGGCCGCATGGTCTTTTACTTCTTCGATTGTTGGATGAATTGTTGTGATTTTTGTTTGAGTTGTTGTTGCGGATTGCAGTGAGCGCGCAAACCACGACGCCATCGCAGTCACGGATGCCATCCACGCACCAAGCAATATAGGACAGCACCCACAATGACCAGTTGGTGCAGGCGACTAAAAGGTCCTGGCACTTAATGCGGATCGTTGGGCTGAATTGACATCAATGGCCGTTGACGACAATACAGAAAATATGCAATGCAATGAAAACATATATTATTTCTAGCGATTAACAGATGTTTGAATGAAACTTCACAATTTATTTATTCATTTATTTATTTCAAGTATTTATATAGCGCCTCTTCAAGAAACCTACTCAGAGGCGCTCTCTGCGCTAACTAGCCGAAATGATGTTAAGTGTCATAACAACAAGAAAATTCCATCAATTAGCAAAATAAGTCACAGTGAGCCGGAAACAGTCATCAGTGGCGATCCCTCGCAGACACGTGGAATCATCCAACGGAATCCCGTCAACAGCTTTCAGATGGTGTGAATGTTCAGAGTCTCTGGTACAGGCTGCGTCAGTAGAGTAGAGCGGCGACAGATGACAGGGCTCGCAAACACGAAACGCTGACGAAACTGAAGCTCCTCGCTGGTTGAAGATGATGCGCGCGTCCGGCCAATCGTCGGGCACAAAGTTTGCACAGTAGAAGGCATTTGTCGCTTGTCGGTCGGTAGTTTTGAACGCCACCAGCGACAACATCCGATCGAGTTAACTCCACTGACCTGCGTGAACCGTCCTTCGGCGAGATGTAAACAGCAGACAACAGCGGTGAAGCCGCACAGTCTTGATGGTTGAGCTCGACCGTGTGCATCAAGAGGCGTCTAACGTCAACACGTGGGCGACACAAGACGACTTGCGAACAAAATCCCTTCCAACGCAAAATCCTTGACGAACCCGACAAATAAGTTCGGTACACGAACCTAGAACCAGTAAACTCGAACGTGTGTGAAATTACTGCGCGAATTCTGCATAAAGTTGAAATAATCCACCGAAATGACGGGGTGGTCTAATAAACAACCAATATGGCCGCTGACCTGCGCAGAACATCATCAATTTGATGAATGTTCAATCGTTAACAACTTAAAGGTGGTCATCTTACATTTTCTATGATCATGGATTATGACAATAGGATAATCTAATGCAACTCAAGTAACATTGTTTTTTTATCAGTAGTCTCAAAGCACTAATTTATTAGAAACAGTCAAGTTAAGCAACCTTGGCTGCAACGCCATATTTATAAAACCAGTTTTAAATATTTTCAAGGTATGCAAGGAAATTGATTTCTCAGTGTTTTTTTAGAATTTGATGATGTCAGCCTTTCAATCCGAAGCCTGTTTATGCCTAAAGACGTCTTCTGAGATCATAGAACACAAAGTAAGACACATCCACACATCCAAGCAACCCACACATTCACTGGAAAC
The DNA here is from genome assembly GCA_949752735.1 of Lumbricus terrestris. Taxonomy (NCBI): domain Eukaryota; kingdom Metazoa; phylum Annelida; class Clitellata; order Crassiclitellata; family Lumbricidae; genus Lumbricus; species Lumbricus terrestris. Next base: position 11,265,563 of record OX457048.1, on the reverse strand, counting down.
ATAAATAATTATGCCAACATCGGATGATTGGTTGGCGTTACGGACAAATAGTTCGCTTCCTTCCTTTATTCAACGTAATGTGATATAATTATTAATTAGTGATAAATTAGTAAATTCTGGCCGAACTCCGCCACTGGTTGCACTCCTCCAGTGCCAGTCCCAAGCCTGGATAAAGGAAGAGGGCGTCGCTAATGGTCTTTGTTGAAACACAGTGGCGTTAAATTGCTACTACTACTACTAGTTACTGCAATACAAATTTCAAGGCTTTATAATGCTATATCAATGATCGCAGATTTACATTATTGAGACTCCGCCACTGGTTGCACTCTGCCACTGCCAGTCCCAAGCCTGGATAAAGGAGGAGGGCGTCGCTAATGGTCTTTGTTACCACACAGCGACGTTAAACTGCAAATACACACACACACAATGTATGACCGATCACATGCAGACATAGCCATTCACTGGCGCTCACAGAGAAAATCGAGAGAGGAAAATAATTAGTTTTAAGAAGCGAGATAATAATGAAGCTAACTGGCTCTCGATCCTGGCGCGACTCAGATACAAGACCCCGCTCATTGCTACTTAGTCCCTGCAGGACTTAGCGCCTAAAACACCTCTGGTTTTCATGTGCAGTCGGCTCTCTGCAATAGAAATAGACCGCCTTGGTCTATTTTTACATCGGTCACGCATCGCATTAACACAGCATCGAGTTTGATATTATGGACCTCTCAACGTGAAATGACCTTCCAACTGGAATTCGTGACTGGATTCTGGTGGGTATTTTACATGCATTATGCATACTCAAAATGGTTCTTCCAAGCTGAGAGCGCTTCTGAACTCAGTTGGAAATGAATGCAGCTGATGGAGTAGGACTGAAATGTTATGTTATTAAATAAGATTAGATTAAATAGACTACATACATTACGAATGCTGTCTACAGTAATTTCTATGATAATTATTTACGGTCCAGAGGCGATTCAGTGAATCGGTAACCATTTGGTCAGGAGATTGCCGCCGACAAAAGTTTGTAAGGCATAAAGTATAAAAAAAAAACTATGGGATGGGATCAGAGTTGAACGACCGCTTATTGCAACAAAGGCCATTGCCGCTTCCAGACATTTCCTTCACGAAATACAGAACCTCATAATTTATTAGTAAGACTATCTTTAGCTTATAATGATCAAATTAGATTAAGTATGTTGCATTATGATTCGTCTTTTTTTTAGCAAGTCCTGTTATTGTGGGAACATATTAGGTGTGAGTTCTGAATTATTTATAATACACATGGAAAACGTTTTAGCGGTGTCTTAGGTAAACAGCGTATCGGCCAAGTGTTAACGACAGACTACGTCGATCCTTAAATTGTATTGCAATGTTGACCATTAAGATGCACTTACATTCGTTGTTGTAGTTGATTGTAAACAATTTCAATATAATCAGTTAATAAGGGCATTTAATAATTATTTAACTGCTAGGCTACGTCTATACTAAGTAATCCTAAACCGCTATTCTGTACATTCTGTTGCTAATTATAGATGAGTGGCTATTTGCGAGAACAAATTCTCGGATACGCATTTGAAATAATCTTGAATATTCCTCTCACCCTATATATTTTAACTACCATCTCGCTCCTTAAAAATCAGACTCCGGTCTCTTCTCAGTACTGAGGTCGCATCGTTAAATTAATTATACTTAGTCAACTAGTTAAGAATTATTCTGTAGTATAACTTGTGTTATTACCAGCTATGTGTCAAAAATTGATTCATTGTTACAGGAGGCCAACTATAATTATTGTTACAGGTGGCCAACTATAGCAGAACCCCGGTTCCTTAGTGTTGTATGTAGTCCTTTGATTCCTTGTTCTTTTTCTACTGTACGTGTTTCTCGATATCATATAATTATTATTATTACTTGGGTTCAATTGATTCTATGGTTCTGGTTCTGGTTATGGTCACTTAACAGTTACCGTCTCATTGAGTCGAACCCCAGATGATCATGTTACGCCACGATAACTTCTGCCAACATAGACTTTATGATGACTGTTACAGTAACTATTAAAATAAACAATCGTTTGTCAATTGTCAGATTTATATAAAGTGTTTCTTAACATTTTAAAGGTGTCTAACGCGAACAGTAGTAATATTTCTATAAGTTGATGCATCAACCCTTTGTGCCTAACCCTTTCCTCTGACCAACAATCTTATCAAGCAGAAACCTCTGACGTTGAGCGATAAGCATTTATTGCATTGTATTGTATGTAAACATTTATAACGCGCCTCTAGTAGGGTGAACCGTTCACAGGCGCTCACAGTGCGCAAGGCCCCGCGAGAAGAAGCAGGTTTTGAGAAGAGACAAAGCATCGGAGAGACTGACAGACAGAACAGAATGAGAAAGTGCATTCCAAAGAAAATTTATGCATAATATCTACACGCACTCAATACTAAAGTCGTTCAGAGGCGAGTCTACCCACACAACACACCACACCCACCACACACACACACACACACACACGCGCGCGCGCAAATCATTCCACAACGCTTTATTAATCAACTGCTTTTTTAGTTTAACGACACTACGTGATAACAAAGATCATTTGCGTCGCATTCTTCTTCTGTCAAGGACTGGAACTGGCACATTGCCAAGGGGCGAGCATTGCCGGTGTCACGAAAATAGAGTATCCCCCGTATTAATTGTATCCCCCCAAATTAAAAAAAGTCGAAAAAACCGCTTCTGCGTGTATTTTGTTTTGCAAAATTGATTTTCATCTGCTTTGTTTTGAACAATGACACTAATAGGTATGTTTATTCCTACAAGATAATTTGTTTTGCCCTGTTTTTAGAGCACTTAAAACATTTAAAACACTAAAGAACACTCAGAGTCACTAAATAAATTTGAGTTGCCTTTATCTGAGCATTGCTTAGGACACTTAAAACAATTAGAGTCACTTTAAATTTTGATTACAGCATAAGTTTTTTTATTATGCGCATTTTTCAAAAAATGGGATAGAATGGTTTATCCCCCCGGATAGTATAGACCGGTTAATTCCATCCGGGGGGATAGATTAATTCATCCCACCGGATAGCTTTCAGGGGGGATACTCCGTTTCGTGTCACCGGAATGATATTAACCAACTATCTTGTAGTAGAACTTTCAGTTTAACGACACTGTGTGATAATAATGATCTTTATCGTTGCCCTCCTCCTTTATACACGCATTGGAATGCAACTGCAAATTTGCGATCCTTGACGGAGCAGAGTCCGTAAAACGCTTTAGAGGTCCATGTCCATTACACAGTTACTGTATCCGTCTGGGGATTGAATGATCGAAACCTTTCTTCCAACTATGTACAGTGTGTCCACGTAGTATGTTATGCTTACACGCATGAAAGTCAAAGGTCAAGTTCTATCAGTGACTCACCTTATATATCCAAAGAATTTGAAGCTATAAAAGTGAAGCGTGTTGTACTATAATTATTGTTTGGTTTATAGCGTCGTCGGTTCACACCTTTAATTGACTTTATGTTTATGATAGTAGACAGACCGTACTTTATACACCTTTAAAGTGTGATCACAAGAACCTATATAAATTTACCAGCACAGATTACATATTATTGGTAACATAAGACGTGTAGAGAATTTTCGAAATTTTATTAAAAAGAACTATTTAATTTCGACCTAAAGCCTATGACTATTCAAATAATCGAAGCTAGCTACGCTTTAGTCTATCTCACCAGCTGCGAGAGGCGTTCTATAAATTTATTAGATATGAAAAAATGATGCATGATAAAAATAAATAGTAGTCTACTAGTAGACGACGATTACGTAAACACGGTTTTTCTGCATACGTTATATGGATGGGGTCCTTATAACTACTATATTGATCGATGATGTCTTTCAATGACTTGGGTGCTAGACCACTGTAAGACCGGTCAATCCTTGGGCTACCAATGGGTAAGGATGGTTAGCAACCATAGGTTTATTGCCTGATAAACTTGTTTCGAATGGAACTAAATGCTTGTGTTTCCAACTTTCCATGTTAACATTGTACAACCGCGAGGTGCATTCTTATAATGAGTGGGGCGCTGTGGTGTAGTGGTGGCGTCGTTGCCTTGAAGCCGGAAGGATCGAGATTCGAATCCATCTCAAGTCGCCGCGTAGGGACCTTGGTTAAGTCCTTCACTCGCAATTGCTCAGCGCTTCGGGGTGAAACTCAGATTCAGTGTCCGCTCTGCGGTCGGGAGCGCCTCTGAGTAGAGTGCTTGAAGGGGCGCTATAACAAGTGCACAAACAAACATACAAACAAACATAATATTTGAAACCTAAATGCATCGTTCTAATCAGAAATCAACTCTGAATCCACTGCTGTATTTCAAGATAATGATAATTATCTAAAATAAAACGCAATATTCAGGGCGGTTGGTAACCACCCCATCTTCGTTTGATAGCTAGTCTATGCCACAAAATGCTTTGTGGCCTAACTTGAGGGTTAATTGCATTGGGAAGTAATACTGAATTGGAATTGATTCGGTGATGACTGAAATGTAGTCTCATTTGTATTATTTGTAAATCCTTGTAAATCCTCGTTAAAGGTGTCTAAGCCGTGGGGTATCAATGTTAATCAAATTATTCGTCTTTGTAAGTCCAAACTCCCGCTTTTTGACAGCATTTTCTACATTTGTTTTCAGACTAAAATAAAGAATTTAGTTGAAAAGATCAGTTTATGTTCGACGATGGTGCATCACAACAAAGATGATTAGCGTCGCCCTCCTCAATTGTTTGTCCTTTGTGGGCGCCAAACGTAGTTCACATCAACTTTACATTTCTGGACAGCTTATGATAATCAGAATCGTTGTTGCGACTGAGACTATTTCGGATTCGCTCCTGTCAGTAGTTAAATTGCTTACTTATTATCTGCAGTAATTATCTCAACTCGATGAGAAATAACCTAAGGGGCTATAAGATCGTCCAATTACGAGGCGCCTATGCTAGCCTGTGTGTGGGTGCGTGGGTGGGCGTGTGTGTGTGTGTGCGTGTATGTATGTATTTTGTGTGTGACATACACTGTATGTGTGTGTGTGTGCGTGTGTGTGTGAACAGTGCTTAAACTGTTGCAGTATCTTTTGTTTTAGCATTATCGGAGATTCTTACTTAACTAGACAGACAGATGTTTGGCCAAACAGTTGAGTGACGTTTCAAGACCCTACATAAGTTCATATTATGTAGGCTGCGATAGGATGTCGCATATATTTATTATGTCTGTAGGGCCATCAGAGCCAGACGTTATACGGTCACTGCGGGAATGGTCGCTGCCATTGTGCTGCACTCTGGAGGCGTGATATACACGTTCACTCGTTGGAGACAAGATATAACACATGCATATAGATATATAGGATACGTACAGATATGCACATAGAATGTACAGTAAAATGTACATAATGTACAGTATGTACATACGTATACCACATGTTGATACTTGTTCGCGGCTGGTGGGGCGTGGCACACGGTAGCTCAGAGTTTACGCTGTATACCTTACGATATATTGACTCATTTGCACTTCATGAGCGTCCAATGTCTTTGAAGCCAGGCGCTAGGAGTCTACTCGACTAGCGCCCTCTGGGCTGGGCGGTTGTCGCCCTTGGCATTTAGCTGGCCATCTTTTCCTGGTTGATTGGCAATCCATACAAGATGACAATTGTTAGTATTGTAAGTACTGTTTTCATGAAGACAAGAAAGACACTGTTACCAAGTCAGTCACTTTCGCTCGGCCCTCGTCAGATCAACTTGATCAGAGTTGGTCTGCTGTGGACCCGACCGTAGAAGCTAAACGTAGAGGAATTGATTCCAATAGATTAGACAACATTAGTGCAACGAAAGCGGATGACTTGTGTGTAACTGTGTGACAAAAGTGCGTCTTTATATAAACTGCGAGTGATGATGGACTATACTGATTGGCCACTGCGTTTCTTTCATCTCTGATTTCAGCAGAACAATGTAATGTGGTCAGGTAATTGCGTAAATAGAAAGTACTATTTATTGAAACGTGATGCCGACTTAATAGATGAATGTGTGCATTACGCTATTCATGTACATTTTGCATGCGTAGGCTTATATAATACAAGCTTAGGAGCCGTATTTGTCTTGGTGGAAGCTATAGTCAAATCAGTTGCAGATAATAAAGCGGAAATGACCTTCTGTAGCTTCGGTGGCATCCGCTAGATGTCGTTAAAGTGAATCCAGCAAAGAAAGTCACGTTGGTCCTAAACACCTTTAATTCAATTATAGTTGGATCTATATTCGTCTATTTCTCTCAAACTACTTTTATAATAGTGATGCTGTCTTCGAAAAAATTCTAAAGTAAATCTCTTGCTAATCTTTGAAAGAATCAAAATGAACGCCTACAGTTGCGGACAGACGTTTTGGGGAGGGGGAACAAACAATTGACGCAACTGCCTGTTGAGGCTCGAGATATAGACACAAGAAGCGTATGGTCAAGGCGAAAAGCCATTTTCCTTCGAATGCAGCCTTAATTCAGTCACTTATTCGTTGCACTGATTTTTATAGCACCAATTTAGAGCCACCGCCACAATTAGTTTGAGTGTCATTATAATAACTTTATAAATTATAGTAACTATTATTACTATGTTTGCAAGGTAATAATTGCATTTACAGATTGAAACTACAATCTTTGGCCTCAAGAACGTAATTTTATGTGGGCTATATAATGTGGTTGAGAGTGAAATGCCAGTTCAGAGAATTTCCTCGAGCGACCAGTCCTGTTATAGACCGTCATTGACCTTCAGTTAAGTAACTCGAAAGATGTTGGATGCTGCAGGTGATAACATTTGTTATCAAGTTCTATATTTCCTTACAATCTCTTAAAAGGCAGTGTGCAAAGTAAATCAGTTACGTCGACCACTTGCGTTAACCCTTTTTAAGCCAGTGGCGTATACATAATTATCTGTCGTTACACGCGGTATACTAAAACAACTAATGTATAGTATTTTGCTAGTAACCTAATGCATGTGGATTCACAAGATGTCACTACCAATTACATGCCATGGGCGGAGACTTAGGGGAGACAGAGGGACAGTCCCCTCGATGTATGTGTTGGAGGACGGTCTATGCATTTGTCCTTCCATCACTCACTCATTCGTCCCCCTAAGTTGTAGACCAAGTCTCCGCCCACGACCAATTAATATTTGTTTTCAAACTTTGCATAATGTTATATAATTTTTTACATAATATTTTATACGCTTGATTACTTTCTCTTACCTTTACATAATTTTATGTATTTATATGAACTGTGCCTGCCCTGGGCGTTTATCGCTGTTAAAGGGTTAAACAAACTTTGAACTGGCATTGTCAAAATGCAAGCAGCGGGTTGGTATACACTATACATGGGTGGTAGAGGTTAAGTGCCCAAGAGTTAAACGTATTTTAAATCGCTATTCATTTACAGACAGACGATAAAACAAACGTATGGGTAGGCCTATTGGAAGCGGCGGGAGTGGAAGGATGTCGGCTAAACTCAATCAAAAGAAGGAAGATGTTTAACTCCAGTCATCTGAGGAGCACAGAAGACAGCTGTCTGGAAAAGAGATCATACAGCGCACAGCGAACACCGCATATTATAATATACATATTATAAGCCTCGCTCAATGACATCGATATATATATATATATATATATATATATATATATATATATATATATATATATATATATTCCTCATATTAGGTGTACCTTGGCTCAAAGCCATCTGCTTTGATAGATACCTCCACGTTGCATTGCGTTAGCTTACATTGTATGAGAATTTATAAAGCGCCTCTAACAGTATTCAACAAAAGAACTATTGCGGTCCGTGAACTGCAGAAATTTGAGAACCAATGCCTTACAGCATCAAACGCTCTAAATTACTTATAATGGTTTTGTATTTGAAAACGGGAGCAACTAATATCGTCAGATGGTTCAAATTAAACACCTTTAAAAGCTTAAAAATAAATGATAAAAAAGCGGCACATGGCACATTGTCACATAATACTTGTCGATGTGCCATTATAATAAGCATCGGTTCAGCCAAATCTAACTAGTCACTTTAAATTTTGAATACAACATGAAGTTTTCAATGATACGCATTTTTCAATGAAGTGGATACAATAATTGTTTATCCCCCGGGTAGTCTAGGCCGGTATATTCCATGCGGGGGATATAATTAATTCATCCGCCGGATAGTTTTACGGAGGGGCAAAATGTCACGTGACACAGGCCAGAATACCAAAGTTGAATTAGAAAACTACAGGTAGGCGTGGGGAGGGTCTACATTATACGCAGAAATGCTCTGCAATGCCACAAATAATAGTTAAATGGTGTAAACAAATTAATTCTGCTAACGTTCTGATTTTTCAATATTCATTGTCAGCCATGAACATATCATGAAGCTTGTCGCGACTTAAAACGACAACTATTGACCTGCATTTTCAAATTATGTGACATAATTATTACAGGCAAGGAGGCTCCGAGCACATGAACGTAAAAGTTGACCTGTGTTTCGGCTTTTGACAGGCCTTCGCACCGCACGCATGGCATATATCGGTGTAAATCACAGAGCTATTGCAATCAGTATAGTGATACACTGGCAGTTTCAGTTTAGCGATGCTGTATGCTGGCAAACAACATTAGCATCGCCCTCCTCCTTTAACCAAACGTTGATCTGGCACTTTCAGAGTGCGAGCAGTGGTGGAGTTGCTCTGTTATAAAGTCGATTGCGCTGCAATACATAAATTAAACGTATTTTAAATAGCACTGCTTTTATAGCTTTATAAGTAACAGCATCAGAGGTGTTCAAGTTTTCAAGAGGTATCCGTATAACTTGGCTTACAAGTGGATTGTTTAACACATAGGGAATGTCGATATTAATCATAATGTTGATAAACCACGGGATTACTAGTTACGGTGACAGGACAATTACCCCCTGGACAATTACCCCCCGGACAATTAAGTATTGTAGAGTGAGCCAATGAAGAAAGATGTCTACACAGTAAAGTCAGTAAAGTTACTGTAGGATAGGCTTTGGCAGCGCTGAAGGTCTGAAAAATACGTGAGACCATGAGCATGAGAATGTTCGTTCCCTATACGAAGATACGCGTGGGAGAACAAGCTCACACTGTGCCAAGGGTGGGTAGTTGTCCGGGTGGATTTGTACGGGGGTAATTGTCCGGGGGGTAATTGGTACGGGGAGTAATTGTCCGGGGGGTAATTGGCACGGGGGGTAGTTGTCCGGGGGGAAATTGGCACGGGGGGGTAGTTGTCCGGGGGGTAATTGTCCTAGGGGGTAATTGTCCAGGGGGTAATTGTCGGGGGTAATTGTCCGGGGGGTAATTGTCCAGGGGGTAATTGCCCTAGACCCCTAGTTACATTATGTTTTAATTTTTTTTACTCCCGCGATTTACTTGGTCGTACGACGCTGAGTCTCGTTGATGACATGTTATAGAGCAGATGAAAATTAATTCAAAGCGTCACAAATACGTTTCTTTTCCCCTAGCCAAAAGTTATTGTAACCATTTTAGCCATATTAAAAAATACAGTTAATAATAGCGTCTGTGATGCATGAAACGCTGCGATGTGATAGCTGGTGAAATTTTAACAATATCTTGATTGCAATGACCAGTGAATGGAGAATGGAGGATAGGACCAATCTCTCCGACTATTATGCGCACAAAACTCTCTGCAACAACGGTTCTTCCACTGGCGTTTCACCGACCGTCTTGATCTCTTTGTTCCTCGTGTTTGGTGTGTCGTGGCTCAGAACCGTGCAGTGCTGTGATACATGTAGGTCCATCCACATGGACTGGTTTTCCTCATCTTCTGCTGGGCGCTTCCCTGCATCATCTCTCTTTCTCAAGGTGTTTTTCAATCGAGGCTTTATGCTGAAAGCGCCTCTGAGTAGACCATTGTATTGTATTGTATTGCATTGTATCTGACCATTTATAAAGCGCTTCTCGCAGCAAGATCCTTTCAGCTCAGAGACCATGCTGCGTTGCTGCGGTTGCGCTATGTGAATGTTTAGATACGATGCGATGCAGCGTCGTTAAACATAAAATAATCAAAGGGGTGTTTGTAGAAGTCTAATAGACGTTGTGCTGTTCTTGTCTGCCAAAAATGGTTGGGCTTCAAATCCGAGGGCAAGGATGAAAATGTTGAAGGCTTCTGCTTCACCTCTGGAACTGTCCAACTCCGCAATAGCGAGAACACTGATCGATTGTATACTATGTGAGGAAAGATGAGACGGATAGGGAGAGGACTAGATGTTCGATTATGGCGCTCTGAAGCCAAGAGACATTAAAATTAATGTCCACCACAAGTGTTACCTCTGGCTGCCTATCTTTCCAATGGTGGAACGGATCTCCACTAAAAATTCGCTCCGCATTGATAAATCCAGCCTTAATGCCTTTTATAATTTGGATAAATAATATAATGCAAAATATTAATAACGAAGGATCCGGATCATAATATAGTTTCAGAGATGTATTATAGATATGGCAAACCCAGATATTCTTTAAATTATTTTTACTCCCCAAAAAGTTGAACTTCATCCTATGACTGCTATTATAATGACCGTTAACGTTTTTAAATTAATACAGGGTGTTTTTCCTGTCAGTGATTAATTGGATTTTGTGTTTTTGCTATTATGACAATGTTGCATATTATATTAAAGGTGCTTAGTTTTTGAGCGTTATTGTCCTTTTATAACCATACCATAGCATACAGCATTTGGTGAATGTGGTAGTTGTGGTGGTGCTGGTGGGTGCGGTGTGGTGGTGATGTTGTTTGTGGTGGTGGCGTTGGTAGTGGTGGTTTTAGTGATGATGATGATGATGATGATGATGATGATGATGATGATGATGATGATGATGATGATGATGATGATGATGGTAATGGCGGTTTTATGTCGGGAGTAACCTCGGATACGGGTCGGGTTGGGTAGCAAAAATGAAAAAGATCTACCATCAGACTTCTACTGTAAATGCCACACATGCCTTACTGGGCAACATAATGACTTCGGGCCAACTGTATTTTTTTTCGATTATTATTTCCAGCGGGATCAGCTTCTTGTTTATAATTCAAAGCCAGCATCATCCAGGCCGCAAAAGCCATCCAGGATACGACGCATCGAGTAATTTATAGGCTGGGTCAAAAAAAGACCCCACGAAGGATTTTTGTTGATAATTATCTATGGCCGAATATTTTGTTGAAATATGGCTGCTGCACGTAAATAAGAATTACATTTAAGCCTCTAAAAGCGTGATTTAAAACTTGTTATTTCTGGCCAAGATATAGGCTAAAAACCTTGGCGGTCTTTTTTTGCCCACCTTGTAGAGGGAGTGGCCTGTCGTCTGTCGATAAAATAATTTCATTCAACGAGTCGAATAGATAAACTGACATCGCATATTATACAGGCCAACACGATCGACGCTAATAAGTTTTCCAAAAGCTGTGTATGGTATATATAGATATTCGTTTAATTGACAGAATAACCGGTCGACATAACGCGACAGCTAACAAGCACAAAGGAGCAGCGAATATAGCCTTATAAGTGTTTTTATACAACATCCGTGTTATGAAGTTTTTGTTGTAAGTCTATAACTCTAGATCAAAAGCAAAAAGATTACGCGAGGATGTCTTGCCAGAAATGGACGACTGGAATAAACAGGTATTGACGTTTTGTCGTGTCTCAGTCACTTCTGGCTTCGGCTAAGCGTAGGAGACGATATCTCGATTATTACTACCTCTTTCGGGTATTTATGAGATAACAATCATTGACAACTTCGTCGATCACCCTTTTGACCATCGAAGTAAAAAAACACGATGGAAACGGAATTAGAAAAATGAAAAGCGCAGTTTTATTATCTCTTTCGGCCACTCAGGATATGATCTATGTTGGCTTATTTCCTATCTCCAGGACCGCCCTCAGTGGCATCTTGGGCACCTGCCCCGTTTGGCTTGTCCAAGGTTCTGTCATCGGCCTATTCAATGCAAAATCTACATTCTACACTGCATACCTTGTTGGTGAACGCTATCATCTATGATGGACTACCAGCTAACCAGATTGGATGTCTGGAACGGGACCATCAGACTGCGACGCTACTTTTTGGTCACCGAATTTTGCCATGCCGCATAGTCTATTACATACGGTATACCTTTCCCGAAGCGGATTGCCTGACATTGCCTCCAGGATCTGTGCATTGGTTTGGTTGCATAGGGTACCTGCAAGAACACTCTTATTCCAAGTGTAGGTATCCATCGTCGATCTACCCTTCGATTGGGCACCAACTTCAACTTCTGGCTCCCCGCTCGCGGACTGCTACCCGACAGCGACGTTCGTTCTCTGTAGCTGGTCCTGAAAGGCTGCAACCTGGAATGGCCTCCATGTGCACTGAGTGCTTTAATCTCAAAACTGTCATATGTAGCCGAGGATGGACCGGAAGCGCTTTTGAGTGGCCGATCTTGACTAGTCGTTATATAAAAATGCCTAAATTAAAATAATAATAATTCCATTTGCATTTGTTTTATATGACATTGTGGTCGATTGCCACTGTGAAAGTAATGATGATATTTTTTCCAGAATGCCAGGTGTTTCTGCACTGATCGTTAACACCTGTCAGCTGCATCCTAAATTTCCTGTTGATCTTTCTCGGGACAAGAATCAGTTGCCATGTTGAAGCTCCGCCGAATTCTACATTGAACCCATAAATAACTGCATCGGCGACACCGATTACATGAAAATAGCCCCCAGTGAACTGGTATTTACAGGAGATATTCCGGTCTTACCCGATGATATCCGTTACTATCTCGACGAGATCGAATGTTCGCAGATTATCTCAGATCCTAAGGTCCCGGGATTTCTTGTGCTTCTACACTTTGGAAAATTGAGCTATAACTGGCACTGTAAAAGTTTACATTTCGGAAGCGTAATCACACAACGAATAGAATTTTAACTCTATACGAGAATCCTTTATATATGAAGGAACCTGATGATATTATTATACCTACGGATTTCGAAAGTGTTGGTCCAGCGGTAAGGCTCACGCAGAACGGACGCAAAAAGTTTTCTATTGACCTCGTTTCATGCATATGGTGCCCTCAGTGGCCAACAGAGGCAAAAAATTGGCCTTTTCGATCAAGAGAGTTTGGATGGCCAACAAATGAAAACATCCGTAAGATAGTACAGAGTGGTTGTCATGTTGTCTACGTAAAACATCCTCTTTGCAAAAATGATGAGCAGCAGTGGAGGTTTTCATTTTCCGTACCGGAGTTGTGTTTACTTCAGAGCTGGATCCCAGTTCAGCAGATTGTCTACCATATGCTCAGATTCTTTGCGAAGAAAGAATTGATCACAAAAGATTGTCCAAAGGAAGATGAGGTTCTCTGTACGTACCACTTTAAGACACTTATGATGTGGTCGTGTGAGGAAAAGTCACAGGAATGGTGGAATTCGTACACAGTTATAGAAATATGCTCTTATTTATTACGAAAACTCTCAAAATGCATACAGATGAAATATTGTCCGAATTATTTTATTCCACAGGCAAACCTACTTCATGAAAGTATGAGCCAGATTGCAATTGACGCAAATATAAGACGTTTGAATGAATTTGGCCATATTGACATTCTTAATCATTGGTTCACTACGAGGTACATATTGCCAGTCGTGGAGAAAACCTTTGCTACTAAAGTAAATGTGAATACTTTGCAAGATTCTGTCTATTGCTTGCTGCGCATCTCTGAAATAATGAAACTCAAATTCTTCGACTTGAAGTTTTCAGCTGGCGTCTGTTGTTGTGTTGAGTTTCCTGTTCGCAGAGTCAAATTGGGATATGATTTCGCATTCCGCCGACTCATTGATTCTATTTGCTACATGAGGAGTACTGCAAATGATAAAGGTGTACTACGATCGAGACCAGAGTATTCATCAAGGTTTCCACTTTTTGGAAAAGTGTTGTTCATTTTGCATGCTACCAATGCATTAGGCTTTAGGGAAATTACATACGACAGCGCCATTTTCATCGAATTCATCCAAGAGCTTTCATGGCAACCGAAAATCGTAAGGTCAAGTTATCATAACTTTCCTAAACTCAGTAAAAGAAGTATTGACAGAAGTGTTGCGCAATTTATGAAGACTCTAGAGCTTATGGAAAATTTAACTGGGTTGAACAGTCCTCGTGAATTTAACCTGGTGTCTCAGTTGTCAAAGGCGCTTCTTATAAATTGTTTATTCCTTGACGAGTTTATGCCCAGAGCAATCAGAGACGTGGCTATCGTCTACTTGGCTGCTCTTCATTTTTCGGAATCAGATTACGAAGTCACTGTAGACCTTTGTTTGGCAGTAATGTCCACCAGTCAAACACCTCATGATGAAAAAAAGAAGAAAGAGAGGAAGAAGGAGGAGGAGGAACAGCAGAATGAAACTCTGAATGCAGGCTGTTTGTTGTACATTGACGACATTGTTGGAATCACTGGACTTTATCTGCTTACCAGAAGAATTCAAGAACATTTTCAGTACCACGAAAATAAACTTCATCTTCTTGATCTGCGTCTTTCACCAGGAGTGTTTGCTAAGTATTTAATCAATATATCAAATGAAAGAAGACAATTTCATAGATCTTATGGACTCAATGACAATTTCATAGAACGGATGTTTCCTTTGGATGAAATGCTAATGGCCATAACAAACCGGAAATACGATTTTAAATCAAATAAAACAGATGCTGTTGTATGTGTGTATCAAAGAACCCATGCACGTAATAAATTACAAGAGTACAATAGAGAATCAGATCCAAATGAAAACATCATTCACTTGCTCGAGGAATATTCCATGGAAACTATTACATCATTTTACAACGCTATTTGCAAAGACTATGGTATTTCTTGCAATACTGCTGATTGTTATCGTGCAGTGTATTTATACAAGTGTCGCAAATATCCCGAAGCCCTTCGTTTGTGTGAAAAACTTCTCAGTGAACCGGATCTACCAAAGGACTTGAAGGAATTTGCATTTACCAATGTAATGTTGTTGCCACCACTTGACTCTTATTTTGACAGAGACATACAATGTCTGCTTGGTTTGCACACACTCTTTTGCTACATGTCGCCTTTTAATGAAGATTTGAGACAAACAGATGAAACATTAAGCTCGCCTTTCCCGCAATTTTTTTCTCGAAAGATTTATTCGGACAAGCAGGTACTTTCAATGGTACTTTTCTCTGCATAGTATACGACACGAAATGCCATTACTTTCTTAGAAGTCATTTCCTGGCGAGGTATTTGAAAGTGAGATATTTGCTCGAGTGCAAAAAATCGATTTCTGAATGTGTCTTCGAATTCATGAAAATGGAGAGCCAACTTCCTTTCGAGCACATAATACGCTGCTTTCTTCGGAAAAGGATTCTTGTATTGAATGCTAATCTGGGGCGCGGTGGTGTTGTATTGGAATCGATTCCTTGGAGCCGGATGGTTTCTGTTTCGAATTCACCTCAAGCAGGCTTGTAGTGACCTTGAGCAAGTTCACGTTGCAGTGTCCACCCTGTAGTTGGGGGCGTCTCTGAGTAAAGAGCTTGAATGGCTGCTATTGAAATGGAGAAATAAATAAACAACTTCATACTTCGTGAAACAGTGTAAGCGTTCTGGTCAATCTAACAAAATCAAACGATTGTATCTCCAAGATAAATGTTTGCATTATATCTTCCAGGCTTTCCAATGTGCAACTGTATACGTTCCCAAGACTCAGCACCGCGTCGTATATATTAATTCATTCATTAGATGTATTTATGTAGCACCTCTTCAGAGGTTCAGAGGGCTACTCGGATGCGTTCCCAACCTCAGAGCGGCCAAATAAAACTCTCTTAACCCTCGAGTGCCCAAGAGGGCTCCGACGGGACCCTAGGCCAGTTTTTTCCGGAAAACTTTTTAACGGTTATAGATATGCAAAAATGCTTTTAGGACATCCTAAAACAATCATTTGGGCATCGAATGGTATATTTTGCGTGAGTATTGTCCAACCCCGTACTCCACAACCACATCGTATACTAAGGGTACCGCAAGATATGCGGCTATTAGTCATACATGCGTATGGTTACTGGCCAATAAATAAATGGTCAGCGCACGTTATATGAAATAAATATTCATATAAATTTTGCTTCAAGTAAAGGAACAGAAGGGCTTGTGTAAAATTGAACTTTCGAACTGCCGTTATTCCATTGACATTGTTTGCACTATGACAGTGCCAGTTCCAAACCTGAATTAAAGGGGGAGGGCGACACTAATGATCTGTATTATCACATTGCTTCGTTAAACATAAACTAACACTGAACTACTGAAGCTTTGGAGATTAGTAAGCAAACCATTACATAATTATGCGAAACTTATTGCACCTGGAGAAAGCGTTTTGCAGGTGTTTGACTCGATCGCCTTATTTGCTAAGCGACTTCTCAAAGAGCCGACGACATCTTTGCTGAAAAATTCCAAAATTTGACCACGCCTCCTTTCTCGTGCGGCAGACTTTACGCTGGTTCCCTATCAGACTGCGCGCTGAGTACAAGATCGTTGCTCTGGATCGGCAATGTCTGATGGGTCTCACCCAGTGGCGTAACAACCTAGCCGGGGGCCCGTGGACAATGAAGCTCGGGGGCCCCTGTATAGGCCTACATGATTGTATTAACGACGCCAAAGAGTGAAAATTGTGAACTGGCTATAAACTGCAGTTAGATTAAAATAGAATATTAAACGCTATGGTCAATAATCCGTAATTTAAGGCACATTAATAGTTCAAGAGAAATCAATAAAACAGTATAGGTTAGGCCTAGGGCCTGAATGCATATATTGAAATGGGTGTAGAACATTTCCCCCCTGGACATTTCCCCCCCCCCCGGACGTTTCCCCCTCTGGACATTTCCCCCCTGGACGTTCCCCCCCCCCACCCCCCCGATTTCGACTAGGACATTTCCCCCCGGACATTCCCCCCCGTTCTATGCATACCTTCTAAATATGGTTGAAATATTTCAAATTGGTCATTAAACAGTTTATCCAACGCTTTGTATTGTATTGTATTGTATTGATGCATACGGGGTTTAACTTGGAGCTGGATTGATGAAAATATTCTTGTCTAAATTGGAGCTGTATTGATGAAAATATTCTTGTTTAAATTGGAGCTGGATTGATGAAAATATTCTTGTCTAAATTGGAGCTGGATTGATGAAAATATTCATGCTTAAATGGAAGCTGGATTGATGAAAATATTCATGCTTAAATGGAAGCTGGATTGATGAAAATATTCTTGTTTAAATTGGAGCTGGATTGATGAAAATATTCTTGTCTTAATTGGAGCTGGATTGATGAAAATATTCATGCTTAAATGGAAGCTGGATTGATGAAAATATTCATGCTTAAATGGAAGCTGGATTGATGAAAATATTCTTGTCTAAATTGGAGCTGGATTGATGAAAATATTCTGGTTTAAATTGGAGCTGGATTGATGAAAATATTCTGGTTTAAATTGTTGAAGACGATAAAAGCAATCGTTTCCGCATACGGGGGGGGAAATGTCCTAGGGTAGGGGGGGAAACGTCCAGGGGGGAAATGTCCGGGGGGGAAATGTCCAGGGGGGGAAATGTCCTCCGTTCCCCATTGAAATACATTTGCCAATTTAGCCTCTAGGCTACGTGGCAATTGGATTCAAGAAGTCGAGGCAATAGTGGAAGGAAAGTGTGCCCGTAGGACAGTGGCGTAGCCAGGAATTTATGATGGGGTAGGGGGTTGAGGGTTTTATGGCCTGGCTGGATGCCCTTCCTGATACCAACCCAACAGTATTACAGTAAATAAAAAGGGAATAAAGCAGCAATGGGAATAAATTAAGAAAAAAATTGTTACTACAAGATATTGGGTTTTTTTCTTATTTAAGCGGATAAAAAAACTTTTTCTTAAGTCAATGGGGGGTTTAACCCCCGAAATCCCCTTGGCTACGCCACTGCCGTAAGATATGGTAATTAAATAAGTCAGTCGTATGCAGAAGAGAAAATGGCCAAGATAAATTAAGTCACTTTCCTCACCTCCAGTTTTTTTTCAAGGGTGATGGTGTTAAGTTTCGTTTATGATTAACAGCAAACGAATGATTATAACCGCCATCAATTCTTGACGCCTGCAGCCAGTATTGTTTATTTATTTATTTATTTCAGAAATTTATATAGCGCCTCTTCAAGGTAGGCTACTCAGAAGCGCTTCCGGCCCAGCCACGGCTAAATAAAACAGTTTTTAGGTTCTTAAGGAACAGAGCAGAGTGACCCCTGGGAATTAAGCGCAGTGTAACAGGGAGACCATTCCAAGCTGTAGGACCTGCAACAGAGAATGAACAACGTTGTCGGTGATAGGTACGAATAAATGACATCCATTGCCTCATGTTCATTATTTTGTCAAGTCAATTGATATTAAGTCCTCCTTTATAATTATTTTCTATCCAGAGTAGTCTTGGTATGCCTTTATTTCTTTTTATTTCTTTTCTTCATGTATAGGCCTATACCCAATTGAGTGGAATTCGGGCAATTGGCCTTCTCTCTCTCTCTCTATAGGCTACATGTTCAAACAGTCGTTGAACGACTTGTTTAGCAGAGTTGCTTCGATTCTTAATGCTGTCTAATGTCATAGTTTCTTATGTTCTGTGGTCTTGAAATTCCTGCAATCAACTCATTTCTGCAGCAAGAATTCTTTTCTCATACTGTTTTCGCATTGTCTAGCATTCTGGTCTGCATATGAAAATCGGTTGAATCGTCTCGTATATTTTGTTGTCTTGGTTTTCTCTGATCATCATTCCAAAATGTTTGTGAGGCCCATTCAATTCTCGTTTGTAGGTCTATATTTTTTTTATCGTTGCTGCTATATGAGTCTATTAGCCCTCTTAGATAAACTAACGGCCATAAACGAACTGTTCAATTTTCTCAAAACCTTAATTAATTATCATTGGATGCTGATGCTAAATAAAACTCAGCGTTATTCCAAAAGACTCAAAATTGTAATTCTCATTAGCCTGAAATGCCTTACGCATAGTATACATGTATATTACTGTGTGACCTACTATATGCCTATACACTGTATACAGCTTGATTTTGGATATGCGACGGAGGTTCGTGGGTTCAGATTGAGCTGCCAGAAATTTGATATTATAGGAGGGCCAACTGCAAACCCTGTCACGCATGAGAACCTTAATGTGTTTGGAAGACTAATCTGACGAGAGATACATCTTTCCAATTCTAAGGCTTGTGGTGATGGGAAGGGGATCAGATGCAGGGTGCAGTGACCTAAATTACTCTGAAGTCTCTGGCATACACTATGGATAACCTATTATGTTGAACCGCTGGGTCAGCCTGGTTGTCCGCTTGATTCTGTTCATCTGACTGCCTGACTCCTGTTAGATACCTTCGTCTATAGATTCGTTGGTACATGTTTTTTATACGACCACAAAGACACCAAGAACTAACGTTGCAGCGTTGTTATCTTTCATAAATCCAACTTCTAGTTTGCCGAGAATCCTTTTAATCGATCCAGCTTCTGTTTACAGGCAAGAGTTTGTTCGATAAATCCCGTTTCTATTTCGTCAGCAAGTATTTCCATCATTTTTTCATTGAAAATTATTTTTCATCAATCCAGCTTCAATTTCAGCAGAATATGACTGCACCAACCCTAAAACTAACCCTAACCGACCCTCACGACGCGTAACCTGAGCCCTAACCGACACTCACGCGCTAAATCCCGCTTCTATTTCGTGAGGAAATATTTGTCATCGCATTTATAAATTTTTGGTGGTCGTATAAAAAACAAGTACCGATTCGTTTATCTGTCAGTCTTCCAACCACCTGCCTCACGCTGCCTCAAATGCATGTAGGGGTTGTTGGCCTATGTGTGGTGTCTGTGTATAGAACTTCAGAGGTCGCAGAATGTGTCAGTATTTGACCCAAAGCAGGAACACATCATTCCCTACATGCATCTGAGAACAAAGCGTATCATTATGTATATTGAAACAGCCGTCATAATTATACAGGCTTTAGTTCAGACTGCAGATTGCAGTCTGAAACTCAATAAATGGAAAAGTAGATCAACGTGGATTTTTTAGTTACAACTCTTGGGGGCCCTTTGAACCTCGGGGGCCCGTGGATTTTGTCCACCTTCGTTATATGGTTGTTACGCCACTGGTCTCACCCCAGCCTATTTGATATAGATTTGTTGATTCTCGAATATTCTAGGCATCCGCCCCACCGCTCTGAATCTGATTCCTTGTCACGGAACTGCAATATAATACGTAATCCAGTCATTTCCCTTTGTTTCTATAGCGGCTCTTACCGAAGCATCACTATTCAAAAATTAAAATGTTCTTCTAGCTGTGCTAGAGTCGAGAGTGCCTCTGAGTTGTCGTCATGGAGACGCTATAGATATTTACGAATAATCGAATGTACGAACGATATGACTAACTTGTCTTTGTTGAACTTCATCCAGCGCTACAGCGGCAGAACACAACAGCACCCGACGGTCACAAGATGTCGCTTCAACGTGTTATATTCCTTCCATGGCCGTGGTCGTCAGCCTCGCTTTAACATCCAACTTTCTGCAAATGTTGACTGCTTTTACAAGGGCAACAATAATATTATATTATGTCAAAATTCACTGGATGGACTCTTCAGACAACTCTTATGCGCTTATGATCGGCGCTTTATATTTGGCCAAATTGAAAACTTATTCGGTTTAACAATAGCCTACTATCCCTGTAAAAAATTTTCTTGTTGTCCATGACACTGTAATTTCGTGGGGTGAGAATCATAAGGTCGTATCGTAAGAGAAGTCATTCTTGGCAAAACGGATTTTTATATTGCAACGCATATATCAATTCACACAGTCACTCTGAATGCACTTGTTTTATACATCTACCATCAAAGTAATGTACTTAATTATGTAATATGTATGATCTGATAATATTTTATAAAATGACCTTATAAAAGCCCAAAAGACTTTGTGATCCTCACTCAAAGAAGTGAAAAGGTCATTAGTATGCGAGGATCACAAGGGCGTATCATTATGTACAGAGTCGCATTCCATCTGAGAGTGACCAGATTCCATGAATATATATGTTCAATGGTAACTATAGGCAACTCGCGTATGGCACGAAGACACATGGTTGCAAAGTTAATGTTACGGTTTTGTCCACCACATGTGTCAGAGTACATGACAACCTTAGTGATTTGTTGAGACAGACTACCCAAGTATTTGAAAATACATGTTGCTATCTCACAACTTCCCCTCCCAGCCTTTGCTTCGTGCCACATATAATTTACGCACTTCTTATCGCTCAAGCTGTAGACAGTCAGATTGTAAGTCGACAGCTTCCGTTTATAGAACAGTGAGCTGACATTTAATTTAGGCGATTGGAGAACTTGCTGAAGATCAAATGTCACAGCATGCACTGTTTCACTTGTCTTTGCCTCATTTTTGTGTGCTTCCTTCTGTTCCCTGACTCTTTCTTTTCTTGCATGATGAGCAAGGTGTTCCACTTCTTTGTCTGCTCTCTCACGTTCTGTCATATTTTGAAATGCAGAACAAAAGTTACAGGCATCCTTTTTTGACTTGTGGAAAGATATATTGAAATCTGTATTAAAAATATCTCGATAAAATTTAAGATTTTCTGGTTTAACGTTTTCCAACGAACATTTCTCAGTGTACAGTTCGTGCATTTTCTTTACAGAAAGATTTGAATCGAGATATTTTTTCTGTGAGCTAGCACGACCATAGTGTGATTCTAAAGCAGGGAAGCTACGAATATGTTCCCGAATCTTCTCTCTGACATCTTCCGTCTTCTTTGATCCAGGTTGATGTCTTCCTCTCTGATCACTAACAGCAAAACCAGTTTCTTCTTCTTTTTCCTTGGCTATTTGAACAGTTTTCTCACCTATATCAAGTGTCTTGAGAAACATTTTCTTACACACCTGTATTCGCTGATCACCATTCGTGAAGTAATACAGGAATGTGTTCTTGCGACGGCTTAGTTTACGTTTGTGTGTTTGTTTTGGTACAACCACAACGTGAAATCGAATAAAGTCCATCTGCCTGGTTTTGTCAGCAATTTGCCAATAGTTCTCAAATATTGTTTTTCGTATAGATAAAGCCATTTTGTCTGAACACATGTGTTTACATTTAGCACAATCAACGTCTTTCATAGCCATTTTCTTTGTTTACCGTTATTATGAAAAGTGATAGCTTCCAGTTAGTTACGACCTTGTGATCCGCAACTTCTCACATACGACCTTATGATTCTCACCCAAACAATATAAACGTCAATACGACCTTGTTGCTCAAGCTGTATCTCGATCATTACTGCATATACATACGTCTTTGTTGCACTAGATTGTGGCCCTTTCCTTGCTTAATCAATAGAAACTAAAAAAAGCATTTTTTCAAAATCTACACGATACGACCTTATGATTCTCACCCCACGATTTGTATCTGAATGCATTGCGATTTCTAGGATTTCCAACAAAGGAAGATAATACTATTATACTAATGGCTACGTACGTGTTGATAGGTAAGGCATCACACGTGCCATTCTGCCGCATTGAAAAGCTCGCCATCCTCCCTTATAAATGTAGGCTTGAGACAGGCATTGTACGTAAGTATCAGCACGTTGCTCAGAGATCGCTAGATGGCGTCGATGATGATGTTGTTGTTGATGATGATGAGGATGATGATGATGATGACGACGACGACGACGATGACGATGGAATTCGATATTTGTTTGTATTGTTATCATTGACTTTTTATATAGCGCACGCAGTGGTAAGCGCTCCCAGTTCCACAGCGACTAAATAAGGCAGATTTTAAGTGAGAAAGAAACGGTTCCACGACAACTGGTTCACGGACTACTGATTCAACGACAACTGGTTTATGGACAATTGTTTCACGGACAATTGTTTCACGGACAATTGTTTCACGACAACTAGTTCACGACAACAGATTATATTAAAGAGTTACGGTATATTCGCTAGATGACAGGATATAATTTGTAAATTGCGATTCGAGTTCTTACGGCAAAATACTTTAATCGTACGCCATTTTGTGTCGAGAACCACCATAAACCAGGTTTTGGGGATATTCTACTTTAGTTACAAACTTTGTTCGATTCTACTATCATCTGCTTTTAATTTGGTGGATAAATACGTTTAACGAACAATAGCTCGGTTACTGAGAGAGAGTTGCTAATATAATTGGTCCCCGCGTTATGTTTATTCACGTGTAAGCTTACACAATGGCTAGATTGATGGTTAGATAGAAAGATGGATAGATAAATAGATGGTTGGACATGGGCACGGACTTTAAACTCCCCGGGGACAAACCCCAGGACAACCCGGAACAAAACCCCTTTGTAGGACATAACTCCCCTTCCGTGTAGAACATAAATTGTGTATAAGTGGTAATCCTCCGAATAAATGAATAATAATAATAATAATAATAATAATAATAATAATAATAATAATAATAATAATAATAATAATAATAATAATAATAATAATAATAATAATAATAATAATATTTTTTCTTTAAATGAGCGCCTGCAAACGCACTGCGCTTTATATGTACAAGTTATGCATTAATCTGAATTAAAATCAACCTTAGAGCTGCTAACTGAACAGACAGCCTGCAATACACGTCGCTCATAGCAGCCTACAAAGCATGTCCGCCCAACGGGGGCTCGAACTCGCGACCTCTCGCTCTTTGCGCCAGTGTGTTATTCATTACTCTACTGTGCCCCGATCATAATTTTAAAAATACATCTGTTTGTCATGCGCAAGTTGAATTGGTAAACGTGTGTTTTAGCATCGTAAATTATTAGCTCATTGCCGTATTTATATTTGTAATCAATCCAACTTCTAGTTTGGCAGGAATTCTTCTCATTAATCCAGCTTCTGTTTAGGCAAGAATTCGTGTCGTCATTCCCGCTTCTAATTCGGCAGCAATTATTTTTCATCAATACAACTTATATTCAATTAAAAATTGTTTATCAATGCAGCTTCAATTTTAGCGAGATGCTTTCATAAATCCCACTTCTATTTAATTGAAATTTGTTTTCATCATTCCGACTTCTATTTAGCAAGAATTCTATGCATCAACCCAACTCGTATTCGACCAATGCTGAAATGCATGCAATGTTAAATAATTTACGACATTAAATACATGTGTACCGTTGAATTTATGAAAAGAATTCTCTATAAATAGAAGTCGGATTGACACAAATCATGTTTACTTAAATGGAAGCTGCATTGATGAAAATATTGTTGCTTAAATTGGAGCTGAATTGAAAAAATAATTGCTGTTTAAATAGAAGTTGGATTGATAGAGACAACTCTTGCTATTTAAATAAAAGCTGGACTGATGAAACGATTTTTTTCCTTGCTGGAAGATGGATTGATGACAAGAATTCATAATGTCCTGAATAATACCAACAGGTATTAGCTTTCTATCAGAATGACTGAACGACACTAACAAGTTTTAAGTTCACACTTGAATGAAAGTGACACTAACTAATTGACACAGCACCCCGAACTGGACAATTAGCGTAAATGTGATAAAATTATACCTACAGAAATATGCTATTTGCACCTCGAAGGCGATTAATGTCCAGGGGTTTAATGTCCTAGGTTAAATCAGGGGTTGGGGTTGTCCGGGTGGGGTTTGTCCGGAGGGGCTTTTGTCCAGGGTTAATGTCCTACACTTGTTTGGATAGATAGGTGGCTCGATAAACATTTAGTTTAGACCACCAGTTGTTAGACATAGTTCTTTGCCATGCACTATTCTTTATAAAAATGGATGGCGTGATGGAACGGACGGAACTGTCGATGGAGTGTGTGGTGCGAGCAACACAGCTGCAGAAGGATCTCTGTAGAAAAATTGTTCATGATGCAGCTAATGTTCGGAGTGACGAATTTATATAAGGCACCGAAGATGGCGACGGGACACAATAGGTTTAAGTAAACAACCATGCAATAGGAAAGTTTGATAAATGACTTGAACTGTGTCTCGCTGTCTTGTTATTGTTATTATCTTTTCACTCAACTAGAAATCGAGAATGGTAGTACATTCATGCTACTGCATGAGCAGAAATAAAGTTTTGTTCTATATTTTTTGCAGTAAAAATTGAACAACTTTTGTGATCTTATTTTTATGTGGTGAGAAGTCAAACAACATTGTGTCAAAGCTTCAGCTTTCAGCTGCAGCCTTATATCTTCATCAGGAACATTATACTGGATGTTGCAACTTTTGTGAAGGTTAATTAATTCGTCTAAAGTTGAATAGATTTATTCAATATATAACGTAAAGATGTGTTGGAATATATAGTTGAATAGCCTCAGTATTTCTCTATATGGTACGTGTTTCTGTGTGACCATTTTTTGATTTAATCGAAAATTTACTCCTATTAACAGGTGAAGTATAATTCTGCTGTAAGCATCTGATATGCAAACTTCATTAATTTAGTTAGTAGCTGGACATTGCTGTTGTAAGAAAGGTTATGACATCAACTATAATATCATGATTGTTTAGAGTGTCATATTCCTGCAGGACAGTGTATGATCTTGGCATCTGTATGTAGCTTACTTTTCATCAGATAAAATAATGTGATAAAATTAAAATAGTTTTTAGTTGCTGTTTAGATCATTCCGTTGTAAATAAACCTGAACTGTTATCATATTATTATTGCATGATTATAATTATGCAATTTATTTTAATAATGAATTAAACTAACTTATTATAAATAATGCGCATAATTTTCTGTTTATACTTATTCAAATGCTATCATTGTACATCTGAATGGCTTCTCTGTTAGTACAGTAGTGCTATCCTTTATGTTTCAAAGTATCAGATATATAAATCTTTTCTTTCTGGAAATCTTTGAAAAACAACATTATTAACGGCTTCCAAAGCAATTTTGGTGTTACATAGTTTGGTGTGAATCGAGTAATAACCATTTCAGAACCTATAGAATAAAGGTTGTCATCAGAACTCTTCAAAGAACCTATACTGGAGATTGCAGTCATACAATTGATTGAAAAACAATTCATTTGTGAGGTATGTCGGAAATCATTTAGTCGAGGTAGCGCCCTGAAAAGGCACATGATAGTCCATACTGGGGAAAAACCATACAAGTGTCAGCTGTGTAAGAAATCATTCACTTTAGGTTTTATCCGGAGAAACCACATGAGAACCCAAATCTTTGATAAACAACATGATTACTAAACGGCTTCCCAAGGAATTTTGGTGTTACATAGTTTGGTGTGAATCGAGTAATAACCGCACGAATGTTAATTATTTCAGAACTCGTAGAATAAAGGTTGTCATCAGATCGCTTCAAAGAACCTATACTGGAGATTGTAGTGATACAATTGATTGTGTGAGTTACATGATGGCGAATACAAGAACATATATGGGAGAAAAACAATTCATTTGTGAGATATGTCGGAAATCATTTAATCAAGGTAGTGCCCTGAAAATGCATATGAGAATCCATACTGGGGAAAAACCATACAAGTGTCAGCTGTGTAAGAAATCATTCACTTTAGGTTTTAGCCTACGAAACCACATGAGAACACATACTGGAGATAAACAATACAGGTGTCAGCTATGCCAGAAATCATTTGTTGAGCACAGTAATCTGAAAAAGCATATGAGAATCCATACTGGTGAAAAACCATACAAGTGTCAGCTATGTCAGAAATCATTTGCTTGTCATGGCGACCTGAAAAGGCACATGAGTATACATACAGGGGAAAAGCCATACATATGCATGCTATGTCAGAAATCCTTTGCTTTTGACTGCAATCTGAGAACACACATCAGAACACATACTGGAGAGAAACCGTACAGTTGCCGATTATGTGGGACATCGTTTAGTAAAAATGACGGTCTGAAAACGCACATGAGAATCCATACCGGAGAAAAACCATACAGGTGCCAGCTCTGTCAGAAATCCTTTGCTAGTGGCTGCAGTTTGAAAAGACACATGAGAACCCATACTGGAGAGAAACCATATACTTGCCAATTATGTGGGACATCATTTAGTAAGAGTGATAGTCTGAAAAGGCATTTGAGAACCCATACTGGAGAAAAGCCATACATGTGCATGCTATGTCAGAAATCATTTAATCAGCATGGTTCTCTGAGACAGCACATGAGAACCCATACTAAAGAAAAACCACACATGTGCCAGCAATGTCAGAAATCATTTGCATGTCATAGCTATCTGAAACAGCACATGAGAATCCATTCTGTAGAAAGAGCATACACATGTGAGGTGTGTCTTGAAGAATTCGCAAAAAGTGGATACCTAAAGAAACACAGGAGAACTCATGCAGTTGAGAAACAACATTCAGACAATAAATCGATTGTCAAAAGTTGTTTTACAGCAAAGCAGTTGAAACTCCATACAAGAACCCAAACACAAAGTCTTAAAAATGGAAATGAAGTTATTGCTAACGTGTCTGATAGTTTCATCACATTTAGTAGTGCAGGTGTTTCTGATGAGCCAAATGAAGATTTCTTAAAAAACAAATATCCAGATTCACGTGGAAATGAAGGTCAGTTGCAGGGGTTCAAAGATGGAGAATGTAAGTATATTCGCAAAGTCAAGTCTTCTATGGATAGAGTGGCATCTTTTGGATGTGGTATCTGTGGCAATTTGTTCAAAACAGAGAAAGATTTTCTGGAGCATTGTTCTAGCCATCGATTTTCTCCACCAGACACCTTATTTGCTGATACTCACATTTGCAAATATTTGTAATTCGATATAAAGAGATGCTTTAGTAGGTGCTCTGAAATAATACATGCATTCTGTACTTACGCGGATATTGTTCCACTTTCATTATTTTTAATGATATTTAAGCAGTGGACATTCTGATGTAGAGAACCCAGAGGCAATGCACATCTTTGACGTTCTGGCATTGGCTAATTGTATGACTGTAGAATTGTTGCATGAAACATAAGTATTTTTCGCCTTGGGCCTAGTTATTAAAGATGCACTAGTTAATAAAGATGGTGTAACGTGTTTCGTTCTGTGTTTCACTATGTGACTGCTTAAATATTAGAGTTGTGGATCTGATTTGGAGAGCAAACGAGAAGAAACCGCAACCATTAGCAGCATGTTATTATCAGGGTGAAGGATTTCAATGCATTAACAGGGTCATTCCCGTCTAGTCAAGCGTCTGGCATCAAAAGTCATGAATGCAAAGCAGGTTCCGAAATTTATAGCTCGGTTTTTGTGCGTTTTATTTGTTATCTGCAACCTCAATCAAAACTATTTGAGCATTTATAATTTTATTTACCGGTATCGCCTTGAAGATCTCTACTCTGGGTTCTCAAGTCTTTATCAAATACGAAAGGAACAGTCTAGAGCAGCGTTTCCCAAACTTTTTGGGCCACGGAACCCTTCGTGTCCTAATATTTTCGGACGGAACCCCAATCTCAACTAAGCGCATTGAATCATGCTGAACGCACTGGAAGCAAAGGCTACTAATAATTATAAGCCTACATACCTAAATACACTATTTTGTTTACAATATCATGAAAGATTAAATTGCATTGTTTTAAAAACCACGATTTGTGGATCCTACTAAGAGTATGCCCTACATGAGGTTAGAATGTGAATGTTCATTGGAATTCTGTTTCATTCGTGATAGGTCAATTAGAAGTTCGTAGTCACCTTTAGAAGAGTTGGCTGCTTTTCACCTTCATTGAGTGGTTTCGTATCATATTATCGTAATTCATGAAAGGGACGCATTTAACCAAGTTCGCTTTCATGTCGTGAAAATGATTTGCAATTTCTGAACGATGGTTTCCTCGAGAACCATTAAAAATTGTGAGTTTGGAAAGCGTTCCAAGTTTCTAAATTAAATAAAAGAGGCTAGAACCCCTAGCGTACGTAAAGGTCACTCAATTTTGACAAATTTTCACACAAGCAAACTAAAATCACTATTTGTTGCTACTGCCACAAGATCAGACTTGGCGATTCTGTTTAAACTTGCGTTTTACGGTGACAAAGATGACTGCGTCTCTGTTCAGACTAAGACCTAAAGCTCTGACCTACATGAACGTTACGTTCAGCAGTGATGTCTAAGCTTATACAAACTACATACTATATGATACTAGGCTATATAATTATTTGATTGCTAATAATCACTGAAAGGTCGGGTGAGGACAAAACACAAAAGATGACTGACGCTAGTTTCAAACTCCCAGTGCATTTTCAAAAGCTGCTTGAAATGTTGTATTGCATAAAAATTTATCAGAAAAATCTCTTTTTTTCTCAACTTCTCGCGGAACCCTTGTGCTCGCCCCGCGGAACCCTTGGGTTCCGCGGAACCCAGTTTGGGAAACGCTGCTCTAGACCAGCGTTTCCCAAACTGGGTTCCGCGGAACCCAAGGGTTCCGCGGGGCGAGCACAAGGGTTCCGCGAGAAGTTGAGAAAAAAAGAGATTTTTCTGATAAATTTTTATGCAATACAACATTTCAAGCAGCTTTTGAAAATGCACTGGGAGTTTGAAACTAGCGTCAGTCATCTTTTGTGTTTTGTCCTCACCCGACCTTTCAGTGATTATTAGCAATCAAATAATTATATAGCCTAGTATCATATAGTATGTAGTTTGTATAAGCTTAGACATCACTGCTGAACGTAACGTTCATGTAGGTCAGAGCTTTAGGTCTTAGTCTGAACAGAGACGCAGTCATCTTTGTCACCGTAAAACGCAAGTTTAAACAGAATCGCCAAGTCTGATCTTGTGGCAGTAGCAACAAATAGTGATTTTAGTTTGCTTGTGTGAAAATTTGTCAAAATTGAGTGACCTTTACGTACGCTAGGGGTTCTAGCCTCTTTTATTTAATTTAGAAACTTGGAACGCTTTCCAAACTCACAATTTTTAATGGTTCTCGAGGAAACCATCGTTCAGAAATTGCAAATCATTTTCACGACATGAAAGCGAACTTGGTTAAATGCGTCCCTTTCATGAATTACGATAATATGATACGAAACCACTCAATGAAGGTGAAAAGCAGCCAACTCTTCTAAAGGTGACTACGAACTTCTAATTGACCTATCACGAATGAAACAGAATTCCAATGAACATTCACATTCTAACCTCATGTAGGGCATACTCTTAGTAGGATCCACAAATCGTGGTTTTTAAAACAATGCAATTTAATCTTTCATGATATTGTAAACAAAATAGTGTATTTAGGTATGTAGGCTTATAATTATTAGTAGCCTTTGCTTCCAGTGCGTTCAGCATGATTCAATGCGCTTAGTTGAGATTGGGGTTCCGTCCGAAAATATTAGGACACGAAGGGTTCCGTGGCCCAAAAAGTTTGGGAAACGCTGGTCTAGAGTAACTGGCAGATCTGTGAAGCACAGTCAAAGCAGGGTGAATTAATTTAAGTGGACATTTCGTTCCATATCGTTGCGTAAATCTCGGGGAAAGTACACTGTTGTATTGTGGCCATTTTGCAGGCTCAATGGGAAGAATCAACGAGTTGTATCGTCTTATGGACTTAACGAGGAAGCCATCATTGTAAACAGATTAAGTATGCACATAATTATGGAAATTTAAAAAAACGCGGATTGGAAAACATTATAAGGAAGTGAGCAACCTTTCGATAACTGATGAATTTTGGTTGATGGATGGATCCGATTTGACAAGGGTCTATGACAACAGAGGCCGTTACCATGAACAGAAATTTGCTCGGCATATTACAGCACTTTTAAAATTTTGGCTGACTTATAATTGTCCGTATTCATAGAATACGTACGGAGCATGCATTTTAAAAGTATCTTAATCACTATCGCTGTTTTCATCAGGCAATTAATCATAGGCGGAGACCTGGTCTGAATTTTGGGGGGGACGGACGAGCGGTCGAATGACGATCGCCGAGGCACGAAGCGCCTCGCAGGGGAGGGTTTGGGCAGGGAATAGGCCCCCAAACTTCGAAAAAGTTTGATTTTCAGCACTACAGTGGTAGCATTTCAGGTAGTCATATTAACAAATTTCCTCGTCATGTTAGTGCTTATAGTCTTTGTTTAAGACTTCAAAAGTGTCCCCGCCAATGTCGAAATGCTTTGAATTGATAATTGTCTAGTAAAGTTAAAAGAGGAGTGTAAGATACATCTGCAATAGAAATTCTCTGTTTAAAAATAATAGTTAACTTGTCTGATGATATAAGTTTAGTAAAATTAAAAGATGTGTGTAAGAGTCATCTCCAATTGGAATTCTCAGTTTAAAACAATAATGGAGTGGATCCGATTAGACCAGGGTCTATGACAACAGAGGCCGTTACCCTGGACAGAAATTTGCTCGGCATATTACAGCACTTAGGAGCAAGGTACTGAACCAGTTTTTTTAAAACTTGTTTGATGATAATAGTTTAATAAAGTTAAAAGAGGTGTGTAAGAGACATCTCCAATTGGAATTCTCTGTTTAAAAAAATAATAGTTAACTTGTTTGATGACAATAGTTTAGTAAAGTTAAAAGAGGTGTGTAAGAGACATCTCCAATTGGAATTCTCTGTTAAAAAAATGGATAGATTCGATTTGACCAGGGTCTATGAAAACAGGCCATTACCCTGGACAGAAATTTGCTCGGCATATTACAGCACTTTAGAGCAAGGCACTTGAGTCACTTGACCAATTGTTAAAAAAAATAATAGTTAACTTGTTTGATGATAATAGTTTAGTAAGTTAAAAGAGGTGTATAAGAGACATCTCCAATTGGAATTCTCTGTTTAAAACAATAATAAAAGTTAACTTGTTTGATGATAATAGTTTAATAAAGTTAAAAGAGGTGTGTAAGAGACATCTCCAATTGGAATTCTCTGTTTAAAAAAATTATAGTTAACTTGTTTGATGATAATAGTTTAGTAATTATATTACATTTAACATGGGATTTTAAATCGTACGTTTTTATTACCTATTGTTAATCCTATGTATAATAACGATGTTCAATGTCCCATTGTTCGTTTTCAAGAGGAGTAATAAACAAAATACTTACATACTAACTTACTTACTTTCCATATTATTCCCAATGTCCAACTGGGGGTTGATTCTAGCCGGAAGGAAACCTGAGGGGAATGTAGCAGAAGCCCGATTATGACGTTGTGGCGTTATTTATTATTATTAATCAGAAGTTTAACGACATCTTATAGCTACAAAGGCTGTTGACGTCTTTAAAGATTTTTAACTGTGCATTCCACTTTTTTCTCCTCGCATTTTTTAAGTAGTAAGATTGATATATCATTCGTTATACACGCAAGCAGCGTATGCTCAGTTGTTTCAGGCAATTGGCATTTAGAACACAGGTCTGTTGTGCTTTTACCTAACACTTTCAGCCAAGTGTTATTAAGAACATGCCACATCCTAAGTCGGGTAATTTGAACTTCTCTTTTCCTGATGGAGTCCATAAATTTTATATCAGTTGGGTGTTGGCAAGGTTTTTATAATAACCGGTAATATGTTAAAAGAGGTATCTTATCCACACAGTATAATGTTCGCAAACTTTTCAACGTGGAACTAAACTATTGATTAGAGCCCGGATTGCCCGGGAATTCATATCATTAGAAATATGAACTTCATCTGCTAAAGTTTTCTATCTCTAAAACTCTACTGACGTGTTTGTGTAAATGCCCAAACGCTTAAACATTGCGGGGGTACAAATGCATGGGCCGTCCCCCTGTCCTCCCCTAGGTCTCCGCCAGTGCTACAAAGCATAATGTCCGCCCAACGGGGGGCTTGAACTCGCTACCTCTCGCACTCTGCGCCAGCGTCTTATCCATTGCGCTACCGGCCCTCCATAAAACTCCATTATCACCCAACTGATATTACTTGTAGGATATTGTTCACTGTACAATATGTTTAGTTGGTCATTGTGGATTCCAAGGTCGTTGAAGTCGTCATCACTTGTGACCTATTGGAGAAATTGTTGAGACATAGATGGACCCAGAGTTTAAAGTCTGCAGAAAAGAAGTGAAATGAGGAACGGTAGCGCATTGGCTAACAAGCTGGCATGGAGAGCGAGAGGTCGCGAGAACGCGCCCCGTATGGCGGACGTGCTTTGGAGGCTTCTGTATTGCAGGCTGTTTGTTCTGTTAGCAGTAAAGTTTTATGTTAATTAAGATTACTGTATAACTTGTACATTGTGCATGTTCAGCAGTGTGCTTTTGCAAGTGTTTCGCTAAAGAAAAATGCATGTAGTCTAAGGAGCACATAAATCTTAACAATCAGCGCCTGTGAATAAGCTGATCTTCCTGACGTGGCTTTTGTGGGCGCTGAGAAATTCTCGAAGATTTACATTAATCTCTGCAGTACGTCAAAGTTTATTCGCTAGATGACAGGACACAGGTCTACTTTACTGAGCAAAACACTTTCATCGCTCGCCATTTTGTGTTGAGTACAATATTGTAAACACCAGATTATGGAGAAATTCTATTTTAGTCACACACTTGGTGAGATTCTATAATTGTTTGCGTATAATTCAGTGGATAAACACGTTCCAGTGAATGATTAATGATAGCTAGGTCAATGAGAGAGTTGATTATAGTGGTTTCCGTGAAATATTTAAAATCTCACGTAGACAGTGGCTGGAAAGTCATTACGTCGAATAATAGACCGCTCGATGTCATCAGACGTAGTTCATGGTCATGCTAACTAAATTTGATTATACTGGGTTATTGTTACTGACGGCTATGGGCGCCACAGATAGGAGCTGCACCTACGGTGATCACAGCGGAAATTAAATGTCATGTATTGAAACCTGCACTCGACTGTCCAAAAATTGCCTTACACATTATTTTTAATCCAGCAAAATATTGTTACTTATTTAACAGGAATAAGCATTCATATGTGTGTTTACAATCCCAAAGCATTATAAGCTCTCCCGCATGTAGTTAGCGGTTGTTGTTAACAAGTTTGCACAAAACAAGCCCAAACTTAGCCCACTTGTGTGCACTATAAAAATACTTTGGTACTATAATTTTAATTCACCTTTTTTTATTTATTTCAGCGTGTCGATGTAGGTTTCGTGTACGACCCCACAGAAATAGAAATTCGATGGAAAATGTTTCCTCACGAAGTAGAAGCGGGATTTAGCGCGTGAGGGTCGGTTAGGGCTCAGGTTAGGCGTCGTGAGGGTCGGTTAGGGTTAGTTTTAGGGTTAGTGCAGTCATTCTGCTGAAATTGAAGCTGGATTGATGAAGAATAACTTTCAATGTAAAATTGATGAAAAATATATACTGACAAAATAGAAACGGGATTTACCGATCAAATTCTTGTCTAAGCAGAAGCTGGATCGATTAAAAGGGTTCTGGACAAACTAGAAGTTGGCGAAATTAAATCGAAAAAAAAGGTGAATTAAAATTATAGTACCAATACTTTTAATGGATTTTGTGATATAATAATTATAATGTATTAATGTAATTAAAAGCCACCGACCAACTAAAGGATATAACAGAGGGTTAAACCGTAGTTTAGGCTGATAAATTCTTTGTACAGTATTTTAGGCTGATAAATTATTTGGACATTATCCGAGGCTGCAAAATTTATATACAAGTAATTTCTGGATCGCCAGGTTCAATCCAGCTTCCATTTCAACTATAAAAATGCCTTTATCCAGCTTCCATTTCTCTTGCGTTTTTCGTCAATCCGGCTTCTATTTCACCTGTAGAAAAGGTCTTCATCCAGCTTCCGTTACTAAACGTGTTTTCGTCAATCCAGTTCCTATTTCACCTGTAAAAGGTCTTCATCCAGCTTCCGTTACTTAAACGTTTTTCGTCAATTCAGCTTCCATTTATATACTGCAATTTTTCTTCTCGCATTTTCAGTTTATATTGCTACTTCCGGTTGCGAATGCTCGGAAATTGGAATAGCGCGTTGTATGGCGCGCTATATTCATGATTGGTGGTGTTTCTTAATTTATCAGCCTAAACTACGGGATATCGAAAACGGAAATAATTTATCAGCCTAAACTACGGTTTAACCTAACAGAGCTTTGAATAGGCCAATGTGGACTTCATAAGTTTATTGTACATTTATTTTTGCGTATGTACATTTTGGTGCTAACTATGCCCCCACCATTCGCACGCCCACTCAAATCGCAAAAATCCGGTGGGCCCCTAATTGAATTCGTAATATATGGAACAGCCTCTTAGCTTGAATTGTTTTCGTTAATCCAGCTTCTATTCGTCCAATGCTGAATGCTGACCAAAGGCGAATAATTTTCAACGCTAAATTGCTCTATAATCTTATCAGGCCAAGTGTTGTTTTCGTATTAAATTTGCTTGTTAACAGTAGATAGTTTTAATTCATTTATTTTAGGACATAATGTAATAACCTATTAGCAAATTTATCAATTCTTAAATGTGCTACTTTTCAAACTAAGATAAAGACCTGTGATTGTGTGATTTAATATTGTCATTTCCACTTACTTTTCCTTCCGGGTCAAGAGTCAGTGCAATCTATTTTTACACAGATATGGAATAGCCTACATGGTGTTTAGGCAGGCAGACATTCCAGCACATAATTTAA
The DNA here is from genome assembly GCA_949752735.1 of Lumbricus terrestris. NCBI lineage: Eukaryota > Metazoa > Annelida > Clitellata > Crassiclitellata > Lumbricidae > Lumbricus > Lumbricus terrestris. Next base: position 11,229,929 of record OX457048.1, on the reverse strand, counting down.
TAATAAAACAAGATGGAGCTGTGTCTTGCCCATATTGCTAACTATTTGCTCAGCTGACTCAGCCATGAACTGATCACATGCATTAGGCTGTTAGGATGAACTGCAATAAAGTTATGTTGGAACTATATTACTAAACGTTAAGCTTTAATTTTTACTGATCTTTTTAGAATCTGCATGAGACGACAACCAACATTTTGTCATTGCACTTCACATTTCAGTTGAAACATTGATCCTCATCCAGAACATATAATTCGTGTACACGATTAAAATCATACCAGTGGTCAATCACGATGAGGTGTTTTGGTGTACGGAGGCTGAATAGCCTCAGTATTTCGTCATAGAGTTTCTTTATATACTTGGATAATGACTTCTATTAAAAGATGAAGCATGAAATGGAGATCTCTTTGCTGTGATACACTGGACAATGTTGATGCTGGAAAAGCTATGACATCAACAATTGCAGCACTTTTCACAAATTCAATTGACTGCAAGGAAATCCGATTACCATGCTTAACAACTTCCTACCACAAGATTGCCCTGCATAAGATTAATTGAAAGTCTGCAAAGGGAAATTCGAATCAAGTATAGGATCTTCAGAGAACCTGTAATGGAGAAAGCAGTGACACAATCGATTGTTTGAGTAACCTGATGGCGAATACGAGAACCGATATGAGAGAAAACATTGCATTTGTCAGATATGTGGGAAATCATTTGCTTATCACAATTATCTAAGAATCAACATGAGAACACATACTGAAGAGAAACCTTACACGTGCCAACAATGTGAGAAATCATTAATTCATAGTAGTGGTATGAAAAGGCACATGAGAACGCATACTGGGAAGAAGCCGTACATGTGCCAGATATGCCAGAAATCATTTAGTGAAGGTGGTAATTTGAAAAGGCACATAAGAATACATACTGGTGAAAAATCATACACGTGCCAGCTATGTCAGAAATCATTTAGTCAAGGTGGCACCCTGAAAAAGCACATGAAAACCCATACTGGGAAGAAACCACAAAGTTGCCACTTACATGAGAAATCGTTTAATCAAAATAGTAATCTGAAGAAGCACACGAGAATCCATTCTGTTGAAAGACCATACACATCTCCAAATTCATTTGGAGATGTAGGTCAGTTACAGAGAATTAAAGATGAAAAATGTCTGCACATAAGCAAAGTCATATCTTCTGTTGATAGAGAGTCGTCTTTGTCCAAAAAATTCGGGTGTGGTATTTGTGACGAATTGCTTGAAATGGAAAACGATTTTCTAGAGCATTGTTCAAGCCATCAATTTTCTCCACCTGATGACTTGCTTGCAGACCTGTGCTGAATTAGAATTGCAAATACATACAATTGAAAACAGCTTCTAGATAACAGAATGTACCACATTCGTTTCATATTATTATTATGACAGTAATTATTCTTTTGTCTACAGGAAAACAGAGGTACCCGACACCTTAGGTTTACCTTCTTGTCACAGAGTATACGACTGCAATATTGAGAATTGCTGTGAATGCCTTCAAAATAGTCTATGCTTTTGCTGCTAAAGAAGCAAATGTGTGTGCGTGCGTGTGTTATGTGTAAATGTATTTGCTCTGCAAATTACTGAAATTTATTTTCAAACATGATAGAAACATGAACAGTTGAGAAAAGTGCTTTATCATATAAAATTAAAATTTACCTGCATACATTTGTGGAATTAACCTGTTCTATTCTTCTGTGGATGTCTAGCATTGATCCACAGCGATCTATATTATTGAATTGTGCGTTCACCACTGAATCAAATGTTGAGCAGAAGGCCGTAATTTGTAGTGAATGCGCTTGTAAGTAACCCTTCTATGTAAATTGCCTGTGCACATATAATTTGACACTGAACTGGCGAATGCTTAAATATGGCTTGTTCTTCGAACTTCTCTGTTGCCAATGATACTGAACCTATGCCCATCCCATCTGTTTATAAGGGTGTCACGACAACTCGTCTACGGACAACTCGTCTAACGACAAGTGGTCTCCGGACAATTCGTCTACGACAACTGGTCTACAGACAACTGATTTAGTGCCTATGAAATGGAAGCTGGATGAAAGTTTTTACAGGTGAAATGGAGGTTGGATTGATGAAAGAACGCAAGAGAAATGAAATCTGCATGATGGCTCTTTTACAGGTGAAATAGAAGTTGGATAGACGAAAATAATGTATGAGAAATAAAAGCTAGATGAAAGTAATTCTTGATCTGAAGTAGAAGCTGGATTGATGAAAAAACGCTTAAGTAATGGAAGCTGGCTGAGGGTATTTTTATATCTGAAATAGAAGCTGGATTGACGAAAATAACGGGCGAGAAATAGAAGCTGGATGAAGGTATTTTTAGATCCGAAGTAGAAGCTGGCTGCATGTTGAAATACATGAATAAAATCATCAATCCAGCTTCCATTTAAGCTAAGAAACCATTTCCATAAATCCAGAGCTCTTCAATTGAATCAATACTATTCGTCTGTAGACCAGTTGTCGTTAGACCAATTATTGTCCCGAGACGAGTTGTCAGTAGACGAGTTGTCTTGGAACCGTTTATAAGGATGTCCATGATTGCTGCAAGTCCTCTAGATTAGAGTTATTTAAGTGTTAAGATCTTTACTTAATAACAAGGTCTTGGTCCCTGTTCGAAATTACTTCTGGAATATTGTTAAAGAATGTGAATATTCTGGTCCGTCCCAGCTCTCATCTAAATTTGATAACCACTCTCGCTCTTTCTCCTTGATGCACCTCAACTGTCGTAGTATCTCTCCTAAACCTAGCGAAATCCAACTCTTACTACACCAGCTCTCGGTCTCTGTTCTTGTAGTAACTGAAACCTGTCTAACTGAACTAATGTCTGATACACTTCACATTCCTGTCTACAACTTCATGCACACGAGCAGAAAACTGGGGGGAGGGGTGTTGGATTTTTCGTTAGAGATGATTATTACATTTTCTAAAATTGAGCACTCTGACACAGATACAGTATCTTCATCTGAAAGTCTGTTTATTAGTATTTCTCAACACAACTTAATGGATAAGCAAGTTGTCATAATTATACAGACCCCGCTATTTAAGTGAACGTAGAATGAATTTAACACGGATCTTGACGCACTTTTGAACATTTTTAATAGGAATAATGATAATAAGACCAAAGAAATTTTCTTGGCTGGTGATTTTAATATTGATCTGTTGGCTTATGGCAATCACTCCCCTACCAATGAGTTCATTGAATGTATGGCTACATATCACTTTTCCCCCTGATCCTGCAACCGACCAGAGTTAGTCCTTCTCTGCCTTGCTAAGCAAAAAGACAGTAACTCAAAAATGTGATAACTCAAAAAGGTGATTCCGCGTAAAACGACAAAAAAGAAATCGGTTTAATCCAAACAGAAATAATACTACAATCTTTCTGAATTTTTGCAAACGGTCATATCTAAACTTGTGAATTTAGGATATAAACTCGTTTTTAGTGAAATTTGAGTAAAAATTGAATAAAAATGAGTTACTATCTTTTTGCTTAGTATCGAAGCATTGAATATCGGCTTGCTGCTAAGCAAAAAAGCAGTACCGGTAAGTCTTCATTATAGAGCTGCAGACTGGTGAGAAAATGTTCACTTTGCATCATATATGTAAAAAACGATGAAAATAAAAACGAAAAAAGTCGTTTTTTCGAAAAAATAAAAAACGACAAAGAACGAAAAAAAACGAAAAATAATTTGCCTTTGTTACACCTGAAACTTCATTTTAAGCTTAAAACCTTGCTTATGCAATTTTATCTTAAACGCTGTTATAATATTTTTATCTCTATTCGAACACCTTCAAACTTACGGAATATGACACGACGTTAAAAAAAGGTTAAATCGCACGCTGAGGACAATCAGATGCCTAGAGCAACCCACTTCAATAAATAAAAATAGAAATAAAATAACTAATTAAATAAATAATGTTTTGATTGAGCGCCTGTGAATAAACTGGTTACATCGATTAATATTTTGTGGGCGCTGTAGAAATTCGGAGTTTGCGATGACGATTATATCTCAAAATAATTTCGAAGCGCCGCATTGCAAGATTCGTGCACTCAGATTAGGATCCATGTGTCGCTAACTATTATTAGCAACACGTTATTATTCGTAATAATTTCCGTACCACGCTAATGTTTATTCGCTAGATGACAGGACATAATCTGATAACCTCCATTTCTGTCGTGAGAGCGAAGCATTTTCAATGCTCGCCATTTTGTGTTGAGGACAGTAAAACATCAGACCATTGAAAAGTTATACTTTAGTCACACACTTGGTGAGATTAAATAATTATGTGCTTAGAATATAGTTTATAAACACGTTTCAGTAAATGCTTAATGTTTGCTAGGTCATGGAGAGAGTTGATAGTATAATGATTCCGCGTAATGTTTTGTTTCCCCCGTAGACAGTGGCTGGAATGTCATTACGTCGTATAATTTATTGGACCGCCGGATGTAGCTCTTCGTCATGCAATATTGTTGATAGTAACTCTGGTAAAAGTCTATTCTAGCGTTGTAAATTATTCGCTCGTTCTTTTTAATCGATTGGACTTATCGATCGGCAAGAATCTTCATAGATCCAGCTTCTATTTAGGCAAGAATTCGTTTAATAATTATCGCGCCCATTTTGGCAGAAATTCTTTTGTTACCAATGCAACTTATATTTCGATTAATTTTTGTACTCAATTAAAAACATATTTCATCAGTCCGACTTTTATCTGGGCCAATCTTTAAATTATGTACGCAAAAAGTCGAAATATTCGACCCCCGACTCCTGATGAAACTCATACATTTCAAGGACCTCCCTTATGCGTACATGCACATAAACTCTACCCCTCGTTTAAAAAATCAATCAGCTAAAGTCATATGTAAAACATAATTTCTACAGTTGGTTAATATTTATTTTGTTACACATCATATATTATAACTATAGTTTTTAAAAATTATAATGTAATCAAATCCCACCAGACGACTATAATAGCGTATAATACAGATTTATTTATAGACCAATTTGAACGTCGTAAATGAACATTTAGTGTCCTCATGTACATTTAATTCAAAACCCATTCCCCGCATTCACACTCGTACTCGAATCGCCTAAATTCGGTGACCACTCCCCTCCTTCCATTCATAATAATTATCCACAATCTGCATGATGGCTGTGAGTGCATGCAGATGGAACAACTCTCGAAATTACTAACTAGCTTTTTGCTATCACAGTAGATTGTGATTATGCTAGACTGATAACCGTCGTTGGATAAAGAGCCGGTGGGGAGATAATATTATCTAGTAGGCTATAATTGTGTTTTTGAGAATAAATTATGTAGCATTTGTCGGTACATCAATGATAACAAATGGATGGATGGATCCGATTTGACCAGGGTCTATAACAACAGAGGCCGTCACCTGGACAGAAATTTGCTCGGCATATTGCAGCACTTATGAGCTTTTTTAATGATAAAAGATTTAACAACGTGGTATTATAATTGTATTATTGTCGTGTCTGTTTTGAGGTGGTGATGAGTACGAGGTCAGATCAATACTCAACACAGCAGCACATTGGGCATCAGCGTTCATCGCAACTAACGCTCAGTGCCTAACCTGCCGAATGTACCGTAAAGAGATCGATTAATTCTGCAGCATCAACCTCATTCTCCTTATCAATCCACCAGTGTCCTTAGCAACACTAAACACTGTCACCTCACGCTCACTATCTAGCCTGTCGGACGCTCGCAGCCATCGATATAATAACATGGATCTGTCGTTTCGCCCGAAGAAGTATCATGAGGCAACGTAAACGCGGTGATATGAGGCCCTGAAAACACGTTCTGTTTTGTCACAGTTGCCTTCTGTTCTAGATACACGTCAGATAAATCGCTTTCGTTATAATGGCGGAATTTGTTAAAGCCATATCTAAATTCTCGGAGGACGCCGTTGATACAGCGATTAACACTGTTTTTCTAAATAAACCTATCGAACGACAACGGTTTGAGGACAAGTTGCGAGAAATTGGAAACATTCTTGAGAAGCCACCAAAACGGCAGAGAATCCAGAGACCGATTCTGGATTCATTTGAGAATAAAAATTTCACGAACTTCATTCTTCCTCAGATACGTAAAAAGATTGAAGAATACGAACAGTTTTTAATTAACCACATTGAGGACTTTCAGTTGAATGTATACACTGGTTACATGTGTGATGACATTTCTGATTTAAACTTAATCAAAGCAGCGCATACAAAGGTTGTTGAGGAGGAACAGAAGACCACAGGACAAAACCAGGTTATCGCTTATCATCGTGGAAAATTGTATATTGCAGCTCGAGATCAAATACCTCACGATGCATCCGTCAAAGAATTTTTCTTACGAGAATTCACGGTTAACAGCTATTCAACCGTTCAGCGCTACACGTTGTTTGCAATGCTCATAGATCTATATCCTCGATTAATTATTTGCAACCTTTCGTTCGCACAATTATCTAAGCATCACAATCGTCTTCTTCAACACCTTGGAACGGACATTGATCTCGCTGATCGGTTAAAAGGAACCCATAACGGAGAGAAACCGCACAGGTGCCAGATATGCCATAAATCATTTAGTCAAGGTGGTCATCTGGAAACGCACATAAGAACACATACTGGGGAAAAACCATACAGGTGCCAGCAATGTCTGAATTCATTTGCTGATCTCAGCTCTCTGAAAAGGCACATGAGACGACATTCTGGGGAAAAACAATACAGGTGTCAACTCTGCAAGAATTCATTCACTGAAAGTTGTACACTGAAAAAGCACATGAGAACCCACACTGGAGAGAAACCGTACATGTGCCAGCTATGTCAGAAATCTTTTAGTCAAAGTAATTCTCTGAAAAAGCACACGAGAACTCATACAGGTCAAAAGCCGTACATGTGTCAGATATGCCAGAAATCATTTGTTACTAACAGTTATCTGAAGAAGCACACGAGTAACCATACTGGAGTAAAACCATACAGGTGTCAATTATATGAGAAATCATTTAATCAAAGTAGTAATCTGAAGAAGCATATGAGAATCCATTCTGTTGAAAGACCATACACATGTGAGTTTTGCTTTGAAGTATTCACAAAAAGTGGATATCTAAAGAAACACAGAAGAACTCATACAGCTGATAAGCAACGCTCATGCAATAAATCGATTACCAAAAGCTGTTCTACAGAGGAGCAGCTTGAACTCCATGCAACAGCACAGCCTGGTCTTAAAATTGGAACTGAAGTTATTGCAAACGTTTCTGATCGTTTTATGACATTTAGTGGTGCAGGTGTTTCTGATAAGGGCAATGAAGATTTCTCAAGAAGCAAATATCCGAATTCATGTGGGCATGCAAATCAGTTACAGAGAATTAAAGATGAAAAATGTCTGCATATAAGCAAAGTCATATCTTCTGTGGATAGAGAGGCGTCTTTGTCAAAACATTTTGGGTGTGGTATTTGTGACGAACTACTTGAAATGGAAAACGAATTTCTAGAGCATTGTTCAAGCCATCAATTTTCTCCGCCTTATGACTTTTCGCAGATCCATGCTGAATAAGAATTGCACGTACATAGAGTTGAAAACAAAATGAGCGATCACAGTTGCGCGTCTGCTGAACGCCTCTCACGCCTTGTGGGGACTGATGAGCACTGGTGAGGTCGATCGCATCGAAGGGTTCATGGGAAGTGCCTGACGAACTGGATTCCTCCCTGTCGATTTTCCGAGGCTGGTGCTGCTGATGCTGCCCTCTTCACAGCTGTAACTAAGGACAACGATCATGTACTTCGTGATTTTTTTCCCCTATAATGGACATCCTAGCAAATGCAACCTGTCATTGTTTTACAGGTGTCAAATGCAGTGCTATATTCAATCGAAAACCATGAAATTGCTACCATAGCACATGTTTTGTAATCTGTCTAAGCGGAATTTGCACACATTAGCTGCGCCTGTTCTTACGCATTAGGGTAATTAAGCGACCTATGATCTCTGGTGTAGTGGGTGTGGACCACTAGATGTCGCGTCACAATCGTATTTATTGATGGCAATGCACTCTTCTTAGACACCTTTAAACGGTTTATCAGTGGCTATAAATAACTTAAATACACTTAATCTGCGCAGGGGCCATGCTAATCATCTCTGTATCGTTCCAATTTTAGTATAGTGCTGTAATAAGCCCAGCAAATTTCTGTCCAGGGTAACGACCTCTGCTGTCATAGACCCTCGTCAAATCTGGATCCATCCATCCATCTGCAATCTGAGCGACTTCTCGTCCATTCATTCATTTATCCAAGAATTTATTTATCGCTTCTCCCGAATGAAACTACTCAGAAGCACTCCTGACAGTAGCACGGCAAAATGCACAGTTTTACATTAAGAAATAGTCTAACACTCTGTCGTCAATTGCTGAATTTTCTTCATAAAATAATCATTCTGGGTACGTTGGATATCAAGAGGTAGCTCGATAACATTAAACGCACAGTCATCTAATGTCCTCTTTTGACACCTTTAAACTGCTTGTCAGAGGCTTTATAATATCTTTTTTTCGCTGTGTTAAAACTCCGCCACTGGCTGCACACTGTCAGTGCCAGTCCCAAAATGTTTGGATGTTATCCATCCAGCAACATTGTGCCTTGAATAATCTCCTTTCGCCTGGTTGAATGGATAAAGGAGGAGGGTGCGTCGCCAGTGATATTTGTTAGCACAGAGTGACGTACGTTACACTGAAACTAACTAACTTGCTGGTTTTCAGTAACTCATCACGAGGAAAATGGATTTGCTTGGGAAAGGAGATTATTCAAGACACAATATATGTTGCTGGATGGCTAACATCAAAACATTTAGGGCGTCTGTTCCATCATAATGTCTTCATTGACGAACGCGTAATATCGTAATTGACTACTATAATATTAGTCAATGGGACACATGATAATTTAACAAATCTTTAATTTATATAATACTGGATAAATAGGCTACATAGAAAAGGTGTTTAGCGTCAATCATTACCGTATTGTTTTATAACATTTAAAAAAATAATCCATCATGGAATGTGTGACAATGACAAGACTTTTATTAATGGGATTTTTTATCTGAATTATCTAGATACCTGTAACATCCGGTCTGATGAGGAAGCGAAAGAGGAAGAGGAGGATGCGATGAAGACGAAGGAGGATGAGTGAAAGGAGGATGGAACGCCACAGTTCATGACGTCAGTGAGAAAGTCATGCAAAATCAAAGACAACGAGAATATAAATTATATGGCAGATAGAATGATAACGAAACTATGATAACGATAACAAAGCCAGTAATTTTCAATGTAATAATACCAATACCAGTGCCAAAATCAGTAACAAAACAATGACAATAACATTAAGAAAACCAAGACGATAACAACAGAAATGCTTACGGCAACAATAACAATAACAATGTCAATAACAACAGAAATTATAATAACAAAAATAATAATTATAATAAACAATAATGGTGGTGTAGTCGACATAATAAGTAGCATTCATTCATTCATTTCAGGCATTTATATAGCGCTTCTTCAAGAGTATCTACTCAGAAGCGCTCCCGACCCAACCATGGCTGAAGAGAACAGTCTTAAGAGCAGAGTAGAACGTAGTCTCAAAGACCTTAGGCATTAGACGTAGTTCCACAGGAAGCCCATTCCAAGTTGTAGGGCCAACGACAGAAAAGGCACGCAGTAGAAGTATCACTAGCAGTAACAGCACTGGTATTATCTAGTAGCAGAGTCTTGGAAACTCTCCATCTAATATTTCCCCCTTAAATTCTGATGCATTACATGCGAAAAACAATAATAGCAAAAGTTAAGCTTAAAATTACTTTTAATACGGTAGCGGTTTTCAAACACTCGGCAACACTAGCAACGACTCTAAGAAACTTTTGGCCGACCGAATTGCTAGAAACCTTTTTTGGCTATTCTAATTTGCTATATAAGGACTCTTCTAATGAGGTGTTTTATATTAAATCCACTCGATAGGCAGCGGGTCAAGTCCGGAGAGTCAGGCAGGCAGATACATGTAGATGGACGGCTAAGGTGGGTGATGTTTAGAGTTGAAATTGCGAGGGATGTGAGGAGAAGAGGAAGAATCAGGATAGGATTTGTGAAAGAGCAATGTTTTCAGTTTTGAGTGAAAGACCTGTGGGATATAGTGAGAGGTGAAGTTTTGGTGAGCGCGTATGATGGGTAGGAAGTTTGACGTAGTTCTGGCGTAGGTTTGTTATTCATGGGTTGGCGAATTTCATTCATGAAGTGATGGGAGAGCGAAGTAGTGTATAGGAGGATGAGGAACGTGTTGAACGAAGTGGCTGGATGGTGAACAATTGACGAAGGAAGAACGGATGGGATGATTGAAGTGTATTGAAAGTGAGTGAGAGGACTTTGTATTCGATAATCTGACCTTGAGTGTGTGATAAGTAGCTGTTGTGCTTTATTACACTAATTCAAACACTCCCGTTATAATGTAGATATACATGAAGCTGCCTGGAATATTTATGAATTAAAGAAACGGTCCGTGTAGTTGGTCTGTTCAGCCAATTTATGTCAATAAAACAATTGATCATGAATGCATTTGGTCGCCCTAAACACCTCTAAATCAAATATAATGGAAATTATAAATATTCTCTGGAAAATTCGTCATAGGCCTATTTACCTATCAGGTCTATTTCATCGGCCACTTTCCGCAGTCTGACAGAGCCAGTCCCATGCTTGGATAAATAAGGAGGGCGACAATATTCGTATTTCATATGAAACACTGTCCTTATGCAGCAACAAGTAATTTTATTCGCTATATGTAAGTAAATGTTAGTTGTGCAGAAGGTCGACGTTAACTGAACCTGGATTACAAATGCAATAACTTTGCTGCCGTAACGCCTTGGAAATCTACTCTTATTGTGCATCAATTATAATTATTGCAAGTTATTCAAACCGGCGATTGATTTGTGGAAATTATTCATCTGATCACTTGGCTTGTTCATCCAGACTACAAGTTATTACCCATGTATTGACTCTCAGACTGCATGTCCTTTGATCACAGCGCCATAGACCTGATATTGCGCGCATAAAAAATTAACTGTGTGTCGTCAATTCAGTGTATGTAACATAGGGTAGTGAGAGGTTCATGCGATTGGCCAATTTAACTAATAAATTTACCAAGCAATATTAATATGCTAAAGTTTTTATACACCTTTAAAACCAATACTCTCCTCGCTATAGATAAACATATATATTTTAACTTACAGATGTTAGTCCCCGCATAGTTACTTCCCATAATTCTTTTCAATGAAGATGAGAGTTTATTCAGAAATACCCTTCATATTATAAATTTATAATAATATTGGTGCCAGATTTGTATTATGCTTTTCTCATACACCATGAGTGCTTGAGCTTTTTGTTATTTTCCGTAAATACTCTTGTTATCTTGTTTTGTTCCACCACTGTCTGGGAATAAAACATTAGGATAATTGCGGTCAACCTAGAAAATCTAACATATAAAACCTTAAAAAGTATATGACATTGCATGTGCAGATAATTATATATATATATATATATATATATATATATATATTTACAAACATACATACATACATACATACATACATACATACATACATACATACATACATACATACATACATACATACATACATACATACAAACAAACATACATACATACATACATACATACATACATACATACATACATACATACATACATACACACACACATACATACATACATACATACATACATACATAATTGTTAACACATGTTCAAAACACACAGAAACTAATATTCTGTCGATGCATTTAAGTACACGTTTGTGGAATCAAAGGGGTCATCCTGTAAAAATTGTATAATTTCGAGGTAGATTAATATATTTTAAAACCTAAATATATCATTTTGTGCAGAAATGAATGCTCTCTCTATCCATTGGTGTATTGCAGATTATAAACCAAACCCAAAATTCAGGGGTGGTGGTCAAGGGCGGATCCAGGGGGGCCAATCCGGCCATGCCCCCCCCAATTCAAAATCTCCATGGAACGTGCCCCCCATATGGTTTCAACAAGCCATTAAATAAATGCGGCAGGAGAGAAAAATAGGATACGAGGCCCCCCCATGAAAACCTGATCGATTACACTCTGACTATTGACGATTGGAAGAGACGAATGACTAAAAAAAGCCAGGTCATCATCTTTTTGGCGGATGAATTGGAATCACACGCAATTTTTCGCCTGTCCCACCAACAAGACCGAAAATTTTGGCCCCCCTTCGAAAATTTCTGTATCCGCCCTTGGGGGTGGTAACCACCCCCCTTGGTAGTCAGTGTTACAAAAAAGGTTGGTAGCCTGAGGGTTGAAGCGCATTTTCTTAGTCACCTCAGTGTGTGGTGTACTCTGGCTGCAATTGATTCCCACTCCCAAAACGGACCAATCATAACTGCTGTTCGAAAAGTTGAACCAGTAGGGTAGGCTCCAGCTTGCACTACGCTTACTACCTAGGAATAGATTGCCTGCTTTCTACAAGTTGCTCAAGACCTATCTTTTTAGCTGTGGCTGGACTTGGAGCGCCTCTGAGTAGGCTTCTTGAAGGGGCGCTATATAAGTTTTCGGAATGAATGAATGAATTAGGATATCGCGTAGCATACCTAAAGGGTCAGAATGAACTCATTGGATTAGGGAGTCATGAATAATTGAAGTATACAGGAATCGACGGAAGCGAACGTTTGATTGTTACATGTTTAACGACACTGCCATTTCGAAGATGATTAGTGTCGCCACGCCATTTAGGTCCCCGTGGACGGACCGTGCTAGCCTGAGATTTGAGTCTCTGAAATAGCCACCTTCGGGAATCGAACCGCGACCCGCACGCTCTTTCACAGTGTGAATTGCGTGCAGACGTGCGGCCTTGCCGGTGTAGCCAAGCGAGCCAGAAGCGAACGTTTAACGCCGTGACTAAATTTATAGTATAGGAAAAAGCGAGTAAATGGTGTTTAAGACAAATTTTGTCCTGTATCATCTATATGTAGATTCATCATGCGAGTATGCATTAGTCTTGCATAGAACTCGTCATAGCATGTCGTCGTATATTCGTTTTATTGAGAAAAAGACATTCTGACAATAACGCAGAAAATGTTAACATGAGTGATAAAGAATAATTGAAGTTCAAAGTACGTTTAGTTAGTCTTAACCCTCACTCAAGTGACCAACTGGGGTCCCAGGGGACCCCAGCACCGTTTCGACTCGTACGTGTTACTTTTTTGCTATCCAATATTTTTTAACGACCTTTTATGAATTTGTCACATGGACATCGCTCACTATTTACGTGTAATTAAATCCGGTTTAACTTTTACGGTTATTTTTTAAATATGAAATATCTAGTGGGGTACCGCAGGACCGCAGCTTTATGCTGATCTTTCTTATGGAACAGAACGCTACTTTATGCAAAGATATCATGACAGTGAGAATTGGTCCAGTACAATTTAGTCCTGTATCATATAATACAGATAATTCTGGAATAGATTGACGTTGGAAAATAACGAATAACGACAATGTCCAGGACACAATTTCGTGCATCATGAGGTATCGGTACATGAGATTTTACAACAAGGCAATTGAGCAGAAAACACTTTTCATATATATAATCACGGAAAGACTGAACAACGACGAAGTTAGGCCTACGGCTTTCCGTGACATCAGAAAAGTGTTTTCTGTTCAATTGAAAAAGCTTTTTTGTTGGTACAAATCTGTGAGTGGATGAGGTTACCGTGACAGGTGTAACTTCAGGCAGTAGGCCTACCGGTACATAAAGTCCAAACCTGCAAGCTTTGATATCAAGGGGATCCGAACAATACCCGCCCATTACCCTCTGCCATTACCCCAGCCTCTGCTTGTTTACATCTAGGTCCAATGTATAAATGTATATATGTATATATATATATATATATATTTATATATATATATATATATATATATATATATGTGATTATGACGAACGCCGTTAGACACCTTTAAATGCATTTTAGATAGCGTTATAAAGTAGTTTAGTAGTATCCAAACGAGAGAAACAATATAATTGTCCATGGATTCGACAGCATCCAATGGGCAAGTGACCAATATGTAACTGGAGCCTTATAAAGTATAGTAGGCTATGAACGGTCGCCTGCCTTACATGAGAGCAACAGATGAGTGAACTAGCGTCTAACGTTCTTTTGTATCATCAAATTTAAGGGCTTCAAATTTAGTGTCTTAATACCGGTGATATTTCCATTCTTAATCGTTACTGGCACGCATAATCCAGATTACATAAGCGATGGAAATAATACGTCTATCTGTTTCTGAATCGACGTCAGACGATGAACAACTTCTGAGTAGTTTGTCCAGTATGGGAGCAAAATAAATAACCCAATGAATACTGAAACAAATCAATGAATGAGTATCTGATGCATATCTGCGATGTCAGTACGGTGAAAATAATAGTTTGTTAGAACGAGTGGCTATGCGTAATTAACTTCGACTAATAATATTATTATATGCCAAAATTATTCCTAAGAGAGTTATTGATTATGTTCCTGTTTCGATCTCATTGACACGCTAGCGTGGAAGATGCAATCGCTCCGCCAGGTAGCTGTAAATTTAAAATATGTTCGCTAGATATCGTTTTGAAGGTGTCCACGGGTCTTGCGTTGTCTTGTCTCTCACCATCCTCGGACCGATGGTTGGTTGCTCCACGGACAAGTTTTCTCCATCTTTCTCTGTCGTTTGTTTCCATCATCATCTAATCGAAAGACATCTCTTCATCCAGTCTCTGATATTAGCAATCCAGATCTCGGTCTCTCCTTCTGATCTTGTGTCCCGCTAATGTGTACTGTATTTATACAATCGCTTTTTCAGAAGTAAGACAACTTCCTTCTTTTGAATGAGTTGAACAAACATCCTTACAATCTTTACGCTTCCAGTAACAATACTTTTTTGTATATTCACTAACTGGTAGCATTGCGATAACCATCACTCTATCTATTTACTCATTCTTGCATCCATCCGCCAATGCAATTGTATTATTTCCATATATCCATCCCACTCTCAGAGCGATGGTTAACGCAATGCTACCAGTTAGTACAGATACAAAATATACGTGTGGGTATATGGAAGCGTCGGGAATGCGATTAGTAATGGAGCTAGTGGCAGCTGCTAAAAATATCAAACTACAGCAACGGTGGATATTGTTCTGAAGGCGATTCAACACGAATTACAAGGTATGGTTGAAAAATAACCTGGGTGACAGATTATACAGGAAGATAGTCTCAAAGACTGAATCCCTCCTCAATACATAGTTTCTCCTCTCTTCAGATGTAGGACTCGTGAGCGACGAGAGACCTAATGCAAAAACAATGTCAGTGAGAAATTAAATTCAATTTATTTCCTGGAACCAACATGTCAGAGTCATGAAAAAGTTGCAAATGAATGCTTAGAAGGAAGGATGAATATGGTGCTCGTCTTAGACACCTTTAAAACCGTCTTCAGACTCTAAAACTTCGCCAGCACAATTAACTCATACACTAGCCATACAGTGGTTGTGCCACTCAAAGACCTGGAGAAAGGAGGTGGGAGACACCAACATCTATGTTATCGGACACATGACTATTAATTATAAAACAACTAATCTAAACTGATCGCCAGGATACATATTCAACACAAATCATAGGGCAAGGTCGACACTTAGTCTAGCCGACAAAGCCTGGTTGGCATTAATCATTTTATTGTTCTCATTTGACACCTTTAACATAATTATAACAAACGCTATTTATAAAGACTTCGGCAGATTTCCTATTCTGTAATCTGTTTCACTTATTTTTTTAAATATTCTCTTTTTTCGAACAATCCTGTTGACACACCGCAACCGGTTCATTCAAGAAGGATGCACACCTATGCAGTTTAAACAATATTATTCACAAGAACGGAGATCACAGAATACACAAATCTTAACTATACTAACTGAGCATACCGCCTGCAATAGCAATATATTTCATATCCTGATTACATGGAGTGGCGTAGATTGATTTATTTACTTATTTATTTAAATAAATCAATTAAAGAAAAGGACTAACAGTCTGTCGTCAATTGCTGAAACTTTCTTTGTAGGCCTATTATCCTAAAATAATAAGTCGAGGTGCATTGCTTAGCAGGAGGTCGCCCGGTAACGCTAAAAGCTTGGAAATTAATGTTCTATTTTACCACCTTAAAAATGGTTATCAACGAC
The DNA here is from genome assembly GCA_949752735.1 of Lumbricus terrestris. Taxonomy (NCBI): domain Eukaryota; kingdom Metazoa; phylum Annelida; class Clitellata; order Crassiclitellata; family Lumbricidae; genus Lumbricus; species Lumbricus terrestris. Next base: position 11,213,605 of record OX457048.1, on the reverse strand, counting down.
TTTATAAAGACTGACCACGAAACAACTATTTCTCGAAAGAAAACGGCCTCTGTTGTCATAAAAAGTCATCAACTTTTTGGGACGGAAATGAACGCTGTATTCGACGAAATTTTCGACCAAACGCTTTTAAAAAAGGTCATCAGAATAAATTTCGGCCAAAGACCCGCAAAAAAATTCCCGAACAGGACCCCACATTTCTTAATCCGGCCATGTGGCGGACGCTTGTTGCTGTATAAAGGAGGATGGCGACGCTAATCCTTTGCTATCACAATGTGTCGTTTGATTGGAACTACGATGATTCGTATAGAGCGCCACCATGTAACATGGATTGTGTTGGTTAGATATTCTCATTTCATAAGACGTACATGTATATAGGCCTACATGTAGACTTACTGCGCGGCAACACTGAGCAAGTCTTTTGCGCGATTGTTTAGCGCCATCGATGATGGTTAGTCAGTTTACAGTGAAGCTTAAAAAATGCAGAAATGTGACACAGGGGCTCAAAACTCGTCACATGTCGGCTTTTGACCTTTTGATTTAGTCATATGATACAATGACCATGCTCTAAAATGCTTTTAACGCAATGAAATAATTTGTTTAAACAAAAGTTGTGCTCGTTTGATTCTTTCATTAGTTTATAGTGAAAAAATAAAATAAAAAATAACTGAATATTTGTGTCATCCAAGTCTACTGAATCCACTAAGTTATTATTTTGAAAATTTTCTGGGCATTAGAGGCATATATTCTGAATCAGATAACCCAAACGGCATCAAAATCGGTTTACTACTTCGCAAATTAGGGCGAATTCACAGTCATGTACTGAATTGAAGAATAAACTGCATTCTTTACCCCTCTCGCCTATTTCGGCGTTTAGCCCAATATCTAGGTTTCGACAAACGACGGGTTTCGAGCCCCTGCGTCACAAATCTGTTTATATGATGACCATTCGTCTCGTGAAAAGATGTCACTAGTCAATGAGAGCAACGATCAACTTCGACACCTTTTTTACCAAATCTTTCTGGATATAAAAAAAGCAAACTCGTTTCATTCGAATAATAAGTATTGACAGAACACAAGATCACAAAGATATTTCAGATTAAGAACCAAAATTGAGACTAAAAACCCAAGACCTGTGAATGGCATGCGGGCAGAGGGAGGGAACGAGTCAAATTGTTCAAAAATGATTGGAGAGATGTGGGAGAATCGAGAAAATCTTGGTCCATTTTTAGACCATAGTTGCTTATCCAGGGCAGGTATTATTCATTACAAGTGGAATTCCCTTCCAAGTCATTGGGCCGATCGCAGAAATTCGCCAGCACTGCACAGCAGCTGAGCGAGCAATAGCAACGGCCAGTTCTCCATTGACAAATGTTACTAAGTGGAGTACATGTCATAAATTGTCTGATAACCATGTGCTTAATTATTTCCATTGGACTCCGGTTCAGTAGGTGCTGTATTATTTTCAAACTGAGGCTCAGTGTATATAATAATTGTATAATATTATATTTTACATTGGATCACCAGACGGCGTTGAGTTTTGAAAATGCAACGATCAACTTAGACACTAGTCTATTTATACGACATAAATAGACCGTATTGACCTTTGTTGCGTACTATTGTAATCCGACACTATCTGCACTAAGCCAGTACCAGTCCCAAGCGTGGATAAAGGAGGAGGGCGATGCCAATAATAATTATTTGTTATCACACAGCGCCGGTAAACGATGATGTAAGGATACAATATGCCAACTTATTACTGTCGATGATAAATATTTAGTAAAAGCTGCGGTCTGGTCGACATGTTAAATTCATATTAAATGAAATTTAGTTTATTCTGAGAAATCAGCCATGAGTCATAAAGGGAAGCGGTCAGAATACAATATAATTATTATACACTTTCAATTATAAGTCTCCATGGGACGAAGGCGTCCAATGTAATAATACGTTGAGCAAATCGGGTGAATCCTCGAAATGGGTAAACCATAGAGATACAAGACCTGCTTTGATGCTATAATCTGTTTTTAAAGACTTGATTTATCCAAACATCGTCTGACCAAACTTGGCGCATTTCGCCCCTTCGACAATAAATCAATAAATCGAGGGCTTAGAAGCAAAGGTGCATAACTCTCTTAGCATTGTAGTCAGTTATGTGCACCTTTGCCTCTAAGCCCTCGAAATTACTTAGTTATTAATATATGCTGTTACAGATTGAACAATAAGCACAATGCCAACGAACAGCCTCTTCATTCTCTGGTGGCATCGAACTGTTACTTATGCAGGTCCTATTTAAAAAAAATCGTGGGAATGAACTTGTTCGTAGGAGCTCATTCAACACTAAATCAATCAGAAGGGTGGCTGACCTATCCTTTCTTCTCATCGGGTTGTGGTGCATCAATATTCCGATGAGTTATAACGCACGGGCAGGTCCAGCTTTAGAGACTATTTTACTCGTGGACAAAAATACTCGCAGGGTTCTGAGAATACTGGTCGTATAATCATGGGCTAGAAAGGCATTCGTCCCTATTTATACTACCTTTTAAAACCGGATTAAAGGTGTTTAAGATTACGTCTGCATCAGTGGATGCTATTATTATTATTATTATTACATAAATTTATTACGCGCGCAAGGTCACACCAAAGTGTGAATCTGAGGCGCGGATAGTTAGCCGCCAGAGGAAGATGCAGTTAACCCTCGAATGCCCAAGGGGGGGGTCCGACCGGACCCCAGGCCCGTTTTTCCCGGATAACTTTTTAACGGCTAGGTATCTGCAAAAATGCTTTTAGGTATTCCTAGAGCAACCATTTGGGCATCGAATGGTATATTTTGTGTGAGTATTGTCCAGTCCCATACCCCACAACCACAGAATATACTAAGGGTACCGCACGATATGCGGCTATTTGCCATACATGACGCGAGCAAGCATTATAATGTGTATCATGAGAAGTGTACACTATTATTTCACACCGGATGGTGCTATTGTGATATAAGATACATCAATCGATTGGAAATTCATTTGGGATTACACAGAACTAAATTTTGTAACGATATTCCAATCCCTTCTCAAGATACAAACATGAAAACGATAGGCTTCTTTCGGTAAATGACGCAAGCAAGCATAAAATGTGTATCACGACATTTGACACCCTATTTTACACCAGGTGGTGCTATTGTGTTATAAGATACATCAATCGATTGCAAATTCATTTGGGATCACATAGAACTAGATCCCGTAACGATATTCCAATCCCTTCTCAAGATATTCGCAAAAAACGCTGGGGTCCGCGCGGACCCCCTTGGGCCTTCGTGTACCAAAAAATACCTTGGGCACTCGAGTGTTAAAGGTCCATGTGCTTGAAAGCCAAAGAGAAATAGTGAATTTTGAGCCGTTTTTTGAAGGTAGGGAGTGAATTTGAGCAACGAAGAGAGAGTGGAAGTAGATGCTAGACAACATCCTGATGCTGTCCACTACTGTTAATAAGAAAAGCTCTCCACCAAATCGGCTAATGTGCTCATATGTCGAGTATAACTAACGTCGCCCTCCTTTATCGAATATTCAGACTGGCGCCGCCTGAGTATACAACATGTGCCGAATTTGTATGATGTATAATAGTAGCTGAGCGACGATAATTCTCTCAAATAACAAACGATCGACGTCGCCCTCCTCGGTTGTCTCTACTTTGGACTTGCAACATCCAATGACCGACAGTCTCCAAGTGTTTATCAGTCTGTTGTAACCGCATCGCTCGGTCAGTTAACATCGACCATTCCTTTCGAGTTGGATTATCATAATTGCCATTTTTATGTAGCGCTGGTAAATGCACCGACCAGCACAGGAATGACTAATAACATTGTTCCGCAAGATACGCAATACGCATGTCTGACCATATCAAAAGCTTTAGAGAAGCCAAGAGCCATCAAGTGAACGTGAAGGTTGTCTTTGAGAAGGTCCAGAAGACCCTTAGTCAATGATATAATGGCTGCGGTGGAAGACCCGGTAGGGCGGAAAGCATACTGATATGAGAATTGATGGTTTGAGCAAGGATCCGTCAGAAAAGGATAAAAGAAACGGTGCGCCATGTTCTTCTCCAAGAGTCGGCATAGAATGGACGTGACAGAGATTGGGCGAAAGTCGATAGCTTCCACAGGTTGAGAGATCTTAGGTACCGGTGATACTGTGCTTGATATTGTACATTTCCTATTGTTTGGCTGTTGTTCTGACTTCCTTATTTCAGGGGTAACCTTTACTGATAAACTTAGCTTTGACCCCCATATTGACGGGGTTTGTATCAAGGCCTGCCAATCACTCTAGGCCTATGCGATACGTGACCTTGTAGCTCATGGCTTCTCCGGGACGCGCTTGCATGATGTAGTTTGGACCGTGCACCACATTACATGTAGCACGTCTTCTGTATGCTTCCCTGCATGGTTTGGCTTTGCCAATTCTGGTAAGCGCGTGCGACTAAACGCAATAATACGGAAAATAGTGCGGCTGAATTAATTTTCTGACTTCTCTACTGTGCTCTGCAACTCCATCCATGTCTTTGGTCCTCTAGTTAGTCTAGTACTTTCTCATTAACCCTCATCCGAACGAGCTAAAATGCAACTTAATTTGAACAAGGGGGGTCTGACCAGACCCCCCGTTTTGATGTGGGTTTTTCATAGGAAATAGTAATTTTTATATGCCAGTTTTGTAAGATGATATTGTAAGCCCCAGCCACCTCAGTGACTGCTTACAGCTCCACGAGTCACCACTCCAACAAAGATTAGAGTCTGACTAATTTTATTATGTACATTTTCAGACATATATACACAGACAAACAATGTAAACTCCTCCTATTATACAATTTGATTGGCTAATTGCTAATGTTCTAGTGTCCAATCATTACCTAGTCTATGACATGATATATATATCTAATATAAGTTAATCAAGCATATATATATTGAACGACACGCCCCTATCAGTTCATGTGTATACATATGACAGATATCAGAGTAGGCCTAGGCCTAACTCAAAACAACAATGTACCAGTCTCTTTATGCAAAATAAATCATTTTTTATGATGAATTTGAAATTAAATGCTTAATTACACTAATTGTGACGGTTTGTCATACATGTTCATCGACGCAATAGTTGTCTATTTATAACATTTGGAAATAAAAATAAAGAAACCATAATTTTAGTAAATTTAGTACTGAATGCACTTATGATCAGAGTCATCATGACTGTTTTCTAGAAAATATCTATAAAAAACAATGGAATGGGACTTGACCTAAAATGTAAACAAGTATCACACATAGTCCGTTAGCTGTTGCTTTCGGGTTTGTATGTCGAATGATGATGTCTTTCATCTCGGCTGTTATAAAACTGTCAAAATCCATCTTGAATATTCTCAATGTGTCCGTAGTATTTATTCCACAACTTCTGTTACTGCATTGTGCAACAGAGCACGTCCTCTTGGCATTGCTTTTGACTGCAAAAAATTATCCGGATCTTTACATGTATTTAGCCTATAATTTAGGTCTCTCGTCTTCATCAGTAAAAACAATTTCGTCATCATTATCTCCTCTATCAGGTCCCGTCTCATCATCGTGTTTATCATCATATTCAATTTCACATTGTTTTCATCAGAAGAAACATCTGATTGTTGTTCATCAGGCATTGGCATCTCTTCATGTCCACATTCTTTATAGTTGCTCTCACTGTCCAAAACTGTCATATCATTGTAGTCTCGGTCAGTATTATCTTCAGAACTTCCATAACACTAAACCGATTTGGTCGTTTAGACGTGCTAATTGTAGCTCAGTAATATAGGAACAAAGTCATGAAAGCAATCTGAGAAAATATCACTCCCAAAAGAGTTATGCAGCAAATATATGAAGAGGGGTCTGGCCAGACCCCCCTTGTGCGGATGAGGGTTAAGATTGTTTCCTACTCACTCCGTCCTCGTTCTCACAACCGTGATATCCTTCATGCTGACGCTTTAACCAGATCTGGTTTTATAACACGGATGCTATTCAAAAGACCTTATTATTTTATTACTGTTTTACTTTTCTGTCTATCCTTTCTCTCACACATAGTTCCAAAGGTTTCTGTTATGTTTTATTAGATGTATAGTATAATTATTGAATTGTATGATATTTCGATTTTTTTATGATTATTATAGACCTACACCGTACACGTTATATTCTATTCTCCTCCAATGTCTCCGTAGAACGTTTGCAGGTGGTTCAATAAAGTACTTACTTACTTCTTCGAGCAATCAAAAAGTGTTCACGAGCCATTAACTGTCAATCTAGCGATTTTTGGCGACTTTATGTCCTGATCTCGCGACAACGTTTTCCCGATGTCTGGCAACCCTGAACAGATAACGTCTTAATTCTTACATCATGCTCGCCATTTTGTTCGATTGGACGTTTACGTAAGATTTCCGTTTAATAGAATTTATTATGCGACAAATGGTCAATTACTATCTTTAACTTTGTGCAGTTTGCCTTAAAATTCTCTCAAACACTTGAACTGCAAATCTCGGTCAGTGTTGCCGTTGCAAATGTGATGGTTAGAGTAAGTTTAAACTTTGATTCAGTGCTGGGCGATAATGGTTGATTGTCCCTTAGAAATGGCGGCCATTGTTTCTCGTAGATGCTGTTTCATGTTATGAACTGATTAGGCTACCTATAACAGTGTTGCTTGAACTTCAGCAAGAAATCTGCTAATATCGTAGTTTACGTTGCTAAATTATTTTATATTGTTAATTTAAAATGGAATCTGGATTGATGGCAATATCTGTCTAACAGTCTAGTAGGCGCTAATGTCTATGAAAATTTATCTGTCAAAATTGCTTTAATAGAAGATGACTTGACGGATTTTAAGGTATCGTTCTATAATGACTCGGTAGCAAGTAACTTCTTTTTATAAATTTGATGAAAAATATTTTCTCACGAAATAGAAGCGGGATTTAGCACGTGAGGGTCGGTACGGGCTCAGGTTAGGCGTTGTGAGGGTCGGTTAGGTTTAGTTTTAGGGTTAGTGCAGTCATTCAGCTGAAATTGAAGCTGGATTGATGAACACTAATTTTCAATGAAAAATGGATGAAAAATATTTGCTGACGAAATATAAGCGGGATTTATCAGTAGTAGGGAAGTGGATAAACTGGGGGATTTTAACCCAAGACTCGCTTAATATTTTAATTTTAAAGCTACCCTTGGGTTAAAATAAACAAAACCAATAACCAAGCCATATTTTAGATCGCCATGCACGAACCATAACCAACCAAGAGAATATTCGTCAACCTATGCCAGGGATCGAACCTGCGACATTGCGTGCACGAACCAATACGCAAGGCCACATTAAAAGTCGCGTTAACATAGACACGATCTGAGCTACAGTTGCACGACCTCGATTATAATTGGAACATTTTTTTAAATAGCCGAAGAGCTGGCTGCTAAATCGAACAAAGGCCCATTCAATGCCAAACATAGCGAGCGGAAAATCCAAGCCTTCGTAATAATGAAAGCGGAATCAGCATACACTGTTTCGTGGCTTCAAATACAAATCATATAATTTTCTTAGGCCTTATCATCATCATCACCATCATCATCACCATCACCACATAACACGAAGACGCTTACCTTACAAAGGCCTACATTACGTGGTGAATAAACAACTGCCGCTACTGTGGCCTTTGGAAACATATGATGAAACAGCCTCGTGATTCAACATCACACGCAGCTGAGGCTTAATGAATGCAGGCTAGGATGAACGTATAATGGAGGCGGTCCTTCCAATAAGCCGCGGCCAATCGTCTCACGAATAGCTGGATATCCAACACCAAACTTCCGTCAATGTTCCGGTTAGTTGACGAGTTGACCGATTTCTTGACAAACTCACCTACTTCTTGACGGAAGTGGTCTATTTATAAACAGCACTATGGAACGTGTTATCAGCCGAGCGACCCGCAGTTTTAAAAGATACGTTATAATCACATGAGCACTATCTCTGTATTAGTAGTAGGAAAAAGGGTCATCTAGCTCAAACAACCACACAACATAACATAACGCGCGCCTATGACTCATCGCGTCGGGAATTCACGACAGTTTCGATGAGCAACTATACTTTTATGGAACCAGAAACAAATCCAGAGTGGTTGGACCTGCACAGCCTTCACTATGGATCGCCGAGTCACAACTTAAGTCAAATCATAATAGTCTCACAATGTCAGCAAGTTATCACTATCTACCCACGAATTAAAAGACTCTGGATAACCAAGCCACTTCACGAGTGATTTTTTACCGCGTTTTCTAATAATCTTTTCTATTCTAAATATTTCCTGAGCGGACTTCTGCAGCTCTTGCTCGTAAAATGAACCTTGTATTTCCTCGCCATTATAATCAGTAATCTTATAAGTTGGTGGATCTGTGTATTGAACTCCAGACACGGTAAATACCTCTTCCGTCCATCTAGGTGTGTATCCTTTCTCAAAAATATTCTTCTTCTTAGTTATTCTGACCTTATCATCAATTGAAAACTTTGGCATAATAGGCTCTGAAATCTCTTTACCGTATAAATTCATAAATACGGCCTTTTCATTCACTTTCATACTAGCCTTGGCGGGAGTCATTTTAATCGAACCGTGCCTGGTATTGTTATAATTACCCACCATTTCATCCAAAACGTTGATATATCTTCTCGTCGAGTTAGCTGAAAAATATTTATACATCTTTTCTTTCATCGTTCGGTTCCATCTCTCAACAACGCAAGATTTTTCCTCATTCTCAGTAGAGTACAATTCAACCAAATTCTTTACGTCTTTGTTATAAAATTCTTTTCCTTTGTCAACCCATAATTTACCAGGCTTTCGTCCACCCTTGAGTATCTTCACGAAGCCGTCAGCTGTAGATTTCCCACTCTTATCTTTCAATGGTACAATCCAACCGTATTTAGAAAAAACATCTATAACGGTTAATAGGTATTTCGCCCCATCGTTATCTTTAGCAAAAGCCTGCATATCCACCAAATCGGCAGCCCATATCTCATCTATCCCATTAACAAACACCTTTCTCTTCCTAAAATGTCTGATGACTGGTTTGTGCAATTCATCGGCTAATTGATCAGTCCATTTCAGTTCAGGCTTTTTTTTAATCCCAAACCAAGGCTCGTTTTAGCTGACAAGATGGGTTTCACTATGGCCCTCTCTACTCGCTCCCGGATAGTAGGATTAGGAATGTTGTTTAAATTATTAATCATAGCTCTATCAGCAACATTCCTAGAAGCTGTATCAGTGTGTTGATCGTAAGCCAAATCATGGATATAAGCGGCGCTATCTACCCTATCCACAGGCTTGCTCCAATCTTTAGGAGTTCCGTCTGGGTTCAGTCTCTTGTCTAGCCGTGTACCTGGGCCTGTAAAATGGTGGCCTGGTAAATGCATCTCACCGGGAAACTTAGCCCAAGGTAGCTTAATGTTACTAGTAGCTGCGTTCAACGAACCAACTAGATCTCCACCTTGCACAACGGTAGACGCCTTTACGAATTGAGTTTTAGTTTTCCCACATACAACGCAAACACCCCTAAGCATTGATCATCCGTTATTCGTCACGACGTTTTGTATATCTCTCGTTTCGGTCTGTTTTTTACACTTTACGCAATACATCTCGCTTTTTTTTATTACATAAATAAAATGGATATCAAAGATCTGAGTTGGGGCACTGCGCTATCGAAAAGATTTAATAATCCTTTACTACCTAAAAGTATAAGGGGGTTGATTGTAGGTAAATCGGCGTGTGGAAAAACGACGCTTCTTCTGAATCTATTACTCAGGCCAGACTGGCTAGACTATAATAATCTCCAGGTATTCGGTAAATCTCTGTTTCAACCGGAATATCGCATTATCAAAAAGGCATTCGAAGAAAAATTACCGAAAGAAGCGATTGTTAGATTATTCAAGCACCAGGAGGAAATCGCTAGACAAAATCTGTCACCAGACCTCGTTATGGAAGAAATGGGAAAAGTTGAAGCTGAATCCGATATCAAAGCCAAGTTTTTTGAAAATGTCGAAGATGTACCGGACCCGAGAGACTTGAGTAGCGAAAAGAAGAATCTAATGATTTTTGACGATTTACAATTGGAAAAACAAAACAAGTGTGAAACATATTATATTCGGGGAAGGCATAGTAATGTGGACTGTTTTTATCTCGCTCAGAATTATTTCAAACTACCGCGACAATCGATCAGAGAGAATGCAAACTTTATTTGTCTGTTCAAGCAGGACCTGAAAAACCTTAACCATATTTACAACGATCATGTTAGTGTAGACATGCATATAGATGAATTTAGAAAACTATGCAAATCGGTATGGGAACAACCGCACGGATTCCTTGTCATCGATCTAACTAGCGAAAAGTACAATGGCAAATACCGCTGCGGATTCGATCAATTTTATGTAATCGAGGATCCGCTGTAGTAAAATTATTACATAATAAAAAATGGAATCATCGCTTCTCAAAAAGATAGCCGATAATACGGAAAAGACGGCTCGTAACACGGAACCAAAAGAGTCATTTTACATTTTGCTAAGCGAAAAGAGCACACGAATCAGAACAAATTTTAGTCCACTTCTTGAACTAGACAAAAATAAAAAATACGAAATAGCTCTTGTAAATCTCGAAACGTACTATTCCTTCCCTAATATCGACGCTACAAACAACAACTTTAGGTATTCGCCGAATGGTGTGAGCCCTTGGTTTAACATAGAAGTACCGGAGGGATGCTATGAAATAACAGATATCAACGAATACATACAGAGAATCATGAAGGAGAATGGGCATTACGACAGGGTAAATTCAGAGTACTGTGTCTCAATAGAACCAAACACCAATACGCTGAAGTCTGTGTTGGATATAGCAGAGGACTATGCGGTTGATTTTACGCCTAGGAATTCGATTGGAAAGGTTCTAGGTTTTATAAAATATATCTATCTTGAAGGATATAACGAATCGAAGAACTTGGTAAATATAATGAGCATCAGCAATTTAAGAGTGACCAACGACATTATCAAGTCTTCGTACTCTAACGGAACGAAGGAAAACGTGATATATTCTTTTTTCCCAAACACAGGCCCGGGGTACAAAATTATCGAAGTGCCGCATAATTTAATTTATCTCCCCATTACGCTATCTACAATTTCAACGATGACAACGATGCTCACAGACCAGAATGGGAAACAGGTAAATCTTAGAGGTGAAGACTTGACGATTCGTTTTCACATCAGAGAAGTTTGAACGTTTTTTTGTAATTTATATATAAAATGAGTCGTTACATAGTCCACAAAGTTAATATTTCGGAAGCGGAAAAAGACAAAATTCAAAGATCTCATCAAGCGGGAACTGGTGTGAATATCAAACTGACGCACGATGATTTTAACGGCAACCATATGTTAGCTTTCACACAGGGGCAAATCAATAAAATGACAAAGGCGTATCAAAAAGGAACAGGCGTAGTCATCAAAATGAGTAAAACGCAATTGGAGCACAATAGAAAAGTCGAAGGAGGATTCATAGGCGCTATACTTCCGTTTCTAGCAACAGCGGGTAAATTCCTTGTGTCTAAATTGCTACCTAGTTTAGCGATGGGGGCTATGGGCGGTGTAGGTTCCGCGACCGCGTCGAAGATTGTCGATCAAATCAGCGGATCAGGTGTAATGTACGTTAAAAAGGGCGATATGGCGTGTAAGATAAGATCAGCCGGGTCTGGTTTGTACATGTCCCCTTGGCAAAAAGGTGCCTCGATAACGGCATCTGGGTTGTACATGAAAACAGGGTCGGGGTATGTGATGGTGAAGGACTTTTGCTAGGCCCCGATTCTCAGCATGATATTATAATTTAGTGTTTATAAAATGTCGAGATACGGAATGCCAATACACAAATTTGGAACTAAACCAACTAGGCCGGTCGAGGTTAGAATGCAACCCATGCAAGTTCATTGGAAGATTACGGGGGGCGTTACCCACAATCCAATTAGGCTACTAGAAGGCGTAAGATGGGAGATTTTTGCGCAAAATGTTATAACGATACAACCAAAGGCGACAACTACGCTAACTCTTGGACTCGGGGTACAAATGAGTGCAGGACTTTGCCTCGTTTCCCTCAAACAGAGTATCAAAGAACAAAGATGCAGCCTGCAAAACGAAGTGGTTTCAGATGATGTGGTTGATGATATCATAGTCACTATTCAAAACAACTCCGATTCAGTGGTAACTATCAACGCGGGAGATTCGCTATGTCGTGTAAATTATCTGTTATAAAAAATATATCGCGTAAATAAAACGAATGGAATACGAAGGCATTAAAATAACACAATCACTCTATCCGAAGCTACCGTCGGCACCGGAAGGAGAAATACATATCGTCACAGGGTCGGCGCAAACGTATCGACTTCAAAAGATTGGCGAAATTAAGAAGGAAATCGAGCAAGTACGCGACAAAAGAGCAGCGTTGAGTAAAAAGTATCATAGAAGTGTAAGCGTGCTCGGCGCAGTAGGTGGCGTCCTCGTAGCGGCCACGATGGGACTCGGAATTTCAGGAATCGGAGTATTATCTACCATAATCGCAGCACCCGTTGCTATTGCTATGGAAGGAGCGGCATTAGGTGTGGGGTTGCTAAGTATAATCGGTGCCTACATCAGTAAAAAGCTAGCGATGAAGGCGGAGAAGCACGAAAAGATCAAAACGCTAGCCGACGCGAAACTCAACACGATCAGCGACCATATTTCAAAAGCTCTCATGGACGATAACATTTCAGACGAGGAATATTCGTTGATTCTGAGCGAGATTGAAAAATTCAACGGCATGAAAGAAGAAATTAGGAGTAATATCAAAGTTGCGATAGACGCGATGGATGAGGTGACGAAACAATCACTCATCGATCGTGGAAAAGATGAAGCCCGGCAGTACTTTCAATCTATGTTTGAGAAAAATAACGAATCTATCAAAAAAACGACTAACGCAAACATACGTGAAATCATGTAGACGTATGTCGTTACATCTGGAAATACGTCTAACATACGCAAACATACGTGAAATCATGTAGACGTATGTCGTTACGTCTGAAAATACGTCTAACATACGCAAACATACGTGAAATCATGTAGACGTATGTCGTTACGTCTGAAAATACGTCCAACTTATGTTTTAAAACATGTCAAAAAAAACACGTCTGAAAACATTATTTTTTTTTACTTACTTAAAATGTCGTTTGTAAAAATAACCGACCCCGCGAAAAGAGAGTTTATCGTTGCGGAATTTCTGAAAACAAAGAAGAATATTCATCAAAACTTTTTATCGGATTTATTTAGTGATTCGGGGCTACAAAATATAATCGACAGCTATATCAGTAAAAGGTTGATGGCGAAAGCTGAGATGCTTGAAACGATAAAATCGCTAGCCGAAATGAAACTCGACGCGAACAACGATCCTATTTCAAAAGCTCTCGTAGATGATCTCATTTCAGTTGAGATTGAGTCGATGCTGAGCGAGATTGAAGAATTCAATAACAAGAAAGTCTGAAAACACGTCTAACTTATGTTTTAGAACATGTCTGAAAACACGTCGTAAAACATTATGTTTCTAATTTTAAAATGTCGTTTGTAAAAATAACCAACCCCGCGAAAAGAGAGTTTATCGTTGCGGAATTTCTGAAAACAAAGAGGAATATCCAACAAAACTTTTTTTCGGAGAGATTAGGAGATTCAGGACTGCAGCAAGAATTAACCAAATTGTACAAGCCTATCGTCGATTCCCAATCCGCAATTTCTAAAGAGCAAAATGCCTTACTATCCGCTATCAATCAAAATTCGGTAGCTACTTCAAATGCGCTACAAGCACTTCCTTCGTTACAGGGTCTTCAATTTCCTCAGCGTCCGGCGATAGAAGCGTATAGCTCCGATCCGACTGAGGATATCAAAAACCTGTATTTGGGAGATATGGCAAAGATGTACCTTCGTCAATACGCCTCCGATAAAAAAATCACCGACACGACGTTTGGAATAAAAGACAAAAATGACCAATTCTACATCGGTGACACTCCGATTTTGATTCAAGGAGACGATGTGACGGTTGAAAATAAAACTTACAGAGGAACACCAGGGCTTTGGGAGTTGTTGACGTTGAAGCAGCCAGACAAAACGATATACGATGTTAATGACATGGCTGATTACGCTGAGATTCTGTACGCGACGAATGCTATAGCACAGCCGAAAAATCCAAACAAACCTAGGGCGTCTTCAGGTACCAAATACAATGACATTATCAAACCGATATGGAAAGAGAGACCGCGTAGTACAGTGGGTAAAGGCGTAGGTGTAATCGTCATATCTGAAGACCCTAATGTATTGGTGGAACAGCTGGAGTTAAGAATTTATAGCTTCAGGGCAGGTAATACTGGGGTAAGAAACGAGATCGTAGCGATGTGTGATGCGTTACTGAGACAAGGGGTGTTGAGCAAGGATGCCTATAAAAATATAATGTCGACATTATAAAAATGCCGATCGTGAATAGAAGGAGTTACAGGAAGCAATACGTTATCGGTGGATCTGGTATATTTGATACTATTTCGGGATTTTTCAAAAGACTAGTTACATCGAACGCTGCCAAACAGTTAGCAACGAGAGCTCTTAGTGCTAGTAAAGACGTGGCGACAGAAATTGGGAAAAAGGCTATCGATGTTGGGAAAACAGCCGCAACCGACGCCGGTAAAAGATTAGTAGACAAAGCTGCGGCTAAACTGTTTACTGCTCCAAAGAATCCACTTACGCAAAAAAATATAGACACTTTAGCTCGACTTAGTAGCATCGGGGCGAATCCGGAGAGCATGAATATCAATAATCAGATGATGGGGATGGTTTGAAAAATACCGTGTCGATCCAAGATTTAGCGCGTACACTAAATGGCGCGGGAATGAAGGTCGCGTAAAAAAATATTATTCTACAATAAAATGCAGTCTGATATTCTAAACTTTACCGAACAAACATTGATCGACGATGGAATCGAGCGCTACGAATGGCACGAGTATGAGCCGATATCGGGAGCGAATCTAAACACCGCTGGGGAGATACGAATAAACATCGAACTTCAAGATAATTTCAACCATCCAGCGGAATCTTATCTATTATTCGAGGGTAGATTGATGAAGGCGGACAACGGCGTGTACGCTAATGCCGATGCTGTAGCCCTTACGAACAATGGACTCATGCATCTATTCAGTCAGATTTCGTATTCCCTATCAAATCAAGAAATTGAATCGTTATTTCACCCAGGCCAAGCGACAACGATGCTAGGATTACTCAAATACCCAAATGATTTTCAACTGGCTCAAGGTTTGAATCAGCTGTGGTACAAAGACAGCGGTGCGACAGCCGTTATCGCGGATAATATAGGTTTTGGCGTTCGACAGTCGTATCTAATTCAAAAACCGGGTGTCAAAGGCACGTTTAGTTTTATCGTTCCATTGAGGCATATTTTTGGATTTTGTGACGATTACAACAAGGTTGTTTATGGTTTTAAACAAACGCTAACTCTTGTTCGTAAAGCTGACGACGACGCAATTTTTCGAGACGCTGGTGTGGCTGCTGGGAAAGTTAGGGTAGACAAAATCTCGTGGTTTATGCCGCATGTAAAGCCGGCTGATATGGAAAGAATGGAGTTGTACAAAACGATCGAATCGAAGGCTTCGCTGCCAGTTGGGTATAGAGCACATCAATGCGATACTATAACCGTTGACCGCGCGTCTACTTTTACCTGGAGACTTAGCGTCAAGTCATCGCCTGAGAAACCTAGGTACATAATTATAGGTTTTCAAACGGATCGTGACGGCAATCAAACTATGAATCCTTCCGTTTTCGATCATTGTAATCTGAAGAACATGTACGTAACGATGAATCAGGAGCGATACCCAGCCGTCGACTATAACCTATCATTCCCGAATCAACAGTTCTCACGAGCGTACCGAGAAGCGTCCACGTTTAGTGAAAAATTCTATGGAATGAGCGAACTGATGACGCAAAGTAATATCACTCCAGCAGACTTCAAAGATCTGTTCCCAATTATGGTGTTTGATGTGAGCAAGCAATCAGAGCGTCTGAAGTCATCAGTAGTCGATATCATAATCAGAGCTACTTTTAATGATGTGGTACCAGCTCGAACGCAAGCTTATGCAATGGTGATTTGTGACAAGTTACTCAAATTTCAGTCGGATGGTGGGAAAATGAGCGTAGTGTACTAAAGAAATATCTTGTACTATAAAAATGAAACTGATGGAATTGAAAACGCTGGTGAAAGAGCATGGGATCAAAAGATGGACTCATCTCAACAAGCCTGAACTCATCGATCTATTGTTTGAGAAGGGTGTACTTTCGCGTGATATCGCCGAAAAAGAGAAACAACGGCAAGAACCAAAGGTACCAAGCACGGATGAAAAATATGATAGATTGAAAAATATCAGAAACCAACCGAGACGAGTAGATATATTAGACCGCGAAACGGGTGAAGTAAGCTCGTATTCATCGCTTTACAAAGCAGGCAGAGCACACGGGGAAAGCGCGCGAACAATCTTATTTTTCAATGGTCGGGTATGGAGATCTAGATACGAAATTAAAGTTCATGGGAGGAAGGAGGATGACGATTTTGTAACGGATTTGGTAGAAATTTAAATTCAAAACTAAATATGGTTTCGAATTTAAGGTCGTAAGTACGCAGCTGAAAAATCTCGAACCATAATATTTTCAGCAACAGTCGAAGTAACAAATATCTCGAGATAATCGGTATTAGTTAATCGAACTAGGGTAGTACCCGTTACACCTCTACGCACTGCAGCCGTACCTCCACCACCGGCAATCAGCGTGTACAATCCCCCACTTTTGTACAAGCCAACATTACTGGAAATTCCAGCACTATTGTTGCGAAATTCCACATACGCCGTAACTATATAACATCCGGCTTTCTGAGGAAAGAAACGATTCGAATTGACTAGACAATTATCCGGATCGAATTTTACTGTCGGAAATTTTACTTGCGTCGTAACGTTAGCTGGGATAGCCTGAGCAGTGAGGGCGTAAACACTAAACGCCGGACCAAATGCAACCGGATCGGAAGAAGACAAAACATTCTCTGAAAGTTTACCATCGACGTAATTCTTAGTAGCCACGTCTTGAAGATCGGTAGGATCCGCTACATTAATTAGCTTGTTAGAACCCAAGTCGATATTTCCCGTCGCAGCGTTCGCCCCATCTAACCTTAGAAAAGTATTATTGACTTGAGATAATGTTATACCACCTGCTATTACTCGTGGCGCTGATCCACCATCCATTCGTCCAAATATATCGACAGGCATTTTATATAATTAAGATTTTTCCCCAGTCGCTATTGTCGAAGGAATGCGATGGAAAAGTCCTTTGCTACTATACCTACAGCGGCGTGTGAATAAACACCTATCTCGAGGTAATCGTTTTCGGTTAGATAAAGTATGTTACCACCTGTTGCATTGATAGTTGAACCTGACGCACCCTCTCCACCCGCAATTTGCATATGCACACTTCCATTTTTATACAGGTAGACGAAACCCGAAGTACTAGCACCGAATAAACGAAATTCTATATGCGTCGAAACGAGATAGCAGCCGGCTTTATCAGGTGAGATCTTATTCCATCCTACGCGATGGTTGATATCTCTTTCGAATCTTGCTATATCGAAAGAAACTTTTGTGTATGTGTTGGCGCTTATGGCTTGCGTAGCTGAAGTGTACATGCTAATCATAGGTCCGATTGCTTTCGTGTCGACATATTTTTCAGCCGTTGCATCGACGTATTTCTTATTAGTCAAATGATTACCGTTCGACGGTACATTATCATGATTCGTTATCAAATCTATAGCTTGCCCCCGACTTAGAGCCTCATCCATTCCCGATTCTGGAGTATTCGTTGTAGGCAGACCTTTTATCATGCGGCCATTCATATCTAGATCTCCAGTAACAAGGTTTGCTCCATCTGTCCTTAGAAAAGTACTGTTTGCCTGAGTTAATGTGACGCCGCCTGATATTACTCGCTGCGCTGATCCACCTTCCATTTGTCCAAATATGTTTACAGGCATTTTATTACGCGATAATATTAATACAAAATCAATACAAACTATTAATAACATTTTGAAATTTACAACCATCAGTCATCGTCTTTTTCAAAACGTACAAACATAGATGGCCACAAAAGACTTCATTATCTGGTTGAATTCGTTCACTGTTGTAGTAGATGGGACTGTGTAAATACTTTATCAATTCCAGAGGGGGTGGGAGACCGTAACTATCGAAATATATTTTATCCTTACCGTTCTTTAAAAAAGAGCACCAGTGTGAGCCAACTCCATTAGAATCGTCTAAGTTTAGTATCCCGCATTCACTCCGTCTAGGTTTTTTTGGTAGTTCATCTCGAAGAAACACGCCTTTGAAGTTCAGGATATTTAGTTTTTTTGCCGCATCGATCAACTGTATGTTTGATAGAGGGATATTTGGAAGTACCACACCTTCGACGTCGATATTTTTCACAGTTGCTGTACTCATTTTACATTTCATCTAAATGTTTGATAAAATAATCCGCTTTTAGTTCCTGCATAACATATAACCACTGATCTATCTTGTTCGCTTTTTGCATATTTTTTAGTGGGAGTAAGGGGCGTATATTCAACCAATTCATAGCTTTTTGGAGCTCTTCTTCATCTAGCAAGTTGAATGATGATATTGGTAAAACATGATCAATATGCCAAACCGAGCCGTAATTTTGCATAGTCATTCCCTCTTCAAACTGATATTCAATCCATTTTATCAATATGTCAAAGTCAACACCGATAATTTTCAGCGTTGTTTGCGATTTCGACTTGCCTCTTAATGCATCGCTAAGCCTGGTCCTCATACTTTTGAGTAGTTTAAATCCTGAGTCATATTGTTTTCGAGCTTCAGAATACACGTGATTATATTTATATTTACATTGCTTGCACTCATTATCTCTCCCATCTTTGCGACTTCTATTTTTTACAAACTCCGAGATGATCTTTTCTGTCTTGCATCTACTGCAAACTTTTTTATCTTTTGTTTCCCTTGTCTCTAAAGCCGAGTATTTTTGTCTACGTTCCTTCACTTTGATATTTTTACATGTTTTACAACTACTACAATACCCGTCCTTTGTTGTTTTATCTTTATGAAATTCGTTGAAGCTTTTTTCCATTTTACATTGGGTACACACTTTTGAGACTTCCATTTTATATTACATTTAGTCTTTAGCCCAAGTTTTCAACAAATAGTGACCATAGGCTAGGGTATGTATCCCGTCTTGTTGAATCACTCGCTTATCATCGTCAGCGGACAGCGCGACTTTATTAATCTCTTCAGTGTAGATATCGTGATGATGAGACCTAATAACATTCATACGTCTCGATTGTTCTCGTTTGGTGAATAAGCAATCTTTGTAGTCTTCATGAGTAATTGATTTCTTAACAACGTACTTTTTGACACCTTTACACTTTTTATGATCCACTCCAGCCATCTTGTAGGAATACAGTTTCGACCTCAACCCCACGAATTCCTCAATCTGTTTACCGGCTGCTTCGTCCTTAAACAAACCTATAACTTTCTTATTCACTCCGGTTTCAATACCGGACGGATGATCTTTTGGATAATCGCTCGTATCAAACATGCTTCGAACATCAGGAGCTATATCGGTATAGAAATCGTCGGTTCTTATTTCATAGGCTAGCGAATCAGTATCAGTGAATAACAGTTTAGCCCTATCTCCATACTTGTCCTTGATGTAATTATAATGAAAATCATACATGAGCGTTTTACTCAAGTCTAGGATGCACATTCCTAGATATATCGGCTTGTTGTAATATAGCTTCGTTCGTTTCATATGGATGGCGATTAGGTTTTCATTAAAAATAGTCCGAGTGTCGTAACTCGTTTTCGCTGCTAGTTTTATGGCTTGCTTCTCGCTTGAAACCAGTTTTATATCTACGCGAGACTCTATATTTTCGCAAGTCTTGCCAAACACGCTATTGTTCATCAGCTTGAAAAAGTCTTTCTCAAAATCGTTGGTTGCTTTGGTTCTCAGGTTGGTATTGAGATCGATATATTTTTTCAACCAGGCGCTTTCTTCAAATTTAATTCCGCGATGAATTTTGGTAATCTTCAGGCCTAGGCTTTCATACTGCTTCAAATTTTCGTAATGGGTTATGTACTTTACTTTGTCATTCAGATTTGGGATGAGTTTAGGTACAGCCGAAGATTCGGGTGTAATATTCTCAGGAGCAAGAGGATAGTCATTGTGAAGATCGTGTAAATCTTTCGAATATTCCAAGTCCACCTCCAATATACACGGTATTGATCTCCAGTCGTTTAGCTCATCATCAGTCATCCACTGAAACCCATGAGTTGGTAGTTTCTTACACATTGCCCACCCATACAAATTGTTAGCGTCCAAATAGGTTATAAATGATGAAGGTTTGCTATCGTTAAACGATGGCATGTACTTATTATTTGCCTGTCCATAACGATGTGAAATTGTGCTAACACCACCTCTTATCCCATGCTTGATCATTAGTATCATATCGTAGTCGCTTAGTAATTCCAACTCTACCCCAGTCAACTTTAATGCGGCATCCCAAGCAAGACCCGGAGAAGTATAATACCATGCGGGATCAAGGCCATAGTTCTCGCAACATACGTCTCTAAAATTCTCGAATACATCAGCGAGTAGGAGAACATCTGACACGTTATATAAATCGTGATATTCTCTGAATGTTTTGAAACCGAATTCGTTCCATACCACCTGTGCGTGGTTGTAGTCTTCGTCACTGATGTCCGAGTCGTTTAGTCTCGAATAGAATGCTGACTTTGGTGGTAGTTCTGTTTCATTCAGTTGATCGATGGAGCTAACGTGGTCGTACGGATACACCCCTTTTCTAAGCAAGAGATCGAGCTGTTTACCGGAATAGTACTTGCTTATATTTTTACACTGATCTTTACTTAGGTTCCTCGATAACGCGTCAAGACTCGCTGGCATGAATCTAAAACTATCGATGAATCGTAATTCTCGTTTAACCTCTACTTCCTTATTTTCTTTATTTTTAAACTTATCGACTACAACTTCTCTGCTAAACGAGATGTACTTTTCTTCGTTGCATGGAATACACTTAATGTTTTCGTTATTGCCGCCTCGTAATTTCTTTACGAACAGATGGCTATCATATCCAGATAAATTGTGTAATATTACTGGGAAAAACTTGGGGACTTTGTAGCTTAGATTACATTTTTCATGAGCGGCGCCTCTAAATTTTCCAGTAAGATGACAGTGGTCTCTTACTCGTTTGTCATCATCAAAGAACTCACCCCCGCAGATATGACAGTTAGTGGCTTCATCGAAACATTTCTGCTCAGTTTTACCGAATATCATTTTCTTTGGAAATTTAAATCGATTATAAATATCTTTTACACTCTCTACAAGACTGTCAATAAATATCTGCGCTACATCATCGTCTTCGCTCTTCGCTGTGAATGTTACAGGAGCTTGCGAATATAGATCATCGTCGAAACATTTTATATAATAGCAGAATGAGCTAGGAATATGCTTTTGATATTTGTTGGTGTAGGATGTGCCAGGGTCGGGTTGGCAAGTGTCGATAGGTTTGATCAGGCTCTCGAAGTCGGCATAGATCAACCAGGGCACACGCATTTTTCTATAATAATTTTTAAACCGCAACTTAGTTCCTGGTTCTGGGAGTTCTATCTTTTGAGCTGCATGTTGGGAACAGTACTCGGTATGTTTGTGAAGCGAATCTAGCTTTCTGAATCCCTGAAAACATCTTTTACAATAGTGCTTTGAATGAGTAGACTTGTCTGTTTGCGCCGCCATCAGTCTGTTGAAATTTTTGATCCAACAATAATGCTTCTTTTCACCTTCAGAAATAAGTAATAGATCTACGCATTTATAGTTCTCATGCTTTGATATATACAGTGGGAATAGGCCTACGTCTTCCTCATAACCAAGAACATTAATACTAATATTATTATTTCTTTCGAACTTACTTATTATTCTATCATCCGCCGCTACTGGGAATTCAATACCAGACCAATCAAGTTCCTCAGACTGTCTAATTAATTCTTTTGTAATTTTTCCCGGATGATCATCAACTGGGTTCAATGCTCTTGTCACAGACCACTTGAAACATTGCGAATCTTCGTTCTTCATATTAATAATTCCCTTTTTACTCGCTAAAAATTTCGGTAGTGGGATGTAAGAACCACCTTTCAATGGTTTATAAACAACCGTGTTAATATCTAATTTTTGAACCGCTCTGAGTCGCCAGTTACTCCCACGCATTTGGAAGGCGGCCATCGACTCCATAATTTTATCTTTTGCGGTGTTATAAATTTCGTTTACATCGGTGGAGTCTAGAATGATCTCAGTCTTTGAAACGAATGGAAAATCGCTGGAATCTACTTCTCCAGTCTTCATATCAACACGCTCCATTGTACAATGAAGGACAAAGTTAACTTTAGTCTGGCGATTTTTTGCTAACAAGCCCACAACCTGTGTTTGAATAGCATCAAGAAAAGATGCAGCATCAATACCTGCGACCCCCTCTACCGTGTATTGGTTCGTGAAGTTTTTGATAGCTGTAGCTGTTTGGCGAATTTCAAACTTTGGTTTAATTATTTTCCTAAAAAATGAAGTAATCTTTGTTTGCTTCTCTTTTACGATTTTCGCTGACTGCTTAGGTATGCTCCTAAAATATGAAGTAATCTTTGTTTGCAATATCCCCATCTTCTCCTTTACGATTTTCATCGGCTGCTTAGGTATTTTCCTTTCAATCGCCTTAACACATGTATTAATAGCTCGTTTAGTTTTATTGAAAATACTAAATACGTTTTGCGAAGCGGGGGCTGCTGTAGGCGCTAGTGGTGAGGTTTCAATCGGCAAACTGGTATTAGGCGAGACATACGCAGGGATTCGTGCTTGCGCTTCAATTTTTCCAATCAATTCGGCTTTGCGTAGTCTAGTGTACCCATGCAAGCCGCTCTGCTTGGCGATTGCTCTCAATTCGATAACAGTTTTCTTTGTGTATTCAGACATTTTATATTGCGACGATGTTTCTTTATGACGTTGCGAGAAAATATTTTCATTCATTTTATAAACGCGAGAAAAAAAAATAAATCGCGTGTGTAAAATCGAAAACGTGAACATGGAAATCAGTCATTGACGAAGTGGGCGGAGAAGGCTGCTTATTGGTTGCGGCTCACATTTCTTTCTCAGACCGTGTCTGCATTATAGACGACTTTTAATGTGGCCTTGCGTATTGGTTCGTGCACGCAATGTCGCAGGTTCGATCCCTGGCATAGGTTGACGAATATTCTCTTGGTTGGTTATGGTTCGTGCATGGCGATCTAAAATATGGCTTGGTTATTGGTTTTGTTTATTTTAACCCAAGGGTAGCTTTAAAATTAAAATATTAAGCGAGTCTTGGGTTAAAATCCCCCAGTTTATCCACTTCCCTACTACTTTTATCGAACAAATTCTTGCCTAAAGAGAAGCTGGATAGATTAAAAGGATTCTCGGCAAACTAGAAGTTCGATTTATTAAAGATAACAACGCTGCAGCGTTATCTACCGAGTCATTATAGAACTATTACCGAGTCATTATAGAACGCTACCATAGAAGTTTTAACGGGAAAATTCTTACACAAATTTAAGTTGGGTTGATAATAATAATAATAATAATAATAATAATAATAATAATAATAATAATAATAAGATAAGATAAGATAAGATAAGAATGTTCTTTAATATACCAATTGCTATCCGCATTTTGGTGTACATACAAAGTATAATAAACAAACGTACATAATTTCTATATCCAATCAATGTCAAAGTGTTTTAGAATAGCATAAAATCCGAAGTCCAAATCCAATATAATTTTTAAATTTAAAAAAGTTCTTTTAATGGCCAACAATTTATTCTGCACTTTGGTTTATATGGTATTACATTTAAGTATGATAAAGCATCCTCGTCACAAAAAATTTCCTCGTTAGGTTGTCCGCCCTAGGAATGATTCGGTCGTGTAGTGTTGGCCTCATGGAATAAGTCTGGGGCCTCAGCGATGGGAGAAGCGGGTTTAATACATGTCCTGGATTAAGTAGGAGGGCAGCGAAGAGTCTCCCATCCGCCGTTCTATACAGGGCTTCGAATGTAGGATTGTTCTCAGGAAGAAGGTAGTTCCTGAGGACAATCCTACAATTCCTGTTAATGAGAACTTAAGTTGGAAGAATTTTTTAAAATTGGAAGCTGGATTGATTAAAGTTATATTGGATGCATAGTCAGGCATGACAATGAAGATATTAAGATAATTAAGCAATGCAAACTACGATTCTACCCGGAATCCATTTATGGACATGTTATTGGGAATTTAAATACTGAGATTCATCGTGCAAGAACTGTGTTCATCACCAATTAATTCGTATGATCATAGAAATCATTATGACCTCAGAGAAACTGATATTTAGCCATTGTTTTGAAGAGTGATAAAAATAATTTTTTGTCATAAAACAGTCTCTTACTCATGTGCTCCTGTTCTTCATCTTATTAGATGCATGAGGTTCTTTTAAGTTTTAAGATGTGTGAAAATTCGAGAAAACATTGCATCTCGTTGATTTTCATCAAAAGGAACACTAGAGTGATCAGTTAACATTGGTACAGTACATGAACAAAAGAGTATGCTTCCTGCAGAAATTGATGTCTTTCATAATTTTGACCACGGAGTTAATTGATTCTCTTTGGACAATTTCTTATTTTACTGCAAAGCAGCTGTTACTTAAGAATCGAACACACAAGAAGTTGCAGGTGCATCAACCAAAAAATGCATCTGCTCTCAGACTGATGTTATTCAAGATGAAAAACGTCATAGAAATGCAAAGAGCCGCTGCACATTCTGGTGATTAAAAAGCCACATAAGCTTTGCTTAAAAACTGCAATGACATCATTTACGTCATAAAATATATGCTGGAAGGCGCATAGATGAGAAAGCTTACTGGGAAGCAACCATTAAAATTCTAGTTATGTC
The DNA here is from genome assembly GCA_949752735.1 of Lumbricus terrestris. NCBI lineage: Eukaryota > Metazoa > Annelida > Clitellata > Crassiclitellata > Lumbricidae > Lumbricus > Lumbricus terrestris. The sequence goes on along the minus strand of OX457048.1, from coordinate 11,188,460 downwards.
AAAAATGATTGGCTCATAATGGCTGATAGGACTTGTGAGAATTCAAACTGCTAAGAAACTCTCCAAAATGCCATGTCAGAAATGAAATACTCGATGTTGCGATCATAATATGCGTACTGGAGACAGAAACTTCAGAATGTTATTTATATCAGAAATCATTAACTGTACTAAGCAGACATAGGAGAACCCATACTCGAATTAAACAAAATAAATGTCAGTTTATGTGGGGAATTATCTCTTGATTATAGTGGTCTGAAAAAATAATGAGAACTTATTCTTCAAAGAGATAATACAAAGGTCAGTTATGTCTTATAAAATAATATTTCTCGCAGGCTGTTATCTGAAACCACGCATTAGACCCAATGCTGGAGAAAAATCATTCAAATGCTGGTTATGCCAGAACATTTTTCACAAGCGCAGTCTGAATGTATACTTGTGGACCCATCCTGGAAAGAAACCATTCAATTGTCAATTATGTCATAAATAATCGATGTGTTGATCTGGAAAACATGTGAGAATCCAAGCTGCTGAGAAACCATATCAGTTATGCCAAAATCATTTACACAAAGTGGTGTTCTGAACAGACACATGAGAACCCATACTGGAGAGAAACAATACAAATGTCAGTCATGTCAGAAATCATTTACAAAAGGTGGTAATCTGAAAAGTCACACGAAAACCCATACTGGAGATAAACCCTACAAATGTCAGTTATGTCAGAAATCATTCACGCATAATAATGACCTGAAAATACACATGAGAACCCATACTGGAGATAAACCCTACAAATGTCAGTTATGTCAGAAATCATTCACGCATAATAATGACCTGAAAATACACTTGAGAACCCATACTGGAGATAAACCATACAAATGCCAGTTATGTCTAAAATCATTTACCCAAGGTGGTCACCTGAAACGTCACACGAAAACCCATACTGGAGAGAAACCTTACAAATGTATGTTATGTCAGAAATCATTTACCCAAGGTTTTTATCTGAAAACTCACATGAAAAGCCATACTGGAGAGAAACAATATAAATGTCATTTGTGTCCGAAATCATTCACGAATAATAATGATCTGAAAAGACACATGAGGATCCATACTGGAGAGAAACCATATCGATGTTCGCTATGTCGGAAATTATTTACTCAATGCGGACACCTGCATGCACATTTAAAATCCCATACTGGAGAGAAACCATACATATGTTTGTTATGTCAGAAATCATTTACTCAAGCTGGTACTCTGAAAAACCACAAGAAAAGCCATACTGAAGATAATCTATATAATTGTCAGTTATGTCAGAAATCATTTGCCTATGACAGTTCTCTTAAAAGCCACATGAGGACCCATACTGGAGAGAAACCATACACGTGTCAATTATGTCAAAACTCATTTACTGAGGCTGGCGGTTTGAAAAGACACATGAGAACCCATACTGGAGAGAAACCATACAGGTGTCAATTATGTCAAAACTCATTTGCTGAGGCTGGTGGTTTGAAAACCCACATGAGAACCCATACTGGAGAGAAACCATACATGTGTCAATTATGTCAAAACTCATTTACTGTGGCTGGTAATTTGAAAAGACACACGAGAACCCATACTGGAGAGAAACCATACACGTGTCAATTATGTCAAAACTCATTTACTCAAAGCAGTAATCTTAATGCACACATGAAAATCCATGCTGGCAAGAAACCACACAAATGTCAGCAAAGGTTATGTCAGGAAGCATTTAGTCGTTACGGTGATCTGAAAAATCAGAAAGCCCACTGAAGAAACACCATATCGTTTTCGGGAACCATTCGAAGTCATTTACTATTGAATTCTTGCAATAATTATTCAAACAGATGGCGAGATAGCTGAGGCAAAGCTCAAAGCTGAAATGTGTAGAGAGAACGGTTCAAGGGAGGAGAAGGTCTCGTTGATGTTCAGACGATACTAAAATTAATCATGATATACAACGTAATAAAATGCAGATAAAACGGCACTATAACCGTTGCTTTGCCTTTGTCAGCGAGTTTAAACAGTATATGATAATTTAGACAAATTAATTATTGTAGAGGAATAACGTCGGAATTACATTGCGAAGCTTAGAGCCTTTGAATGCATCAGACATCGACTCAAGAGAATTTATTAAAATGAACTCATTGGGTTCGGGTGTTATGAATAATTAATGGTAGAGAAGGTTCGAGGAAACTAACGTTAAATTATCGCAGTAACTGAACTTATAGTTTGGATATAAAGAGTGTAAAAGGTGTTTAAGACGTATTTTGTCACGTATTATCTACATGTAGAGTGATCATGCGAGTATGAATTAGCAGGCCCGGCCCTACGATGTGCGAGGTCCAAGGCAGCAAGCGATTAGCGGGTCCTTAATTATGAATGAATGCGTCGATACTTTTTATTATTTATAAGTGCTTGTTCTTGTATCGTGCGATTGCATATTACACTCAATCATCCCACCATTGCACTTTCGAGCCGTTTTAAAGGTATATCTTAGCATTAGATTTCGTTTAAGTGCATCTGGTAGTAAATTCCCGTTCAGTTTAAATGAAGTTAAATTCAATGTGATAACAGTTATCTTTACATTTTTACACACACACATACGAAAAGGAAATTCGGTATATGTAAGACACCTCAAATTGATTTTATATTCATTATATAAATAAATCCCGTTGACCAACCATTACACTCATCATTGATATTGACTATGACATGTGTACGACGCTCAGCAACAATGAAGTACAAAGTAATGCTTGAATGCATTTTTTCATTCTTCCATAAGGTCCAATTACATGTAAATTATTTAACAGTCGCAACTCTGAGGCAATTTCTATAGTAAGATGTAGGCTACATGATCTTGTAGGGCGCGGTGGTGTAGACCAAGGGTATGTTCACCGCAAAGGCAGCCGAAGGGTTGCAGGTTCGAATCCACCTCAAGTCGCCGCGCGGGACCTTGGGCAAGTCCTTCACTCGCAATTGCTCAGCGCTTCGGCCTGAAACTCCAGCAAGCACTGTCCACTCTGCAGTCGGGAACGCATCTGAGTAGTTAGCTGGAAAGGGGCGCTATAACAAGTGCACATACAAACAAAGTAATAATAATAATCTCATGTAATATACGAATACGATCGACCCATGCTTCTTAAAAACTATAAATTCGCAATCCTTAGTTCCGATAGAGAAATAGGACTCCAGGAAATCATCTTTGATAATAACACAGAGCCGCTAAACAGGAAACGAAAGTATGTGGTAATTATCATCAAGTTACATTTGCTGAGTAATGTTATGTCAACGACCCTTGTATCACAAGATGTCGTTTGACAAACCAATTATAGACGTGCCAATAATTATTAAGACTCCTTTTAAACGATGCAATCTGACGTTATTTACAATTTAACTGCACTTAAACGCTAATCGTACCCATGCGTTGCCCTAGAAATTGACTCCAAGCAACGACTGTTGAAGAATTTAGTTGGACATTAAGGAAGAAAGGAAAAATGCATTCGAGATTAAATGCTTGATTTTTATGTGTTCTTCACCGCTATAAAGACGATATCTCGTTTTGCAATAATTTCTTTTGTTATGATTTCACTTTTCTTTCAAGTAATTTAATTTTCTCTCTTAAGAGCCGATTAAAATCTTCTGGATTTTCTGAAGATCCTTGGATGTTGGATAACTTTCGGTCAGTGATTACGTTTTAACTTTATTGGTTTTGTCAGTATCAGTGGACATCCTTCTAGAGACTTTCGCAACTTGTGATTACAGTATAGCCGTTTCTGTTTCGTTTTGCACACTACGAAAGGATTCGTTAATTTTGGAAAATCTTAAGAACAGAATTATTGTCCGTTTTAGTCCTCGTCCATATTCATGTGGTCCAGGCGGACTCTCGGAACATTGTTATAGATGTAACTTTTACTTGCAAAGTGGCACAACTCTAAGATTTTATGTATTTGTCACTGTTCGTGATAAACGCCTGTTTGGTTGACAAATGGTCATAGGCGAATAATTTAACTCAAATTAATTTTTTTCATTTGATATCGCGGCTTTAGAATACAAATATGTGTTGGGGTATGTCAGACCCCACCTCACCTCTGACGTTACAATGCGTAACCTCACCTCCCAAGGGTTAATGCATCTGCATTAAGCATGTAATACTATCGCCGGAAGACATTTCCTCTGGAGGAAGAAAGAAATGCCACTTTCTGATATTTAAACACCTCTTTTAAAAATATTTAGATGGCTATAAATAGCTTGCCCTGTCATGTCTGATGATTAGAACACTCCACGTTGTTCGCCTTTTTTCCAAACTATTGACAGAGAAACATCATCGAGAAACACGGGTTTGCTGAGCAAAGAAACGAAGACATCGCAATGATAATGACTGCTTTATGATGTCGTTAATATGATGGGGGAAAAACGAACGTGCTCTTTGTCTCTGAACACCGGGAGTTGCGAGAATTGTCAAAGCTAATTTATGGCTATGTTCCATCAGATGTTGGTAAACCTTGGTTGCATACCCATGATATTCCTCGAACGGTCGAAATTCAATCACCATTTTGTAAATAATTATTATCAAATGAATCAAGGTCGTCACCGAAGTGTCAGTCCAAGTACAGAAAAGCGAACAACGCGGCGTTGGCACAGAGTCGTCAAGAGAAAACTACAAAGTGACTATCGTCGATATTATTATCAATCGCTTTCTACCTTTCCTACGATTCATGACAAAACTGACACAATTTCTCTAACGTCAGATCAACTTCCACCACGTAACAAGCTGTCATTTAGAAGCGCATTATATATATATATATATATATATACTAGTTCGGTAATGACTATAGCTTCCCTGTACAGTAGTATATAATTATTTTATATACGGGTCAGTTACCCTGGCAATAATATTGGGAATAATAATAATCCTGGCTGACGTAAATGCAGCTAACCAGAACATTGAGTTCTTCAACGACACCATTACTTCTATATAAATATAAGATGTAAATAATAATTATAAGCTGATGGTGTTTGTTATAAAGGTGCTTACACGCTGCATAAGTCTAATCTTCGATGCTTAATGTAGTAATGTAGCATTCATTACCCATGGCCTGCCTTCATCAGGTGCACCAAATAAAGAAATGTTGCCAACCACATTCGTCCCCATACATCATACATGTACTTATTTAGCCATTGTGGCCAGACTCCAGCCGACCATCTACGCCAAACGGGATCTCACGTTGGGTGCCCCACCTCATTGGAAGAGGTCTCTGATGCCATTTACTTGGCAGGAGACCGTAACCGGTTGAGAAGAATTGTTAACATATATGCAGCGCCCAGGAGGACATGTTTCCAGAATGAATTAAATGAATGCATTCTTTAAACACCTCTATAATAAACTCCATCAGCTTATAATTGTTATTAATCGACCTCGTATTTCAAGTGAAAGTTTCAAACACCAGAAACTATGTTCGGTTCTAACTCAGCTACGCTACGTCTCTTTCAATGGAGGGGGGGGCATATTAATTAATTTAATTTCATGGATAATTGATTTATTTAACGAATGATTTTCTGTACTCGTATACTATAGATGACTACACTAAGCAACTTCCACACATGTTGCTTCATCGAATGATATACTGCAATTATTACTTAGGCGCCACATAAATACATCGCAGAGAAAACTTTGTGAATAGTGCGATCGCAATAATTAAGCTATAGGATCAGACACGGAGGTTCTCCTCGTAGACATCAACTGAATATATATTTATAGATTATAAGGAGCTTAGTTAAGTCTTCCACAAACTGTTGCTCATAGTCATTCTCTGCCCGAAGGTAGATCTGCTGGTTTTTATGTCCCGTGGGGATGAGATAAGTACCGTTGTACCGTTGCCTTCCTCGCAAACAGCTGTGGGTGAGCAACTTGTTGAAGGTAGTTACGTAGTGGCTTCATGTAGATACGAACGTGCGACCCGTCGGTTACAAGGATGAACCAAGCGTCATTAACGGGAAGCTCCATCTACCGAATGATGTGTATCTAATTGGAATAAGTATACGTAAAATCGGTGCTCAGTTTGCTAAGACTCAAGATATCGCTAGGCAATTAGTCTCTGGAATAAGTTACCTATTAGACTCCGTAGTGAACTTCTTTGTCTTTCTTAGCCCTTTTTCCGCAATAAAAATGACGATGATGATGAGTTATCTGCCCGAAGCTAGGTCCATTGGTTTTTATGTTCATGGGGATGAGATAAGTGAGGTGCTGTACCGTTGCCTTCCTCGCAAACAGTTGTGGGTTAAACAACTTGTTGAAGGTCGTTGTGTTGTGGCTTCATGTAGATACGAATGTGCGACCCTTCGGTTACAAGGATGAACCAAGCGTCATTAACGGGAAGCTCCATCTACCGAATGACAAATATACATCTAATTGGAATAGGTAAAAATTGGTGCTCAGTTTGCTAAGACTTAAGGTGTCGCTAAGCAATACATAACACAGCGTTCGTATTAAACACCTCTAACATTATTTTATTCACAAATGCTATAAATACGAATAATTCGTCCAAGCGAATAATTTGCTGTTAACTAACAGTCGAACACTGCAGCAACTGTTAGTTACAGTAGGCATACTATGATCGGCCATCTATTTTAATTATTCTAAGGATAATATAACTAACGACATCTCCCGACTCCTTTTGGCATTTTTCGCTCATTCATTCATTCATTTATTCATTCATTCATTCATTCATTCATTCATTCATTTCTTCATTCATTCACTCATTTATTTATTTATTCATTCGTTCACTCGTTCATTCAGTCGTTCATTCATACAGTGATTTACATATCACCCTACTGTAGGACTACTCAGAGGTACTCCAGCAGGCCAGCACTTATCAGTGTTCTTTAGATTCGATATTATTGGGGTTGACTGACCAATCTTCTCCTTCTCTCACCCACCTTAACAAGACAATATATAATATGCATGTACAATCAATGCTCTCGTCTGGTGCGTTGGCTAACGTTAACATTTTGCGCAACAGAACAACCACATGTGGACTAGATATTCATCTTAATCGTCGACTAATTCAATTCGTAAATCTCGGTAAAAGATGACGTGCTACTAATCAGCTTTTGTATGGCAGAATTTCCCATAAAAATATAAATATGCACATTTTATTCTGATCATAGTTCTACGCAATTATAGTTGGCGGTCTGATGCACGTCTGAAAAATAATCACGTTCTTGTGTTTGTATGTGTTGCATACCTTTTAGACATGTTCTTCAGAGGCTATAAATACTCGAAACGCGACTACAAGGGAATATCAAACTTATGGTGACAAAAGCTGAATCTACTTCGATTACTATTACTGCTATTATAATAATACTAGGCAGTTCCTTCTAAATGTCGGCTGCAAGCGGGAAGTAGACGTCAATTGCGACATAATATTATTATGCCGAGCATCGACGCTTCTATCGTCGACCTTACCCTACGAGTGGCGTAGTGTGCTGTCTATGTTGTGAGGGATGGATTTAAAACCATTGCAGATTGCTCACTCGTTCGTTCGTTCAAAACTTTCCATTGCTTCTCTTCAATTGGACTATCCAGAGACGCTCCCGACTCCAGATTAATGTAATCATTTGCAGCAAAGTACAGTTTGAGTTGAACAAAACTGCTGAAATAGGTGCGTCCCTGAAAGTTGGTGCAGATCCGGATGATCCTATTCCAGACTTCTCAGTCAACAACGCTGCAGTTCGTGCAAATTAAATCGCGAGAAAGCCCTCCATCCGAAGTGTATGTAGTGAGATGATTTCGGATATCTAAAGAGCATTCTGACCCATGGCACTGGGAAGTTCACTGATGAAAGAGCTTCCACTATAACTTTTCTACTTCCATGCGTCGCTCTTTCTAAGGAGCATTCTAGTCGGTTGGTTAAAATACAAGAACATATAAAATTTGTTTATCAATTTTCGATGATTATAATAGTCCTATAGCCATATCACGAACGAAGTACGTGTTCGACCCAATTTCGATGGCTATAATAATTATAGTCCCACGTTTACAGTTCCTTAGTTTATCAAAATGAGCATTTATGACCAATGAATCGAATTAGACTTTAATTTAATAATGTGTTGACGAAATCGGCATTTGCAACTACATGATGTCGCTAACGATGACAAGCAGCGAAAAACTTGGACACCTTTTACAAGATTTCTATCAGTGTTATATATTTGGAAAAGTTCGGTCGATTTCACGGGATAGTTTGAAACATAAAGTCGACGCCAACTTACTAAACAGAGCTGTATTATGTCAAACAAATTTTTGTAGATGGAAACGGCCTCTATTATCATAAGCCCTTGTCAAATCTGGATCCAGATAATGCTTCAACCATGTATTCAGTATCGTTAACTCGTGCTCAGCACAAATATCCTAGTCTTTCACCTGCTTCAATGACCTCACCTATAATAGTTCATCATTATGGTCCTACCACATCTGTAGCTTCGTTCTCTGGTTCGTACCTTGGCTTTAAAGTCGCCCAACATGAGCAATACAATCAGGTATATATCCTCCTGTAACCCGATTCACAACCCTGTCCAGCTCATCATAGAAGGCATCATTGGCCTCCTCCACAGTAGTAATGCTAGCAGGTCCATAAACTTCAACCACAGTGATCTTTCGAGGTTTAGCATCAATTCGTGCCACAATGATTCGCTCATTGTACTATTTAGAAAAATTATTTATCGGCAAAATATAGTAGCCATGACGGATGGATCCAGATTTGTCGAGAGCTTATGATAACAGAGGCCGCTTTGCTTGACAGAAATTTGTTTGGCATAATACATCACTAATAATTATTATAGCCATGAAAAAATGCGTACAGCCTTCAAATGTAACGTTTTCTTTAAACACCTTTTAATCGGTGAAGAACAGTGTTATATTAAAAATTTGTATATTTAAAACAAATATTTTAGGCAGTCTTTCGGACGAAACATGCTGCGTACACAAAGTTTCAAAGCCATTAGATCCTATTGTCAAACTATGTAATAAAATTAACCGTCATACAGAATACGTTGCAACGCTGATCGTCATTATTATAACGATGTGTCGTAAAACACA
>OX457048.1:10934354-11174354 GCA_949752735.1 Lumbricus terrestris | reverse complement strand
GAGCGCCTGTGAGTAGGTACCTTGAAGGGGCGCTGTATAAATTACGATTTATTAATATTGATTATAGATTTTAATATTATTGCTTCCGTATAAGGAATACAATTTTTTAAATTACGAGGATGGATCAATTCTTTTTTTCTCAATAGAAGTTGTCTGAACGGGAAAATTCTTGCATAAATTTAAGTTGGGTTGACAATAATAATTCCTGTTAATGAGAACTTAAGTTGGAAGAATTTTTTTCTTTAATTGGAAACTGGATTGATTAAAGTTATATTGGACTTTGCATGGTCAGGCATGACAATGAAGATATTAAGATAATTAAGCAATGCAAACTACGATTCTACCCGGAATCCATTTATAGACACGGTATTGGGAATTTAAATGCTGAGATTCATCGTGCAAGAACTGTGTGCATTACCAATTAATTCACATGATCATAGAATTCAGCCTGACCTTAGAGAAACTGATGTTAGACATTGGTTTGAAGAATTATAGAAACTAGTTTTTCGTCATAACAGAGTCTCTTACTGATGTGTTCCTGTTCTTCATCTTATTAGATCCTGGAAGTTCTTTTAACAAGACTGGAAATTCGAGAAAGCCTGCATCTCGTTGATTTTCATCAAAGGGAACACTAGAGTGATCAGTTAACATTGGAACAGTACGAGAACAAAAGAAAATGCTTTCTGCAGAAATTGATGCCTTCCATATTTGACCACGGAGTTAATTGTTTCTCTTTGAGCAATTTCTTATTTTACTGCAAGGAAACTGTTACTTAAGATTCAAACACACAAGAAGTTGCAGGTGCATCAACCAAAGCGGGAATTCTCTAAAAAATACGTCTGCTCTCAAACGGATACTATTCAAGATGAAAAACGACATAGAAATCAAAACAGTAACTGCACATTCTGGTTATTAAAAAGTCACATAAAACCAGTTTTGCTTAACAACTGCAGGGTCATCATTTATGTCATAAATTATTTGCTCGAAGTCCAATGCTCAGAGTGCCTCTTAGAAAGCTTACTGGAAAGCAACCGTGAAAATTCTAGACATGTCCAAAATGATTTACTCATAATGGTGAACTGAAAGGACTTGTGAGAATGCAGACTGCTAAGAAACCATGAAAAATACCGTTATGTCAGAAATGAAGTAGGCCTACCGCAATGTTGTTGCAATCATAAGATGCGTACTGGAGACAGAAACTTTAAAATGTAACTTTTATCAGAATTCATTAACTGTACTGAGCAGACATCAGAGAACCCATACACGAATTAAACAAAATAAATGTCGGTTATGTGAAACAATTCTTTCTTGATTATAGTGGTCTGAAAAAAGAATTAGAACTTATTCTTCAAAGAAATATTACAAAGGTCAGTTATGTCTTTTAAAATAATGTTTCTCGCAGACTGTAATCTGAAACTACACATGCTCGAGAGAAGCCATACAAATGTTGGTTATGCCAGAACATTTTCTACAAGCGCATTCTGAATGTACACTTGTGGATCCATCCTGGAAAGAAACTAATCAATTGTCAATTATGTCAGACATAATCAAGGTGTTGATCTCGAAAAACATATGAGAATCCAAGCTGCTGAGAAACCATGTCAGTTATGTCAAAATCATTTGCACAAAGTGGTGTTCTGAAAAGAAACATGAGAACCCATACTGGAGAGAAAACATGCAGGTGTCAATTATGTCAAAACTCATTTACGGAAGCTGGTGTTCTGAAAAGACACATGAGAACCCAAACTGGTGAGAAATCATGCAAATGTCAGTTATGTCAGAAATCATTTACCCAAGGTGGTAATCTGAAAAGTCGCATGAAAAGCCATACTGAAGAGAAGCCATATAAATGTCAGTTATGTCAGAAATCATTTAGCCAAGGTTTTAATCTCAAAACTCACATGAAAACCCATACTGGAGAGAAACCATACACATGTTTGCTCTGTCAGAAATCATTTACTGAAGCTGGTACTCTGAAAAGGCACAAGAAAAGCCACACTGGAGTTAATCTATATAAATGTCAGTTATGTCAGAAATCATTTGCCTATGACGGTTCTCTGAAAAGCCACATGAGAACACATACTGGAGAGAAACCATACACGTGTCAAATATGTCAAAACTCATTTACTGAAGCGGGTAATTCGAACAAACACATGAGAACCCATACTGGAGAGAAACCATACAAATGTCAGTTATGTCAGAAATTATTTACTCAATGCGGTCATCTGCATGCACATTTAAAATCCCATGCTGGGGAGAAACCATACAAATGTCAGCTATGTCAGAAATCATTTACACTAGGTGGTAATCTGAAAATTCACATGAAAATCCATACTGGAGAGAAACCATATAAATGTCAGTTATGTAAAAAATCGTTTACTAAAGCATGTGTTCTGCAAATACATATGAGAATCCATACTGGAGAGAAACCATATCAATGTCAGTTATGTCAGAAATCATTTGCCCAATGTAGTAATCTGAAAAGTCACATGAAAAGCCATACTGGAGAGAAGCCATACAAATGCCAGTTATGTCAGAAATCATTTAGCAAAGATTTTAATCTCAAAGACCAGATGTATAATTGCCTGCCTACGATGACTTTGGATCGTATCGATTATTTGTAGTTTCAGCTTAACGATACTCTACGATAACAAAGATGACTAGTGTCGCCCTTCTCCTGCATCCAGACTTTGGACTGGCCCTTCTGACACCAAATCACTGATTTGAAATGGTGGAGTTAAGGTTGTCTGCCTCTAAACTTTTCCTTACATCGTTTTATGCTTTGTTCATTATGAATAATCGCAATAGAATAATATTATTCTGTATCAATAATTTGAATAAATGAACATACACACACACACACACATACATGCATAGATACATACGAATGTATAAATGAATGATTAAAGAATGCATTTAAATTAAACTACATTAAAGTTAAATTTATATCTACTTATTTTCAAAAATTATTTTGTGCTTAGGATCAGATGAGACAGGATTAGACTAGGTTTAATGAGATTTTATTTTATTTTATTTAATAGACTTAATCGAATTCCGACTTATCTTCTCTAAAGGTAACAAACCAGGGCGTTACATTCAGTGGGAGGATGCCTTTGTTTTGTCTGCATGTTCGTATGTCATGCTTCATATGGTTTAACGATGCAGCGTCATAATAGAGAAAGATAACCCTCCCATTATGATTAAAGCTTGAGACTGGCACTGCTACAGTTTTCCGCTGTTAATCATAATTTTTGTCGGTAAAGTTGACCTCACCGTTTGATATAAGGTTCTTCATACATCAGTAGGCTATATTGGAAAGTTTTTGTGATTGTGATTTTGAGTACCAGGTAACATAAAGAAGTAACGCATTTTTCATATTTACAAAGTCTCTAGAGTACGTGTTAAAGGTGTATTAGTCGGGTCAATCTATGACATGACCCCAAAAAATTGCAAGAAAGCGTTTTATGACGATTTTCGGGTGTATTAGGTCTGGTGATGAACATACTAAAAGTTAAAAGTAATCGGACCACGGCAACTGGTCTTATTTTGGCGGGGGAAAAGATGGCCGCCAATTGGACCAGGCATGGAATCTGGAAATGATACTGTTAGAAGCAAATCATGTAATAATTTGCTAACATGCTTTTCTAGACTAATTTTACCGTTCTGAGAACGAAAATCGTGGTTAGCAAGCTTGATTTTTAGCGGTTGCATGGTAAAACAAGATGGGTTCAACGAAGTTATTTCGTAGATTGACCTGACTATATTTGATTATCACTGTATTAACCATTGTCTATCGAAATCTGGCCATGGCACGCCATGTATTGCAGTCATGAAATAAATTATTAGTGCGTATAATCTTATAGCACCGCTATCTAATGACCAAGCGTGTCATTTAAGAACTTATCCGATTTCCATACACACTGTACACACAGTCAGCCGGTCAAAGAGGTTAAGGATCTAAATCATAATCTGCGCCTTTTAAGACGAGTTCTGTTACAGTAGCCAACGACTGGAGTTTTTCACAATCAGCAATAGTAACAGTAATAGTAAGAAGTTGCTGAAGTAAGCTTATGTATTAAACTAAGGTGCACATTTTGACAGGTAAATCCTCACGTCCCCATTCGTGTCGAGCATCCACCGAAAATGGAACGCTTTGGAAATTAGCTCATAAATCATCAAAGGCTGTGATTTTGCTGAATTTGTGCTTGGTATTGTCCAAACTCATCATTTACAACAAAGTTTGTTATATACTTTGATGTGCTTTTGAAGAATCATGCGCTAATGGATTAACCCTCATCCTACCAAGTTGCTATACAAATGATTTATGAATGTGCGTTATGTTGAGCCGCATTTGGCTTTCATTAAAAATGCTGGTTAAAATATTGATTCAATGGCAGTCAGAAATTATTTGTATTAAGATCAGAATAAGATTTGCATATTTACTCACTCAAATACCGTTGACTGGTTTATTCCGAACTCCGAAGTCTTTGAAAAGGATTAAGTGGCTGATAATCTGCTAAGATGTGGGTGAAATTACCCCTATACACAGAAATATCATATAATCTGCAATACAAGGTAGGCCTAATCAGACATCGACGTGACTTTACCTGCAATACGGCTTCGTCTTAAACACCTTTCAAACATAATTTTTTCCAACTTATTATTCATTTTCTATTCAATTGTAATAAAAACTGGTCTAGTACCTTGCTCTTAAGTGCTGTAATACGCCGAGAAAATTTCTGTCCAGGGTCTATGACAACAGAGGCCGTTACGGCCTCTGTTGTCATAGACCCTGGTCAACTCGGATCCATCCAATTGCTCTACATGTAAGTTCATTCGCATTAAGCTAAAAAATAATAAGCATAATAATTATTGTCGTCAATGGCTTTTGTTGTCATGGGACGACGCTATAATAATACTCTGGATTAAAAATCGATTCGCATCATATTTAAAACTTTATGTAGCGCATCTCGCAGCTTAGAGACCTTTTCAGCACCGAAGCATCGGGGAAAATAAACGTTTTGAGATAGGCCTAGCGTGAGAATGCAGGGGAGAGTCCAGACATGAGTGTGGCCCGCATAGGAGGGGAAGGCCATTCCATGTGGATGGACTTATCACCGAAAATGATCGACTCTGAGCCAAGGGCACATCGAATAATAATCGCTTGCTATAACAAATTACAAATTAAGAGTAAAAGATTGAGATTCCATGACCGATGACCTTGACCTCACTTTTAGCATTTGATGGAAAATTATTCGTTAATTACAGATCCATGAACGACAGACGATTGACAGATAATCGACGAAACTTCAATCATTCAAGAAGTAGATAAGTATGATAAGTCAACGATGAGTTTGATAAAGATAATAATTGCTTATTTTGGAGAGGTGCAACTTCTACCAATGAAATGTTGAAACTGTTCAAAGCAATTGACTTGTATAATTGTTCCAAGCTGATTTGTCGTTCGAGCTTGGATTCAGCCGATCTCTATTAACACTGTCACTGTTTTCTCTGTGACAGCGCCAGTCCAAAGCATGGATGAAACTGGAGGGCACCTGTCTAAAATTTCGGTGAAGTGACGAACACAGATTCTCTCACGTGACTATCAGTGGCGGCGCCAGGATTTTCGTTTTGGGGGGGCTGGATTTTCGGGGAAAAATTTTCGGCCCGCGGCCAAAATTTCTGACGACCTTTTTTTTTTTTTTAGTCATCGACCAAAACTTTAACTTTAAGAAAATTTTCCCATTTTTAGTCGTCGACCAAAATCTTCGGCCTTGCGCTTCATTTTTTGGGGGGGCTAAAGGGGGTAAATCGTCCAAATATTTAATTTTTACATGGCGAAAAAAATAGATGGCCTTTTTTAGGGGGGCTTAGCCCCCCCAGGCCCCCCCTAGCGCCGCGATTTTGTTTTGATTGAGCGCCAGTGAAAACGCTCGTTCTATCTTTCTAGCTTTTTGGGCGCTGTGGAAATATCAAATAATAATATTATAGTGGTTACGTTTGCGATGCACAATTACGCACACAGAGCGAAATCTATGAAAGAAGAACCGACAGAAAGACAGACAAAGAGAAGAAATGAGAAACACAAACAGAGAAGTAGGCAATGAGGTAAGGAAACCGATCTGCTTTCATAGGTTCGTCCTCTTATAATCGCATATTCTCTTCACCTCTCGCTCAGTTCCAGTCAATCTTCCACCTCCTGGTCTTGACTGTCGTTCCGCCTGGAATATATTTTATCATTTATTCCATCTTCCGATTTTCTCTTGACTAAGCGCCTGTAAGCGATATCCATCCAACATCTGAACCTATTATTGCGCTGAATAAATCGGTTAGAATAGTTAAGGTCAACGTAAACTTGACATCAGTAAAATCACAAAAGACATTGTCTCCTTAAACACCTCTCAAACGCTTTTAACAGATGCTCTATATATATTGTGCTTCAGAAAAAAGCCAAATTGGTTTTTGGGATGTATCTTACACTAGTGCCTGATAATAATTAATCATAATAAAATTTTCACGATTTTCAGAGAAATAAACCAAAGCAATATTATAATTCCAACATATCATGTCATAAATTTTCAAGGATATAAATATATGAGTCTTTCAACTTAATCTGCTGAAACTTAAGTCTACGAGAATTTTCCTTTGAATTTTGTAACAATAGTGGAGCGGCCAGGAACCAAAATGTGAAGGAATTGTGCATTTTGTGATACAAGCATGAAATTTGGTACATACCATGAAAATGTCATAAGAAAAAGATTTAGCTATAGGGCCATCGCAGATTTGGCCCCTGGCCCCAATGGCGGCCATTTTTCAAAATGGCCGACCAAAATACGGATTTTCAATATCTCAGCTTCCAGTGCACTTAATTAGAATCGTCGTCTTGGTGTCTAAATATACATAGTTAGGGGCGAGGATTCCAAAAAAGCCACTACAAATGTTCCTCAGAGCTTCAATGGCGGCCATTTTCCAAAATGGCCGACCAAAATACGGATTTTCAATATCTCAGCTTACAGTACACTTAGAATCGTCATCTTGGTGTCTAAACATACATAGTTAATGGCAGGCGTTTCAACAGAGCCATTGGAAATGTTCCCCATGGCTTCAATGGCGGCCATTTTCCAAAATGGCCGACCTAAAAAAATAATACTTCAATATCTCAGCCTCCAGTACACTTAGAATCGTCATCTTGGTGTCTAAACATACCTAGTTAGGGACGAGGATGCCAACAGAGCCATTGTAAATGTTCAACAAGGCTTCAATGGCGGCTATTTTGTAAAATGGCCGACGAAAAATGGATATTTCAATATCTCAGCTTCCTGTACACTTAGAATCGTCATCTTGGTGTCTAAACATACATAGTCAAGGGCGAAGTTTAAACAATCAAATACAAACGTTTCTGTTCACAAAATTTGCAGCCAAGGACGTGAATGGTGCGGTGAGGTAAAAAGGTTCCTGCTTATTTGAAAATCAGCTGTTTTGGGCTCATGGCGCGTCAAGTATAAATATAGTATAATCCAAGTTATTTTTTGCATCATTCTTTGTCTGAAACTTCTGATCGAGTTCATGTTCATTTGGCTATAAAACAAGTTTTGGAATATATGCAATTCAAAATATTGCTGCCACCCCATTGACCAGGACATGGTAGTTTAGGAACAGCTATGAACATCTTTGTCCAAACGTGACCTGCTTGGTAATCAGCTCTCTTTTTGTGTTTCACCAGAGCAGCTTGAGTTGGTGGAAGGCCATCCCTAGGTCTGTCTTTCTGTGCCGACAGTTGCTTTCTTGCCTCATTCATCTTCTCCTCACCACTAGCACGATCGCACAGAAGAACCACAAAGCACTCGGTTACATCGAGTTGGTCATAAACAGAGCTGGAAGTTGATGCTATAGGGTGCAGAAGACTGGGGTGATGTCTCTGAATGTCTTCCAAATATCACAGACAGTCCTTTTTCCGCTCCCAGCAAAGGATGATACTGTGTCACATCCGCACAATAAGCACTTCAAATACGAAAACATTCCTTAAAACTTTTGTGAAGAAACTCCAAGTAGCGTTGGTTCTTTATTTAAATAAAGAAGATGTTATAGCGATACGATTTAAAAATGGACTGTTCGGAGGCTATAACGTGGGAGTAATGAAGTAATGTTTGTGTTTCTCTCTTGTTAGCATTTCGATAGTTTCCCTGGCTCTGTGGATCCATTCGTGTTCTGTTGAAAAAAATAGCCTTCTGGAGATTTCTGATAACAAGTAGAAGATGTTGTTTGTATGTGCACTTGTAATAGCGCCCCTTCAAGCTCTCTCTCGCTACTCAGAGGCGCTCCCTACTGCAGAGCGGACACTGCATCGGAGTTTCACGCCGAAGCGCTGAGCAATTGCGAGTGAAGGACTTGCCCAAGGTCCCTACGCGACGACGTGAGGTGGATTCGAACCTCGAACCTTCCGGTTTCAAGGCAACGACGCCACCACTACTCCACCGCGCCCCACACCCTGTTGTGACAACAGAACGTTAGGATAATACAGGGTGCGCCCAAAAAAGTAATCCACTGCGGTTTTTAGCCCATACCTTGGCCAGACATACGAATTTTTAAACGAAACTTTACAGTCTTAAAGGCAATTCATATTTACGTACAATGGTCACATTTCAACCAAATATTTCAAACATAACAAACGTTATATCACTTTTAGTGAGGCCAGCCCCCGTTTTTTGACGATTCAACAAAAAGTAACAATTTTTTAAAATTATTCTGGCCAATATCTTGGCAGGAAGTAAGAATTTCGAAATGAAATTGTACAGGATTAAAGACAATTCATATCGACACATGACTTGTCTACGAGGTTGCTGCTTTGGTGGCAGGAATATCTAAAATTTCAATTGAATCTAAATCGGACTAATAATATTGTTCACTCTCTTACATGTACCTTCCAAACCCTTCCAGAATTCTGTTTTAGAATGATTTTTTCATCAATCCGACATTCTTTGCAGGCTACACTCAATAAAAACTTCTGTTGTCCTATAATTGGTCTCATTTATTCAAATTCTACTAAAGCAGAAAATATTTGTTTAAAACCAACTTCTATATGACTATTGAATTTATTGATATTGATCTATCCATTCTAGATGGCCTTTCTCCCACGTTTATGGCTACACTAATTAGTTGCTTATTTTAATTCTCATTGATTACGGCATTAAATTACAAGGGATGGATTCAGATTTGACCAGAGTCTATGACAACAGTGGCCGTTACCCAGGCGCTTACCCTGGACAGAATTTTGTTTCGGCATACTACAGTACTTGTTATTCGGTAGCAAAGTACTACTTATTATATTACATGGATGGATCCGATTTGACCAGGGTCTATGACAACAGAGGCCGTTACCCTGGACAGAAATTTGCTCGGCATATTACAGCACTTAAGAGCAAGATTCTTGAATCTTTTTTATATTAGGGTTGATACTTTGTTTATATATTTATTGATTTACGTATTAAAGGTGTCTACCGATAATTTTGGAATTATCAATAGTTTCGCGACATCTATTGGAGCATATATGACTTTGTTGATAGCAAATGGTCAGCTTCTTCTGGTAAATTATGGTCCTCCGTTGTCGCTATTTTTTCAGTAAAAGTTTGGCACAAACGGAAGCAAATTGACGGAGGGATATAAGGAGGAAGAAAATGAGAAGGAAGAGGAGGAAGAGAAGAGGGAACGACGAATAATAAGTTACGGAAGAAGTCGGTCTGGAAGGACGTAGGAAAGGGAGCAGGAAGCAAAAGGAAGAGAGGAGGAACAAGCCAGAAGTAATCGGTCATAGATGACTATATAATTATAAAGAGCGGAAATTTAGTGCTCTCCTTTGACACCTTTAAAAAACTTTTCTCAGATTTATAAATAAGTTGTTCACGATTTCTTGCCCGATGACACCGCAGTGCTGATAAAATAAAACGATCGCTAGTTGAATAATGCAGTATTTGTTATGAATGCAGCGATTTTAAGCTGATTTGAGGTCTCTTTTTCTATCTTGTTTTCTCCTGTCGTTTTTTTGCACGCGTTAGAGCGTCTTTCGTCATGTCCTTCTATTTCCGTTTTAAACGCAGTTAATCCAGCGATCACACATGACCTTTATTGTTACAGCAATTATTGCTATAATAGTGTAGGCCTGCAATGCTTTGCCCGATGTGCACGGGAAGGACTAAGTAAGTAACTGAGTAGGCCTACAGCGGAAAGCAGTCATCAGACGTCAGAGTAGCGGCAGACTGCCAGCAGTGTTATGAAAATGTGGCTTGGGAGATGAAAATGAGTATAGGGAAGAGACTACTAGATATTTGCGCGGATCATGAGTAACACATGGTTCGAGAATCATCCAAGACGTCTACACATAAAGACATCGCCAGATGGAACAACAAGGACCAAATCGACTACATTACAATAGCACAACAATGGATGTGAAGCATCAGGAATTGTTAAGCATATCCAGGAGCGGACAGCAATACTGATCGAAAACTAATAGTGGCCAAAACGAATATTAAACTGAATAGGATAAAAAAAAGCAAAGCAACCGAACGAATTAAACCTGTTGCAGTTATTATATTAACCAATACTAACACCCTCCTTTATTTACCGTATTGTCAGATTTTACTATAATTATTACGCATAAGATCTACTTTATACACCTCCAAATCGTTTTTTTTTAGCGTACTATATAAATGCTACCGATCTGTTTCGTGTTGCCTGTAAGCCATTAAATCCTTAAACGCCAGTGACTCACTCTTAAAATATTATCGATTATAAAATACACCGTTTCGTCTTAAAGGCGTCACGTCGCCTTAAACATATTCGAGACACAATCTTCCAGTGGCATTAATGTGGTGAAATGCGTCAAGTTGCAAGTGCTGTAAATAATTATGTCAAACAAATTTCTGTCGAGGCCCCTCGTCAAATCTGGATACATCCCAAGTTATTAGTCCACGTCAAGAGATATTCTCGGAATAGCCCACATAGGTAGATTCCAGGCTGGCACCACCGGAGTAAATTATAGTAGTCCTTAATTAGTTTCAGTTTAGCAACACTGCTTGACAACGAAAATATCTAGCGCACCCTCCTTATTTAGCCAGATTTGGGGTTGGCACTACCAGAGTGCGATCAGTGACGGGTTAAATCAAGTGCCTATGTTGACTACGGAAATGTCACTTATAGTGGTTTCCAATCAACAATAAGTATGTGACATACTGTATGTCACGTAGTCGATTAATTTACAATAGTCCCAACGAACTATAAAGGCAATGTATTTAAACTACATAGTCGGTCCCGATAAGAGATTCTCATACAACATACCAGACTGAACTTCCTGTAATCTGATCTGGGGAGGGGTTATGCTATACATGTACATGTAATTGCAGTGAATTGATTTACATACACCTATTGACACGATTAAGATTGGTCGCTGTTGCCCTGAATTTCTTGTCATCCAATAATCAGCCTATAGGAAGCGATCTGTTGCATCTGACAGTGCGAACCATATTCTTGGGTACAGAACATAAGAATGTGAGAATCGGCGAATTTTAAAGCATCCTTTAGACACGTATTTCAGGTGTTTAAGACAGTCACAACGGATGGAAATCAAATTTAATTCAAATACAAGGTGATGAGCTATCGACGCAATCGGCAGCCAAGAGACGTCGCTACACAGCAATTCATGCAGCAATGATTTTAAACATCCGAAAATAAGGATTTAAACTTTGCTAGAGATTTTGAGAATGTATAAAATGGTGAAAAAATAATAGTAGATTTCCAAGATAACACAAAGATCTGCCAAAATACATGTAATTATGGACTCGTTCGCCGATAAATCAGAACGCTCTCCTTGCATGTGCATCCATGGGTTAGTACGTCTGCATTGTGGCGGCTACTGTGTTGGACCATTGAGCAAAGTCTTCACTCACAATTCCTTAATGATGCTGCCATTGTAGTGTGGAAATTCAAAACATTTTCGATGAGTTGAAATGATGGACAGAACACCGGTGCTCGCGAGTCATCCCTTGCAGCGACCAGTGAGCCACAAGTGCATGTGTGTGGTTCGCAAATGTTAGTTCCCAAGCGCAAACCATCTAACGTGATCCTTGTAACAGTCTAATCTGACGGTTTGAGTCCACTATTCCGAGGGTCCACTATTCCGAAGGTCCACTATTCCGAACCCTAAATCTAACCCCAAACCTAACTATAACCCTAATCCTAACTCACCCCAACCCTAATCATAACCCTAACCCTAACCCTAGCCCACCCAACCCTAACTTACCCCAACCATAACCCTAACCCTCCCCAACCCTAACCATAACAGCTTCGTCACTTAATCCCAAACCGCAAGACGTGGTCGGCAAGGCGTGCGACCAGTCTCCGGCGTGCTCATTCGTGATTGCCTTCCAACGGACCTGTTATTAAAGACGACCAGTGGCGAAGTTTTTTTTTCTGCTTTTGAAATATTTCTGAAATACTTAAACTCCGCCACTGGTCGCACTTTGCCAATGCCAGTCCAAGGCTTGGTTAAAGAGGAGAGCGTCGCTAATGGTCTTTGCTATCACACAGCGACGTTAAAATGCATATACTAACTAACTAACTAACTAACTGATTAAAAATCCGGCTCAAAACTCACGTTTTCTCCTTGGCTTTTAAGTACTTGGATATCTAACTCCACCTTCCACTATACGCCACTCAGATTCATATATCGGTGATCCTGCGCGTGCAAGAAATTTGTGTAGTAATAATCATAATAATTATTATAGAGAGCTACCCAATAATATTGATCTTTGCTATAACGCAATGTCTTTTAACTGAAACTAATGCAATTTAGACACCCAAAACACGTCTGTCATTGAGTTATAAATTCATTGGTCACAATACATCATTGCATCATTAAGTTAACTGGTTCAGTACCTTGCTCTTAAGTGCTGTAATATGCCGAGCAAATTTCTGTCCAGGGTAACGGCCTCTGTTGTCATAGACCCTGGTCAAATCGGATCCATCACATCATTGCAATCGAAGTTCTCATTCATAAGTAAAACAATTTATAGCGAGTAAAGAAAGTGTTATAAAGGTGTCTAAGAGATCAATATAACGAGGAACTTCCTCCGGCCTCATAGGACCTTAAACCTTTTGTATGAGAAATTCCCTCATTTGATGACTTCTCCAGCTACAAAGTGGGCCAAAAATGAAATCCACGATGGTTTTTTGCCATTATCTTGCCAAAAATTTAGATTTTTCAAATCAAGTTTCACAGGCTTAAAGGTAATTCATATCTTCGTACAATAGCCAATTTTTACCTGAACAAAAGTTATATTCACGTTTAGTGAGCCCGCCCACAGTTTTTTGACGATTCAAATATATAACACATATAAAAGTAAGAAAAGCGTCACATTATGAAAATAGACATGTACCAGCGTAGCTACACATCACTTCGACATCATTTTAGCACGATGACTTTGACGTTGCAAATCTGAAGACTCGCATCGACGTCAGTGTCATTGTTTTTTAGGCATGGGGAAGTTGTAGGTAAGTGGGAATTTGAAAACGGGGGTTACGAGGAGAAGTTGTGTGTTCTTATGTATGTGGTTTGGTAGTTTTTATCAGCAGTTCTGAACTCATTAAATAAATCAAATGAAACCTTAAATTTTGTCCAATGCAGTTGATAATCAGGTCTGAGTAGATGAGTTGGACTTCCGATTGCACCTGATTTTATCGAATTATTGTTCAATCTTCCCATCTGTAAAGGAATTTCACGGTTTTTACCGCATTCATGTCGAAGGGCTGAGACCTACATGTAGGTAGCTTTTTCAGCGCCACACCACAATCTTAACGCCTCAATTTGCATTATAAGGAGCATTTGGTTTTTATACAGGTAGACAGAAGCGTTTCGAATGTCTCTATAAATTGTTAAAACTAGCATGCATCTTGTGGCACTTTATATGTTGATCTTTAACTCAATATTCTAATCGAATACGTTTAAACGTTTCCTTATTTCATTCAATACCACTGTATATCACCCAGTACTTTCACGACACTTTGTATCATAATCCAACCCATCCAATCCTATTACACACAATCAATTCATCAGATCCAAACCTACTCCATTCAGACATGACCTTAACTTCAGAACAATCTGTTCTACGAGAGGCGGCGATTTATGTATTCGTAGATACGTTATGATACATAGTTTAAAGTGCGGGCCTTGAAAACTACCAACCTGGTGCTCGAGTACGCTTTGCACCCACAGAATATACGGAGTTCGTCATCTTCTCCGAGTGTCTTCGAAACCTCCCAGGTAGAGCACGTCTGTTTTCGTCGGCGGCGGTCTTGTCACTGGTGTCGCTCCGGCTACCATCAGTGAACGACAGAGGACATCAGTGACCCGAATAACCGAGAGAATGGTCTCATTCGAGAAGGATGGTCGCATACGTGACACAATGACAGAAGGTTTCGGATAGTTTTTGTTGCAAGGTAAAATCTTGCACTACATTATATTCTACAAAATCGTTATCGTAAGAAAATGGAAGCTTATATAAACTTTGATGTGAACATTTCAAGGTGTCTAAACTGTGTCTCTTTCCTAACTGCGTTCACAGACTGCTAACATAAGCAGCAACTAACTTTAATCACTAATTTGAGTTCCTTTAGTAATAGTAGATTCATATAAATGACCCTATGTGGTAGCAGGTAGCAAGTACCACTAGTGTCGCCCTCATTATTCATCCTGGCCTGGGTTTGGCACTGTCAGAGTGTGAATCGTACTGGAGTCTGCTCTTTGAGGATGGATGGATAGATTCGGGCTTTAGCGACAGTTTATGACAAGAGTGGTCCATGTCGTTGGCCTTTTTTATGGTCCATTAATTTAACGTAATAACAATTATCGATAACTAACAAATTCAGATATTTATAAGATTTGTAAATTTAGTTTAAAGGTGTAGAAAATGGGTCTTGGAAATCCAGCATGATGTATGTAAGTGCACCTGCTGTAGCTCTCATTCAATAACGTCACCGTCTGCGCTCAACCTTCAATTGTGTATCGACATTTTGTGACTGCAACTACATCGACCTCCACCTAATAATATTTGGTGTTTCTGTTTGATAGTCCATCTGTATTACTGTTTCTCTTTAACGATTCTACAACAAGAGATTTAATTTATAAACTGCATTGTCCTCATCCTTTTAGAACCTTTTGACTGGCATCACCCGAAGCTACACAACATCCGTTGTTTATCAACAGCTTCTTAATGTTCGTCGGAATCTAATCCACCAATCGGATGGCGTTGTCATTATCTATTTATTAGCGACATCTCGTCTGTTACTTAGTCATCGAAAGTTTCATTAGATTAATATCTTTTGACGGTTAACAGAAGTTTAATAGTTTAATCAAAGTGATGGCATTAACATAATTATTCACGTCAGTTTGTTATGATCTTCGTTGTCGCTCCACTTCCCATAATTATTATAATTGACAATTTTTCCGGTTTTTTTATGCCTGGCCTTGGTCAATTTCTTTATGATTCGGAGTTTCAATGCTAATCCACGATTTATAGACTGCGGATTTTATAGACAAAATGTGCGGCAAATCAGAGGTGTTTAAGGCGAGCAATTTATATATCATTATAATTATATTAGATTATTACAACCTTTGTCTTCTAAATGTTCATTAATTTAATTGACTAACTGCATTTGCATAGCGCCTCTTCAAGAGGGCAACTCGGAGTCATGAGAAATGTACCTAGCGTGTCCCTCATCCTTTATCAAGGCTCATGTGTGATACCACTCCGAGAATAGTCAGCTCTTTGTTCATGTTTGTATGTGCACTTGTTAATGCGCCCCTTCAATCTCTCTGCTCAGAGGCGCTCCCGACTACATATCGGACACTGCATTGGAGTTTCACGCCGAAGCGCTGAGCAATTGCGAGTGAAGGACTTGCCCAAGAATCCTACGCAGAGACTTGAGGTGGAGTATTAGTTAAGCGACGCCGTTTTATAACAAAGACGATTGACAATGCCCTCCTCCTCCTCCTCCTCCTCCTCCTCCTCCTCATTCTTCTCCTCCTCCTCCTCCTACTCCTCCTACTCCTCCTCCTCCAGACTGGCATTACCCGAGTGTAAAAGTTATCCGTTGATTTCCGCAACTTGTGACCCAACTGTTACAGACGGTAATATTCACATTTCTCTGTTTCCAAATCTACGAGTTACACCAACAATTATAAAACGCTTTTTTCTGAATATATATATATAGTCTTACATTAAACCTTGTTCGAGGTGTTTAAAACGTGTACTTTATGAGTAGTATTTTAACCTCAGCGTTTGAATGTGAATGACCAATCCGGTTCATCATCGTCTTGTCTTCCCACCGATTATAGTGTCAATCAATAGTAGTTTATATAGCGCCAGTTCAAGGTACCTACCCAGAGGTGCTCCGAGTGTATGGTCAGTGCGTTCATCGTGCTTGGTTGAATTGATTGAATGGCGCAAGTTCAAGTGCATGCAGTTGACTTTCATGCGGAAGCTTCTTCAAGTTTGTAGGACAACTTCGGCTTCTACTTATGTGAAAAAGTGCTGTAACATGCCAAACAAATTTCTGTCGAGGGCAACGGCCTCTGTTGTCATAGACCCTCGTCAAATCTGGATCCATCCATCATTTTGCGGCCTTTCGACTAGAACAACCCGAAGGTAGACATTTCATTCGTCGTTTATCAACACGCTGTTGCCTATATACGTGGGTAACACTGGTTATCCTGTTCAACGATTGGATGATTTCTATCGATATCAATGCGATTAAGTGCAATAACCTCATTATTAATTAACGAGCGTTTCGATGTGTTCTTAGACACATTTTGTCAAAGCCTATTTTGCCATCTAATCAACTTCAGCTTGAATTATACACCTTCGTTTAGCTGATGTGATATCTTTTTAAACGACTTGATGGCACGACCATGGTTGTTCACTATCCCCTTCAGTTATTCAGACCTTCGAAATGGTCTACTTTAAATAGTTGCTTTTTCAATTTATTTATCTTCATAGAGCAGTAGTCTCGAAAATAATTCAAGCGATATTCTAGAACTGATCGACTAATGGATGGATCCGATTTGACCAGGGTCTATGACAACAAAGACCGTTACCCTGAAAAAAAATTTGTCTGGCATATTATGACAGCACTTAAGAGCAAGGTACTGTACCAAGAACAATATTGACCTTTGTCCATTATAACAACCTGTAAAGAACTCATGAAAAGGTGTCTATGGAGAACACTGTTTAGCGAAGTGTTTAGTTTTTGAAATTCTATTAATGCATTATTACACCTAATCTCTTTAGTCGATTCATCTGTTTTAATTGAATCTAAATGTGATTGGTCCTCGATAGTTTCGATTTAACGAGATAAGTTGTTCAATGAGTTCTTACTTTATAATCGATTCTGCGATTGTGATTTGATTTTCTGATTGATGTTTTGCAACGCAGAATTATCACAGATCGATCATCGATGACGTTGAGTATTTATGAAAGAATTGATTACGTAATCGTTCTCGCAATCTCCAGATTGATAAAGCGCTTATCGAGAGTCAAGAGCATGGAACCAGTCTATTCAGCAGTTTACTAGTTTTCGCCTCACTGAATCCGATTAGAACTTCACATTTTGTGTAGTCTACAACAGCATGCTTGAAAAGTCTTGGATATTGGCGCCTGAAGAATGTGACGGAGGGATTTACATTTAACACTCTGACGAATCGACTACAGTGTATCTGTGATGAGATCAAATATGGATGCGCTTTTCGTTACTTCCGTCCACATTTATGTAGCGCAGTTGTTTCTGAGTATGATCGTTGATATTAGACTTCTAACTGATTGTGTCTCTCTCTTTGTAGGGATGTGTTCGGTGCCTTGGAGTCAGTAAGTTGGGGTTCGATTACACCTCAATCCGCCGTGTAGGGACCCTGAGCAAATCCTTCACTCGCAATTGCTCAGACGCTTCGGCGGGAAACTCCAATACAGTGGCAGCCCAGTAGGCGGGAGCGCCTCTGTGCAGTTTGTTGAAGAGACGCTATCAGGCCTACAGGTGTCCATGCATGCATACATGCAGACTATGGACTTGAAACATAAGCAATGGACTTCTTGGCAGACGCGAGGACAGTAACTGTTCTGAACGCTTATGAATGCGAAAAAATCTCATGACCAGAGAATTTTGAATCGACTAGGAATTGATGATAGCGCATCATCTGTTGAAGCATCAAATACCGGGTGCTGTTGCCATAGTATCATATTATTATACTGGACCTCAATCGCTTTTCACTTGATGGTGATAATATTTGTGTAGGGAATTATGAAGACAGATTCCGCTGTATACACTTTTTGACGCTCTTTCGCAACGAGAGAGATCGTAGGCACGTAATCGTGATCGTAATCGTTGATTTTCCCAGCTCTACGTGTAGAGCGGAAGAATGCCGGCAAAGGCGCTGCACGTAGAAGTGGAAGGAACGAGGAGCAGAGGACGGTCATAGAATAAATGGATAGATAACGTACTGGAGGACATAGAGGACAGAGGGTTGTAGCTAATAAAGGCAATAGCACTCGCAAGAGACCGGCCGAAATGGAGAGGTTTTGTTAGAGCCTCATCGTCGGTGAACACTTGACGGAGGAGAAAGAAAGAAGGACATGTACAGTTGGAGCATAGCTAATTTCGTTATACTTTTTTCTATTTATAGCACTTGCAGTAAACGTCCTAAAGGTGTATAAAACGAACGTCGATTTGAGAGAGATTGCCACGTATTCAAAATCCATCTTCCCATTTTGATATTTATAGCGCTTAAAATAAACGACTAAAAGGTGTCTAAGGTCATCATCATTCACCATGAGCCATATGCTCGTAGGTGTCCAATGTCAACTTCGTCTTCTTCTTCCAATCGCCTCTGTCCTGGGCCAGGTGGAACAGCTTTTGTAGTAAGTCACCACACCAGTCCTCTACGTCCTCCTTCCATTCCCGATGTGGTCTGCCTCTCCTATTATTTCCGTCCATTATTCCGAAAACAAGAGTTTTAAGTTTTCTGTCGTCCGTCATTCTGGCGATATGGCCGAAAAGCCCTAATTTGCGTCTCATGGCTTTTTGTAAGATTGTTTCTGCCCTGTCCACTCGCTGAAATATTTCTTCGTTGGTTATTTTCTGCGTCCATTTTATTCTCAGGATCTTTCTGTAGCATTTGTTCTCAAATGCCAGGATCCTTCTTTTTATCGAGGCGGTGTACACCCATGTCTCGCAGCCATAAAGCGCTGTGCTGAAGATCGTGGTATTGAGGACCTTCATCTTTGTTGTCATCTTGATGGTACTGCTCCTCCATGTTTTGTCCAGCGATTTGAGGGCTGTGTATGCTCTTGCTAGGCGGGTCCTGACTTCTGTTTCGCCATGCAAATCGAATGCGAAGCTGCTGTCTAGGTAGGTGAAGCTTCCCACGTTTTCTATTTCGACGTCATCTACTTTTGCAATAGGTTCGCTAGTCTTTAGTCCGAATATCATGGTTTTCGTTTTCTTAATATTGATGGAAAGTCCAAATTTTTTGCTTCTTCCGTTGAGTAGTTCTAGCGAGTACTTCAGTTCTATATTATGTGTCTATAGATAAGCATTAGTACTGACGGCATACAGGAATGGTTAAACACTGAACTCAAAAGCCGTTTGTAAGACACCTTTAAAACATTTTAATGGACGCTATTTAAATTAGCGACATGATTCTACAATTCTTACACATATCTCGCAATGAAATTGACATCATCGGTTGACACACTGTGACATTAAAGACAGAAAACTAAACTTCAATAAAACTACACTATTATACATGTAGATGTGGTCCCATGCGTTGACTGAGCATTTTCGTTTTCTTTGCTCCCCCCATCAGACCCCATAGTCAGATGTTGGTGCAGGGTGGGGCAGAGTGATCCAATGCGCCAATGCTCCCCTTTCGTTCCTCTGATTTTCATAGGCATACCTACCCTCATTTGATTTTAATATTTAACATTTATTTTCCAAAGTGAATTGTGGGCAGCAGATCTGTGCCTGTCTTTCGATCTGTTTGTCTTTCTGCTTGACATCGTCTCTTTACATCTGATTTTCCGCTTATTACTCCGTCAATTTGTCTATATGTTTGTCTGTCCATTTGTTTGTCTGTTTGTAAATTTGTTTTTCTGTCTGTCTATTTGTTTGTCTGCATGTTTGCCTGTTTGTAAATTTGTCTGTGTATTTTTGCCTGTTTGTAAATTTGTTTTTGTGTCTCACTGTTTGTCGGTTTACTCAGAATCGCTCACATGGAAAAGGTGACAGCTGCTCAAAATACCAAGACACCTCTTTTAACTATGACATGGATTATATAAGTACCACTTCTTGTTGAGGTCCAGTGAGTGTTGAGCGCCTGCTACCGCACGTAACTAAAAACATCGTGTACTCAGTAACATCATTGCATGCTCTTGAGACATAGACCATCAAACAAGATCGGGAAAAATATTGTCTTGCGAAATGTTAAACTTACTGCTACAGAAGAAGAATATTATATACGAATTTGTCAGTGAATGTTTCAAATGAAGAAGACCATAGAAGACGAAATCAAAGGAAGACTTATTGCAAAGAGTTATGATGATAAAACTTAGTCTTAGTCTTTTCGGAAATAATTACGTAGAATGGAAGCAGTTATGTATTAGATTCCAGCTTCTATAGACAGAAAAGAATTCCATTCATCCAGCTTCTATTGAAGCAGAGACTTAGTTTCACAAAGCTTCCATTGATAGCGACAGTTATTTTATTTAACCCAGCTCCCCACTCATGCCAAGGATTAGTCTTACCGATCCAGCTTCCATTAGGCACCAAATCGTCCGCCGCCAAAACGTCATACTTCAGCATCAGTTCTTAAAATCGCAAACCCATTCTCTGTGAAATCGTTCTCTTATGTTTGTGCCATCCATCATTCCTAACGCAGCGTTTATATGCAATTGAGAGATCGACACAATAAGACATTCTTCTTCTCGACATTTTTTAACCACAGAGGAAATTCAATCAATTAGAATTCAAGTCACATGTCGACTTCATTCTTTCGTTCTGTTACCTCGGTCAGGTTTGTGTGCATAACGACGAATTCATCATTACAACCAGAAAATCAATTATAACAAAGCATACCAAACTGCTCCATTAGACACCTTTAAAAGGATGAATACCATAATAATAAATAGGTAAAATACGACTCTGTTTTGTGTCAGAATCGACTCGGTTGTGTTATAATAATATTATTATTCGGTCCCCATTGAATTAAGGCTGTGACTAGCGGACCGCCAGGCGGCCCTCGAATTTCAAATACTAGCGGACCGCCAGTGTCGGCCGTCCAATACGGAATACTAGCAAGCCGCCAGGCGGTCGTCTAATGCTGAATACTAGCGGACCGCCAGTGGCGGCCGTCCAATAACGAATACTAGCAAGCCGCCATTGATATTAATTTAACGTTCATTCATTAAAATAATTGTAATGTAATTTGAAGTTGGATTTGTGAAGAAAATGTTCGTGTGAATAGAAGCTGGATTGATGATAATAATTGTCTTCTAAATAGAAGCTGGATTGATTAAACAAATGTATTGTGCAAAATAAAAGCTGGATTGATGAAAATCATTCACTTTTTTGGTAACTAGAAGTGGGACGGATGAAAATGATATATAGCATAAGAATAAATGGAAGTTATACTATATATCATGTAAATGATGATTGGTTACTTACTCTGTTTCCCGTTTCCCTTCTCCTTGTTTTTTGAATTTTTTGCCACCACATGTACAGCATAATCGAAGCGAGTAATAACGGAGCTCCTTCTTTGCACGTGCTGCCTTCTTTGGTGCATACTTCATCATGGATTGCAACGTTTTTGCATACCGCATTGTTAGGTTACAAAAGTTTCTCATTTCATACTCTTTTTTGCAATTTTCTAAGTCATTAAAACAAGAAAACTTTTGTCCGATAAAACAAACTATCGGTAACTGCCGCCATTGTAACAATATTCAAGAATCAAGACTCGTCACTCATGTGACAGGTTACACGTGACTGGCGGTCCGCTAGTAATTGAAATTGGACGGCCGCCTGCCGGTCCGCTAGTCACTTCGTTGGTAAAAAGGAATGTCGGAGAAGACGGCTAGGTAATTCGCTTGTTTCATTTGTAGCATTGGAAGAATTTTTATTAAAGGTGTTTTTATCGCGTCCAATTATTCATGTCGAGACCATTGTTTAGCGACATCTTTCGGCTGAAAAGTCAACGAGACGGCGGGGTCTGTAATCACTCCTCTTTTTGTCCGTATTTTATCTGTCTGTCTCTCTCTGTCTCTGCCTCTCTCACTGTCTGTATTTCTGTCTCTCCCTTCTTCCCTATATCTCACTCAGTTTTCAAGGTGTCAATGACAGACAAAATCTTTATCAAGACACTTTTAGAGCAACGTCTTATGATTACCGATTAATCTGATAAACAGTGAGAGCGCAGAAATTAAGAATTAAATTGAGAATCATTCTTAAATAAGAAATTGATGAAAGGAGATCGGCTAAAACTCAATATACTTGTTTCATTGAGAAGATGCAATGGTCTTCGAATTTGAAGCCGATGGATTATCAAGTGTGGAGAGTTATGCTGGAGAAAGACACCACAATTTGCAGACAAAACAAACGGTAATAAAGGAATTGATGGTCGCACTGAATTGAATTGAATCTATTGCTATAATCATATGCACTTGCTTTAAGAACTGTAGTACGCCAAGCAAATCTCTGTCCAGGGTAACGACCTCTGTTGTCATATACACTGGTCATATCGGATCCATCCAATGAATTGAATTTGAAATGTGAAGATCTAGCTCTCAAACGCATCAACAAGGCCATCAGCAGCTTTACAGAGATACTCAGAGAAAGTGGGCATAGTCAATTATGGTGGTGGACACACTGAGCACAAGTTGTGAAGCACTTTCAAGTTCATTTGATAACAATTCTTCGAGACAGCGAGGGTTGTAACCATTCCTCTTTTTGTCGGTCTTCCTGTCTGTCTGTTTGTCTGTCTCTTCCTCTGCCTCTGTCTCGCTGTCTGTCTGTCTGTCTCTCCCTCCTTCCCTATACCTCACTCCGTTTGTCTATTCTCCCTTCCCCTTTGTCCATATCTAATAATTACAACAAGACACTAGAACTGAACAGAAAAGAAGGAACATAAATTTTATGTTTCAAGAACAATACGATACTATGATGAGTCTACAATCGATGCAACTTGAATTTGATATCGACCTTCTTACAAAGTTAAAAATAGCACATGAGCATATCGATGGTGCAACTGCTATTATTGCATTGCAAAGCAATTATTGCTCAATGTCGCTACACAATAACGCCTTGAATGGGTATCGAACCCGTACTCTGCGCGTAAGAGGTCGAGCGCTCTAACGAGAAGAGCAGAATAAAGAAGACTCACCCAGATAGCATGGAAGATCGCTTGCGACAGAAAAATGATTATGAAACAACAACAAATGTTTTGCAGGCTGTCTGTTGAGTTGGTATTGTTAATATTAATGTATTCTATAATCTGAATTCCTGTAAATTGTTTCAACTGCATAATTGTACACTGTAACCAGTTGCAGTCTGTCAACCGGATTGTTGACTATAGCTATAGATGAAAATTATTATTTTAACAATAATTTATCTTTAACTGGGATGTACATGTAGTGGGATCACCGCTGAACGAGGCATTCGCTAGATGGCTCCAGTGTACTAGGAACCACAGGACAGTTAAGAGATTGATCATCAGTTAGTTCCTTTGTAACGGACGATCTGCTATTGATAGGACAGATGATTAACGTCGACATCCTCGTTTTTCCATGCTTCGGACTAGCATCACTCGACAACAAACAGTTCTTCTATGTCCATTGATAGCATCTGATTTGGGACGCGGTAGAGTAGTGGGTATGCTCGTTGCCTTGGAGGGTTGCAATTTCGAATCCACCTCAAGCCGCTTCGTAGGGACCCTGGGCAAGTCCTTCACTAGCAATTGCTCAGCACTTCGGCGTGAAACCCCGATTCAGTTTCCGGGCTGTAGTCGGAGGCGCTATAGTTGAAAGCGCTATAATAACAAATGTCCATTCAAACAAATGATGCTGTCTTACACGCCTTTAAAACATTTGTTTTGAACGTTATAAATACAGCAAACGCGTCAATATCCACATTGTCACGAAAAAGCTGGAGTAAGTTGGGTGAATACAATCATCGATATCCATAAGTAGTTGAATAAATTGAAAATTAGTAATCTATTCAGTGGTGCCAGACCAAAGCCTGAATTAAGGAGGAGGGGACACAAATCACTTTCGATGTGAAACAGCGTCGTTAAACAGAAATCACACACAAAAAAGTCTCTATGAAATTTTCGACTTCCATTTCATTCATTCATTTCGAAAACTTATATCGCTTGTAGAGACCAGGATGTGTAACACCGGCGCATTATCAGTTATTTACATGTTTTTGTTTGTTTGTATGTGCACTTGTTATAGCGCTCCTTCAAGCACTCAACTCAGAACCGCTCCCGACTGCAGAGCGGACACTGCAGCGGAGTTTCCCCCCGAAGCGCTGAGCAATAGCGAGTGAAGGACTTGCCCAAGGTTCCTACGCGGCGACTTGGATTCGAACCTGTGACCCTTCCGGCTTCAAGGCAACGACGCCACCACTACACCACCGCGCCCCACATTGGATGGCTTTAAATTGCAGACGATTATCAGGCGATTCTTTCATGGTTTGGCGTATAACCTAACCCAACCCAACATATTTTGTGCCATTTGAGAGAAAAACTAATTTTTAGAAGTCTATTTGCTGTTTTGCTCATTAAAATCGAAACCAATCCGATGAAGCAGAATCGGATCCAATAACGTTCGACTGAAGAGATTCAACTTTAGACTTTCACAACGAAAAGACATTGCTAACCAATGTTCAGCTCTGACACCTTTGATATGAATTATAAACATTTTATACAAGCCATACAGAAGATTGGCTAAACTCAATTCTCATATCAGTGGAAGACGCTTTAGCCCTAGCCTAAAGTATAGGAAAACTCATTGAAAAGAAAACCAAAGCGCTTCTCTGATCATTTGTCTCTTTTCCTAAATTAAACGACGATTATTATTATAATCTTTATTGACACTTCGTCGGAAAGTTCAAGATATGATTAAACACTTGTGACTCTTCCATTCTTACTGGAGATGCTAACACTATCACCATTGATGCTGATACGAGCCTACTACTACAGATTAATTCACAGCTCTAGCTTAATATTAGAACTATCACTATTATTGACTCAGTCGTCTGCAACATGCAAAGTACGTGTTCCATGCTCCACCCAACAGAAAGAAATTCTACCATTGCGATTCCTTAGACCTTAGTAACTCACAATAACGTCGTCTAAAAATAAACGACTGCCATCTATTTTAATGGGTGTCTATTTATAGCCTAACCAGGATTTCTACGTACGATCACGCCTTTGAGTAGGCTACACGCATAGCGGTCTAGAGTCATTGCCACTGCCGGTCTATAGTGTCTTGTCCACGCGCACCGAGCTGTTTTAAGGGTTTCGGTACTGGTGTGGCGTTGTTAAAATTAATATGAAATTGAACGTTACCGGTGCTATGAGTGGATAGAAGCTGCGATAATAGACTTCCGCAGTGAAAAAACATCGCTAAACATTGATCATCTAAGACACCTTTAAATTAACATAAATTTATGACACGCGATATAAACCCGTCTAATCGCTGCATCTACATTTACACCATTGTAAAAAAGATGAATGTTATTATAATAATATTATCAACTAATGCTATTATTATTATATACATTTATTTCGAGAATTTATGTGGCGCCTCTTAAAAACCTATTCAAAGGCGCTCCCAGCCCAGCCACAGCTAAAAAAGGACGATTTTTATACTTAAAAATGCAGGGGAGTTTATAATATCAACTAACGGTATTGATACAGATATTGTTACCAATGATGCCACTTTTTTATTTTCAAAAAGAGTCGGATCCATCCCAAACTATTCCACAAAGGCTTGAAATTGAGTACGAACGGTAGATGATTCGAAAGCATGTTGGTATGGAGATCAAGAGGTAGCCAATTCGCGTCCATATAGGGCGGACATGCTTTGTAGGCTGCTATTAGCGCCGTCCATATTGCAGGCGATCTGTTCTGTTAGTAGTTAAATTTAAGTATTGTGTGATTTGAGTTCTTGTAAATTGTTTCAGCTGCATAATTGTGCACTGTTACCGGATGTGGTATGTCAACCCGATTGCTGATTAAACGAAAATTATTATTATCATTGACAGGTCTTACGTTGAGAAACACGTGGAATTTGTCAAAAGTTCAAATGAAATAATTGTGATAATTATATACATCTGCAACATAAACATAATCAAAAGAGCGCATAAAACATAAAAGCATTCTACAGCACATGCGCATCACAAAATATATTACATAGATGATCATGACATAACAGGATAACAGAAGCCCGGTCGTAAAGTTCCATACCATATAGAACAACCTATTCATAGATTGAATTTAGCGATGTTAGGAGTGTCTATTAATTTCGGTAAAAATGCCCGAATGATGCACATCCAAAGACCGAACTAATACGCAAACGTATATTTCTGTGCAGTAGAAACCCTTCAGACACTTTGAGTGAAGAATTCTGCACTGTCTACGCTCCCTCCATACCAACTCGTATGCAGTGCTTTCATTGTCAATGAATGGTAAGTGCAAACGACGATGGGAATGGCTGGTTATCTGTTCTCATATTCCGATGTAAAGAAAATGACATGGTAAGTAGCCTACTTTATACACAGACTATCAAACACAAGGGAGGAATACTAGAGACACGGTAGCCGGTTCGTAAAAACAGCTTTCGCCGTATAATAAAAACTGCATACATATACAAGATATTTAGAAATTGCGAGCAATAAATCCATCAAATTTGCTGTGTGGCCATTGACTGATAATCATGAGATCGTGGCGATTGAAGCAAATCATCTTCATGGTTTGATGTCACACTGCAGCAAATATCCACATCGCTAGAATTACACTAGAGCCTTCAATTCACTGCGCAAATATCAACTTAACCCTCGGGCTACCAAGGGGGGGTGGTTGCCACATCCTAGGTGTTTCACAAATCAAACTTGTTCCGTTTGGAATAAAATTTTGACGTGTTAGGTAGCTGTAGAGGGTTCATTGGCACACATTTTGAGCTAAAAATATTTATGATATACCATACCATTCAAAAGTTATACCCGATATACCCAAGGTACCAGTGAGTTACATAGAGTTCCATACAAGACGTTTCTTAGTCGCAAGATGGCACTAGATGTCGGATGATGATGTGTTTCCTTTAGACACCTTTAACACGACTTCATGAAGTCTATACATTGAGCAACCGCGCTAAATCATCGGTAAATTATCCTTAAGGGTTTTCTGCGTAAATGTTAAGTAGGCCTACTCGGATTTTACATAGAGACCATAATGACCTCGACCCTATTCATTTCTGAATAAATTGATCGTGTAAGATTGTAGCGATCGTATAACTACGCTACGGGTCGCTAATATTATTTTATTTAATTTTAGATCGATTATGGGGTTTCAGGGATCTGATATATTTGTTTTATTTCTGTATTTTTGAGCTGCCTTGTGTGACCTATATTTTAATGTTGATTTGCGCTTGACGCGGGTCACAGCGACCGCTGACGTAGGCAGCAGTCGTTGCTGTTTCATTACTTGGTATATTTTCACACGCTCTTCAAAGGCCGCGCCGCTTGCAGTCGATGAGGGTAATTAAACTTTCGCACGCTCTCTGAGGTGGTCTGATGATCAGAGTGAGCGAGGAAGACAGCCAGCCAGACAAGCACAGGCAGGGACACGGATTGAGAAGGAAACACTGTAGGCGTGTGTGTTAAAATAGCAGCGTTTTCACAGGGTTAAACTGGTGCATTTGGTGCCTACGTGATCAGCGGCAGATGGCGCCTTTCTGAAGGAGAGATAGAAGGAGAAAGATAGTGAGCTACAGACAGACGCAGAGATACACAGGAGAGGACGCACGTGGCAGCTGATTCTTGCCGCCTTGAAACAGCTGCGTTGCTGCTGGGTTTGCGCGCGCGGCTCGCTTGCTGGTCATGCGCAGAAAGGGGGACGCTCTCCTTGTCAGGCAGTAATAAAAGAGCAGCGCGACGCTGAGAGGCTCAGTTGCGCACAGGATCTCAGGGCGGTCGGATGTATTGCGGCGGTTGGTAGTTTTAGGCTCGATCAAGTTGGTGAAGTATGGCCAGGATAAGCGCCTGCTTGCACTAGTTGCGCATACACGGATTCTGTCGGCGATTCATTCTCTCTCGACATGGAGTCGATTAAATAAAAGAGTTTGTTTGTTGCGAGAAATACATCAGCGTCGCTGCAAGTTTTGTCTTCGCTCTCGCTTCGGATATATTCCTGGATTACTAATTCAAGGCCTCTCTTCGCCCTGTCACACGGAGTGATTTATCATGGGCTTCGAATCGTCAGCGCTCTGCTCTCGTTCTTCGAAATTGTGTTGCGAAGCGGTTGTTCGTATGGTTGCCTAAGGGCGTCTTTCTCAAACGGCTTGGATAAATAGCCGAAATTGTTGTTCATTGCGAGAAATCAGCATCGGATTTAGCTGATCTTTTCGGGCGTTTCAAACTCGACGCCTTTCTGTGTGTGTGTCGTCGCATCTGTTGGATATCGTCTTCGTCGCTGTTCTTCGCACACGATCGGCTTTGTCCCTTGTCTTCGGACATAAGGTACGCTTTATTGGGGAATTAATACGATCGGTTATTAAGACATTTTGGGCTGAACTGAAATTGGCTGTGGGACTTGAGAGTCAATCGGGATTTAATTTAGGCATACTCCGGTTGATAGGTGTTTGCATTGAATTGTTGCATTTGATTTTCATTGAATGTCTTTACAAAGGATAGGAACTGATAATTGAACTTACTGACTTTTATGTTTGATTGCTTTGAACATAATTGATGTCAATTGAAGATTCAATTGATTGGGAATAATAAGAAATATTAATAAAACTACTGACTTTGATCATTGATGGCATTGAATGCAACTGACGTTGAATGAATACTTGATTGATTGTGAGCTCTAAAGATAGAAGTCATTTCTATAGCGCTATGGAGGAGTCTAGGCCAGTCACCCCTGCTCAGCCTTCACGGCCCCCCTCCTCTAGGGAAATTGTCTTAGAAGCAATCCAGACTAATGCTAAGACTACGCAAGATGCGATTGCCTCAGTAGAATTAAATGTCTTGGCGGTGCAGTCCAATGTCGAAGATGCCATTTCATCGGTGCAATTAAATGTAAGAGAAGAGATCTCGGCTGTAAGAGATAATGTCAGGGAAGCGCTGACGGAAGTTGTATCACGATTGGAAAGGCTAGAGGCATCGCCGGTACCCAAGCCTGCTGTGGATTTGAACCCTGGTTACCTCACCGCTATTACCACTGCGGACGCGCCATACCACTCGACCATCGGCCTGGAAGAAACTTTGGGTGCTAGGCCCAAAGATTTCACGCAACCTGGTATATTGCGAAGAAGTGATAGATTGGCTAGTAGGCCGCCAATTTCATATAGGGAGTCCGGCAGTCGAAATAACTGGCCGCCTTTCCATCGTTGGGATTCGAACCCGGAAGTCACCTCATCCTGTCCTCCCTCTATCTCTAGAGCTCGTCCACAGCAGCACGCGGTCCCATCAGGCGAGGATCCGGAAGTGGCGACTCCGGGGAGGCCGATAGGGGCGGGCGTTACAATTGGTCCCAGCCAGTGGGGTCAAATTAGTTCTAGAGATTTTGGCGATGATAGGTTAGAAGAGGAAACTGACTATGCTAGAACAGGCGAAATGGCAATTTCTTTTGAAAGAAGGAAGGAAAGGGAATTTGCGGATATTGTGGATATAATGTCTGATGATGGTAGTGTAGACATTGAAATCAGCAAGATAATGGAATCTAGACCTAAAACTGTTAAAATAATTGATAACAGAATGCATGCAGCACGGCAACCGGAGTTTAGAAATTTTGAAGTGAATAAACCGATCGCTAATAAATTGTCATGGGAGGGGGGTGATAAGGTCAACCCAGTCCCTTTGGCCTCTTCGTCCCTTCCTCTCGTCGAGTATCCTCGACCGGATCCACAATGGAGAATTCAAGCGTCGCTCGCAAAGGTCGATCAACAAAGAGTGGAAATGGCACCGAGTCGGGTCGACTTTACACAACCAGCGTCGGTAATGCCGACCTATCAGTCAATGCCTGACTGCGTCCTCGACGGTCGTGCAACTTCGACCATGGTTGGTCGAGACTACGCTCGACCCGACCTTCCTCCTGGACCAGCGGCGATGGCAACGGTCGACTGGATGCAACCATACGCTCGTCCCGACCATTCAAACATGCCGTGGAGGTATGCTCCGACCTACGCTCCGAACGCTTTCTACGGTAGTAGCGACAACCGGGTTTGGGTCGACCCGCCTCGCTGTCTCGACCCGCTTCGACCAAGCGACGCCGTCTTTCCTCGGTGGCCAACGGTCGTGGAATCGGCGAGAATGAGTTCGTGCCTCGGCGCGCAAAACTTCGGATTTAGCCGTGATGCCGAACTACCGCGATGTCAGGCGGTAATGAAGTCGACACCTCTGGAGAGAGATGAAACGACGGCCGATAATAAAGCGACGTCTGCGGTTGGTGAAACGAGAGCACGGACGTCTACCAACGCTTCAGTCGGTCCTATTCAAGTTGTCCCGACGACCACCGTCGCAACGCAAACGACCGGCGACTGGGAGTTACCGTCGATCGGTTCAAAGGGAACAATCAAGGAAGCAGAACCGACCGCGTCGACGACAGCTAAAGAGGGCGAGGCCAAACAGTCGTCGCCTTCGTCTACCAAGCCAACACAATTCCTGAAACTCGGGTCTTACTCCGGAAAGTCCGATGTGGAGGCGTTCTTACGCAAGTTCTCCGTTTGCGCAAAGAACAATGATTGGACAGACGAGGAGAGATTGAACCAACTAGTAGTCTCCTTGGTTGAACCGGCGATCCATTTGCTGAGCGAATCGAACGCGGATAGCCTGGACACTTGGACGGCTTTGGTCCAGCGACTTCGTGAACGATACGGCAACGCTGAACAACAAGCCCTGTTCCAAACGCAGCTAAGCACCAGGAAACAGAAAGTCGAAGAGGATATGGGCGTCCTGGTGGACGACATCCGACGTCTCTCCACGCGCGCCTATCCGGGTTCCTCGACGGCTCACAGCGAAGCCATTGCTGTCCGAGCATTCGTCGACGCTCTTCACGATCGGACCCTCGCTCTGAAAATCCGGGAGCGAGAACCGAAATCGCTCGACGACGCGTACAAGGTAGCTATGAGGTTGGATGGTTATCAAAAAGCAGAAGTCGGTGGCCATGAACAGAATGAACGACGATATGGACGTGTTAACGCTGTCAGAGAAGAAGAAGAATCGGTGGTGGAGGCCCTGCTACACCGCATAGAACAGTTGGAGAAACAAGCGAAACAATCGGTGCCGACGCCTCAGTACAGAGACAATAATCGCGGGTCATGGAGAGGCCAGAACGGGTCAACAAGAAACGAATGGTCGAACGCCAATGGAGGCAATGGACGGGGAACTCCACGGTGTTTCCTATGTCATCGGCTCGGTCATTTGAGCTCGGCCTGTAGAAGTCGACCACCGAGAGAAGTGGAAACGGAGGCAAGACCATCGCCGCGGAGATGCTTCGAATGTTCAGCAACGGACCATATAGCGCGCTTTTGTCCTCTTCGACAACAGCAGCAGGCTCCACCTAGCGACAACCTTGGACAACCTGTGGGCGATAACCACGACAACCCCAGCGTTGGTCGTGTGTTCGCTGTTCGGTCCGCTCCAGCGCCGAGCAGGGACCAGCGGAATGGGCAGAACCAGGAGCGTCGGTCGCGGAGGTCGCCATCATCGTCGAGGAGGCGAGACAGTGGTCGGAACTCACCAAGAGAGGAACGACGCTGTTTCTACTGTGACGACAGTTCGCACCTTTTGAGGAGCTGTCCGCTTCGCAATGGACCCCCTGAGGACCGGATCTGGAGGATGCTGGGAGAACCGACCGGACTTCGTCCGCCTGAAAACTTGACGTCGGTTGGGTAACTTAGCTGAATGACCGCTTAATTTGCGGCCATTTTGAATACAGGGAGATGCCTGTAACACTGGTTTGGTTTGTTTTTGATGAATACATTTTTGATTTACATGTGGAAAGCTTTGCATGTGTGTGTTACTGTGTAAATAACTGTATTCTTGCATCGTATGTTGTGCATTCATATGTGTATTGCATAATATTAATATTGCATTGCCGACTGTCTGATTAAGAATAATGTTCGCAATGGTGAAGCAATGGACGATTTTATTATTGCCTTCCTATGGACAGATTGTGAACTGTCTCTGCTCTTGCATTGCGCTATATAAATATTAATTTGACCTGAAAATAGATTGACTAAGGTTGCATATTTTAATTAAGACTGCTGATCGTGATTATGTGAACTTAACTGTATACTTTTCTTGAGGCTAAGTTAAAATTGTAGGCCTACGAGGTGGCTCTGAGATGATGCTCGGAGGCGAAATTTGCATTAGGCCTATATTCCGCTTCATCTATAACATGATTAATTAAAAAATAATTTTAAAGGAT
The DNA here is from genome assembly GCA_949752735.1 of Lumbricus terrestris. Classification (NCBI taxonomy): domain Eukaryota; kingdom Metazoa; phylum Annelida; class Clitellata; order Crassiclitellata; family Lumbricidae; genus Lumbricus; species Lumbricus terrestris. Next base: position 11,141,614 of record OX457048.1, on the reverse strand, counting down.
TGGCACAGCTAAATTTTAAGGCTTCTAAGTTCCGTGTATAGAGTTCTTATATGCGTAACTATTGTCAACGCATATATTTATATATAATAATAATTGTATGGATGCTTATTAATTAACTTTAGTGAGGCGCTCTATAAATGTTCTATAATAGTCCCTTATTGTCCTTCAGCGCCTTAATGCATTACCGAGGTTTTGAGTTTAACAGCGGTGAAATTAATATACATAGCTGCTCTTTGATTAATAGTCCTGCATAGGCCTACATGTTTTGGTTGCAGTACGAATTATTTAGATTGCAGTTGATAGACGCAGGATATAAATATAATTATTTAGTTTGATTTAATAGGCCTACTTGAATGATTAGCCCGTGTACTGTCTGCATCAGCGTTGCAGTTTGAGATACAATTTTAATAGTAGCGATGCATAATTTGGTCTTATAATTTTGCAGTGTAGACTATGATTAAACTGGTTGCCTAATAATATTTATTAGGACTAGGCATAAAATAATTAGGATCCTTTTTGTGTATAATGAAAAAGGCTGGCCGTTCAATTTCCTATTTGAGCTATAGGCAAAACGTGCCATGTAAGGTTTATCGATAATTCTAGCTTTAAAAGGTTTTGCTAAGTTTTGTTGATTGACCTAGTTTTGAGGCCTAATTTGCTGTGCATGGACTAATTTTGGGCCGGGTTAGTATAACTGCCGGTCGTTCCCACGACTTCTACAGCTGCAATTGTAGAGAGAGGGGGAGAACGACGGCGACACAATAAAGGCGATCGCGCTCGTCCTTGGCCCTGATTTATCAGTGCATATAATGTCACTTTGGATGGCCAGATTATTGATTGCTTGAACGTAAGGAAATCAGCGGAAATATAACCTTATATTTGATTTGTTGCATAGGACTGTAATATACAGTTTTAATGCATAGATTTTATCCTAATTTTTAGAAGAGCTTAATTAGGATTATTTTCACTTTGTGCAGAGACAACGCGACCTCTGTCGTACGATGCACATGGGCCCACATGTATAGAGATGATGTTCAATTGCCTAATTCTCACAGCCAGACGCACGCTGTAGATGCACTGCGTGGGGGGGAATAGAGACACAGGAGTCGACGCATCAAAGAGCGGCGATTAATTAGCAATCGTTGTTTCCCAGGCGCGTGGGTGGTCCCGTTAGTCTCAGCTGCATCTCTGATAGAATGAAGGAAAGATAATAGGCCTTGATGCTATGCAATGATGCATAAGGATTTATAGTAGACTAAAGTGGCCTAACTGTTGATTTGCGCTTTAGACTAAGATCTCATATTAAAATCATGATAATCCTTTTAGGCCTAGGATTTTTACGATTATGCAATGTGACTGTTTTGTAACGTTAATTGCAATAATATGTTACTTTAGCCTATGTTTAAATGGCCTATTTTAATTCTGTGCATAATCGGTTGCATTTTTTAATAATTAAGTAGGCCTACTGAAAGATGTTGGGAAGGGAGCGGCTTATTAAGCTGAAGTTAGGCTTGGTATCTTACGGTAAACTTTGATGGGAGCCTACGGATAGTTATAATAATTATTAGCTATGTAGAGACTTTAGCTGTGTGTGTAGTCTCAGGTAATTTGCTATGATAGCACCGTTGTTAATGGGATTAGAGACTTAGGTTTAACTGCTTAGATGAGTCTTTAAATGTAGACGTTTGCCTACAGTGAAATGCCTAAAGAAGTCTCGATAGTAAAGGCCATGGGTGGCCTATTAATCAGATGACCTGTTGTAAAGGTAACGGGAGTCTAGTGGTTTTTGTGGCTGTCCCGTGGGTTCTTAAGTCAATGCTTGCCGTGGAGGACTTTGTGCTTAACTAAACTCAAGGAGACCTATATATAGAATTGCTTTTGAGCTTTACTGAACTATTAGCGATGGAGCTATATAATTATAATAATAATAAATGTTTCTTTCGCTTGAACTGACATTTAACGCTAACATGTGAACTTTCTGATGCTTACGTTGAGGACTGTTCGTTGCATATATTTTTAATTCTTGCATTTGAATCATTGATGTAAAAATTGGAGTATGGCCTTACTAACATTTCAGGATCCATTTTTCCAATTAAACGGATCCTGAAATCAGGGAGGGCCGAGAATAGTGTAGCGATCGTATAACTACGCTACGGGTCGCTAATATTATTTTATTTAATTTTAGATCGATTATGGGGTTTCAGGGATCTGATATATTTGTTTTATTTCTGTATTTTTGAGCTGCCTTGTGTGACCTATATTTTAATGTTGATTTGCGCTTGACGCGGGTCACAGCGACCGCTGACGTAGGCAGCAGTCGTTGCTGTTTCATTACTTGGTATATTTTCACACGCTCTTCAAAGGCCGCGCCGCTTGCAGTCGATGAGGGTAATTAAACTTTCGCACGCTCTCTGAGGTGGTCTGATGATCAGAGTGAGCGAGGAAGACAGCCAGCCAGACAAGCACAGGCAGGGACACGGATTGAGAAGGAAACACTGTAGGCGTGTGTGTTAAAATAGCAGCGTTTTCACAGGGTTAAACTGGTGCATTTGGTGCCTACGTGATCAGCGGCAGATGGCGCCTTTCTGAAGGAGAGATAGAAGGAGAAAGATAGTGAGCTACAGACAGACGCAGAGATACACAGGAGAGGACGCACGTGGCAGCTGATTCTTGCCGCCTTGAAACAGCTGCGTTGCTGCTGGGTTTGCGCGCGCGGCTCGCTTGCTGGTCATGCGCAGAAAGGGGGACGCTCTCCTTGTCAGGCAGTAATAAAAGAGCAGCGCGACGCTGAGAGGCTCAGTTGCGCACAGGATCTCAGGGCGGTCGGATGTATTGCGGCGGTTGGTAGTTTTAGGCTCGATCAAGTTGGTGAAGTATGGCCAGGATAAGCGCCTGCTTGCACTAGTTGCGCATACACGGATTCTGTCGGCGATTCATTCTCTCTCGACATGGAGTCGATTAAATAAAAGAGTTTGTTTGTTGCGAGAAATACATCAGCGTCGCTGCAAGTTTTGTCTTCGCTCTCGCTTCGGATATATTCCTGGATTACTAATTCAAGGCCTCTCTTCGCCCTGTCACACGGAGTGATTTATCGTGGGCTTCGAATCGTCAGCGCTCTGCTCTCGTTCTTCGAAATTGTGTTGCGAAGCGGTTGTTCGTATGGTTGCCTAAGGGCGTCTTTCTCAAACGGCTTGGATAAATAGCCGAAATTGTTGTTCATTGCGAGAAATCAGCATCGGATTTAGCTGATCTTTTCGGGCGTTTCAAACTCGACGCCTTTCTGTGTGTGTGTCGTCGCATCTGTTGGATATCGTCTTCGTCGCTGTTCTTCGCACACGATCGGCTTTGTCCCTTGTCTTCGGACATAAGGTACGCTTTATTGGGGAATTAATACGATCGGTTATTAAGACATTTTGGGCTGAACTGAAATTGGCTGTGGGACTTGAGAGTCAATCGGGATTTAATTTAGGCATACTCCGGTTGATAGGTGTTTGCATTGAATTGTTGCATTTGATTTTCATTGAATGTCTTTACAAAGGATAGGAACTGATAATTGAACTTACTGACTTTTATGTTTGATTGCTTTGAACATAATTGATGTCAATTGAAGATTCAATTGATTGGGAATAATAAGAAATATTAATAAAACTACTGACTTTGATCATTGATGGCATTGAATGCAACTGACGTTGAATGAATACTTGATTGATTGTGAGCTCTAAAGATAGAAGTCATTTCTATAGCGCTATGGAGGAGTCTAGGCCAGTCACCCCTGCTCAGCCTTCACGGCCCCCCTCCTCTAGGGAAATTGTCTTAGAAGCAATCCAGACTAATGCTAAGACTACGCAAGATGCGATTGCCTCAGTAGAATTAAATGTCTTGGCGGTGCAGTCCAATGTCGAAGATGCCATTTCATCGGTGCAATTAAATGTAAGAGAAGAGATCTCGGCTGTAAGAGATAATGTCAGGGAAGCGCTGACGGAAGTTGTATCACGATTGGAAAGGCTAGAGGCATCGCCGGTACCCAAGCCTGCTGTGGATTTGAACCCTGGTTACCTCACCGCTATTACCACTGCGGACGCGCCATACCACTCGACCATCGGCCTGGAAGAAACTTTGGGTGCTAGGCCCAAAGATTTCACGCAACCTGGTATATTGCGAAGAAGTGATAGATTGGCTAGTAGGCCGCCAATTTCATATAGGGAGTCCGGCAGTCGAAATAACCGGCCGCCTTTCCATCGTTGGGATTCGAACCCGGAAGTCACCTCATCCTGTCCTCCCTCTATCTCTAGAGCTCGTCCACAGCAGCACGCGGTCCCATCAGGCGAGGATCCGGAAGTGGCGACTCCGGGGAGGCCGATAGGGGCGGGCGTTACAAGATCCTTAACCACCGCTTGCCCGTTTGAATGGACGCCACGACATTTAGGTCCCCGTGGACTGACAGTACTTGTCCGAGATTTTGAATCTCTGAATTAATTCACCTTCGGGAAGCGAACCGTGGCCCGCACACTCACTCTTTCAAAGAGTCGTGTGAGATGCGACCAGCGCTCTTACCGATGTAGCACACTGCGTCAGACGGATAGCAAGGGTTATCTTGTCGCAAATTCCTCATCGAGTGTTCACCTCTTCATTTGGACTTAGACTTTGTCTAACAAGTTGAAAGTCTTTAGCAAAGTTTAGAACATAAAGAAACATCGCAAATGACATTTTTCTGAATAAAAATTTGCCTATGCCGTCACTGTGTTATCCAGTGAAATCATATCGAACGAAGGCGTTTAATCTCCAGGTCGCAATTCTTCTGCCATAATATGCAATATCATAAACGTCAACAACCCATGTCGTGCATTGCGAAAACAAGCTTAAGGGACGAGTAAATTACATTAAGCATGCAAATCTAAAAAGGAGAAAACTACTATGCGGTTCCGGTATCGTGAATGCATCGTAGTTTCAAATTAAGTAGCGCTAGTATCTGGCAACGGCGATGTCGAATTCTTCAAACCTTAATCATCTAATAGATTATGATAATCTGATCAGCATTTTTAACGCCATCGACTGATACTGCTCCTGCATATACCAGCGATATACATAATTAGACCCACAGCAAGGAATTATGGGAATGTACTGCGACCGCAGTTTGACTTATATTGGTCAATTTATAGTCAAAGAGTTTATTGACGAGTTATTGCCTTTTCTACTGTTATTATGCAATTCTTCATTGGCACATGGTTATGTTCCAACCCAGCACAAAAGAGCTGTGGTTTTTCCTTCTCTCAAGCGCCAGGGTCTAGACCCCAGCACCCCCTCCAGCTATCGCCCCATTTCCAATCTCTCCTTTCTTTCCAAACTTCTGGAAAAGTGTATTTCCCTTCAGCTGGTGGACTATCTTGAAACCAACTCTCTAATGCCCTCGCTTCAATCTGGTTTTAGGAAACACCATTCCACTGAATCTCTTATCACCCGCTTACTTGCTGATGTCTTTGCAGCAATTGACCAAAGCCAGATCACCTTGCTTGCTCTGTTTGACGTTAGCGCTGCGTTCGACACTGTCGATCACGCCATACTCCTTGAACGTCTCTCTAAATCTTTCGGCATAGGTGATTCTGCCCTTCTTTGGCTCAGCTCTTTTCTCTCAGATCGCTCGTTAGCTGTGATCTTTGGGTCCACACGGTCTGCCTGGTCCTCTGTCCCTTACGGCTTGCCTCAAGGCTCGGTCCTGGCACCGCTTCTTTACATTCTCTACACCGCAGATTTATCAGTCATACTCTCCCTTAAGAGTGCCTCGGCTCATCAATATGCTGATGATACGCAAGCATTTGTTCATGGCCCGTCCAGTGCAGCTGCCTCACTTGTCGCTTCTATCCTTGATGCCACCTCAGCTCTGGACCAATGGATGTCCTCTAACCGCCTTCGCCTGAATTCTGATAAAACACAATACATCTGGCTTGGCGGCAGAGCTCAGCTTGCTAAGATTGACATGGAGCTCCTCTGTACTTTGTTTCCGGATATCCATTTCTCTTCCACTGTTCGTGACTTGGGCTTCACTCTGGACCCTGTTCTTTCTTTCTCGGACCATATTAACCGTGTCTCGCGAACATGTCTCTATCATCTTCGCCAGCTGCGTACCATCCGTCATTCACTTTCCCCGCAAGCTATTAAGACGCTTGTTCACGCCTTGATCTGTTCTAGGGTTGACTTTGGGAACTCTTCATACGCCGGTCTTTCTTCTCTCAACCTCTCTAAACTTCAGACAATACTCAATGCTGCTGCTCGCCTAATTGCTGGTCTTCCCAAGTTCTCTCACATTTCAGTCTTTATTCGGGACACTCTTCATTGGCTTCATGTACCACAACGCATTGAGTTCAAAATTTTGACACTTATGCGCAATTCTCTTCTTGGGGTTGCTCCATCCTACCTCCGTTCTTTCTGTATTCAGGTCTCCTCTCTCCCCGGTCGCTCTTCGTTCGGCAGCAAATGGCCTCCTTGTTGTTCCTCGCATGCGTGGGGCTACTGCCCAGTCCAGGAGCTTTGCCTATGTTGGCCCCTCTTCTGGAACCGTCTTCCACATAAACTACGTCTTGAGCTTCTCAGCCTCTCTCTCCCTCTGTTTGGGAAGCGCCTGAAGACTATACTATTCGTTAGCGACAGTGCTAACTTTGGGTCGGGAGCGCTACTGAATCTGTGAGCGGCGCTATACAAGTGTTCAATTACAATTACAATTACAATTACAATTACAATTACAATAATATTGGTTTCAGCGTTCGCACTCGAAATGCTGAAATCCCGGGTTCAACTTTTCTCCCATTATACGAGCTAAGGAATAATTGTGATCAGGTCCTTTGCTCACTGTTGCTCCTCAGAGCCACCGATCTTCTCACATTATATGCGTGATAAATGAAGCGCTAATATCATTATAGTAACTACATGTCCGCTAATGCACTGTGGCAAAAAGTAGGTATACCTAGTCTAGAGGCAATCAGCGTGCTTAGCCTGACGATAATAGCTAATTAAACAATTGTTTCGTCGGAAACACCTTTAAAACCCTTTACAGTAAATTATATGAGAAAAGCATTGCCAACGTTTATATCTTTCAAACAGTGCTTTACACGTTAGACTGAAGCTACACTTAAATACCAGCACTACATAAATGCGAGAGGATAAGTGTGTGAGAAGCGCTACTACTCATCCTTGAAATGACACGTTTTCGTTAAGCAGCAAGAAGCAACACATAAGCATTATCTTTGCATGTCACATTCTGTTGCGCGGTGGTGTAGTGGTTTGTTTGGTGACTTGGAACATTTTTTCGATATCTGACTCCCACAAAACCTAGCAATACTATAAATAGCCTGAATATCAACTGTTGGCTCTTCAAAACCAATCGCAATGAAGCAGATACCCGAGAAACCAGTCCACAAAGACCTCTGCCAGTTACACGATATTGGTATGCAGTGTTTGATTAAGCGTTTGTCTTAAACACCTTTATCACGGATAATACCGAACTATAAAGGAAGCCTAATCTTTTTTGTTATAATCTGGTTGCATCCCTTGTACGTCACATTGAAAGGTCGGCGATTATTGCCTTTATAGGCCACAAAATGGTGATGAACAAAGAACAAGCTGCCTACCAATGGGTAAAGACAGTTCGAGTTCTCCAATAAAAGAATGTGCGACGGTAAATCTGAGCAGAAATTTGTGAATTTATGTTGACATACTAATATAAAAAATTATGCTCCATAGATAAGTCAACTATCATTATAAGACTTGCATCGCCAGTTGACAGAGAGAGCGAGCGACAATGCGAAGCTGGCGCAGCTGGTAGAAACAAGGGCGACTGAGACGATAGGTGATATAGAAAAGTAAGTTTCTGGTTTAGTGCGATGCCAAGGTCTCAGACCGAGCTTGGGAAAGTATAATTGGGAAATTCAATAATGAGGTCAATCAGGTTGAGATTAGGCAGCTGCCATTTATATTCAACCATCTATTATTACGCCCCTTTAAGATACTACTCTTAGGCGCTCCCACAACTGTAACAGCGCGGACACTGAATCGGAATTTCACGCTAATGCGCATGAGCAATTACGAGTGAAGTTCTTCATTTGGTATCTAACTAGTTCAAGGTCCATCATACTCGGTGGCGGCTTGAGGTGGATTCAAACCCGCAACCTTCGGGCTACAAGACACCGAACATACCCTACCACTCCACTCCGCATTTGTTTACACGTGAAGGTGATGTTTAGGCACCTTTATATGCAACCATTTACCGAAAGTTAAATTACCTATCAGCTTCGTAACTAATGAATTTTCGTTCCCATTTGCTGAAAAATAACTCTTTGATTGCGTAAAATGTACTGATATTCAAGAGACATGTGAAGAAGATATTGTAAGAATGTTCTTCATTTGGTAGACCAATTTCTATCCGCATTTTTGTGTACAGACATAGTAGCACAGGAATAGATAGATAAAAAAAAGTCGTAGAGTTATTTTCTTTATAGCTATAAGGAATCAGTGTTAGAGGTGTATAAGTTGGTAAAATTGTTATCTTCTGTATGATGACATCTTGTGGTATCTATAGAAAAAGTCGATCACGTCGACCTTTTCTGACTTTATCATCCAACCAATATAATTTTATCGTTTGACAGTTACAGTTAACTGTACTGTTTCGATTGAACGTTTGCCTATTGCAGGAGTTAACCTGATGATTAACTGATTGACTTTATTTATATTATCGAAAACATTTACATCAAAGGTGTTTAAGACGAGCACGTGGCAATCTGTTACAATTAACAATGTAGCCACATTTATCACTTTATTACGCTTATGAAATTGTTTTAAAGGTGTATAATGATATCCATCATGTGCAAGAGTCTATAAGCTAGACTTTCATTACCAAATACGCTAGCATTGTGTTTTTTATACTGCAGCATGGTTGATCCGGATAACCTTAATTAACCGATTCAAATCTAATCTAAGAATTTCCTTGGTGCCAGATTAAAGTCGCCGTCAACAATTGAATTAATTCTAGTTATCTAAATTGTGACAGTTTTTCTGGAGCGACGATTATTATGTGATAACGCTGATGATAAACGATGTGCTCCACTTTTCTCCATTTGCTTTGGTCTGGCTAATCGAAATGTGTCAAAGTATTATGCCGCATTCATTAGCCTTTCTTCTGAGATCTCATGCTACAGCTGTAGTATACCAAAAACAAATTTCGGTACAAGGTAATGGCCTCTGTTGTCATAGACCCTGGTCAAATCTGAATCCTTCTCGTCCACCCATCACTTTTACATAGAATTTCATTATAAAGCATTGCATCATATTGCATTGCAACTGTATAACAGAATAACGGCAGGGCGAGGTTGTGTAGTGGTGGGTTCGGCGCCTTGGAGCCGCAGGTTACTGATTCGAATCCATCTCCAGCCGCCACGTATATACCCTGAACAAATCCTTCACTCGCAATTGCTCTTATGCTTCGGCATGAAACTTCGATGCAGAGTCCGCGCTGCAGAAGGGTGCGCATCCGAGTAGTAGGCCTAAGTTTGAAGGGGTGTTACAGCAAATGCTAGAAATGAATAAGTAAATAAAATAAGGTTGTCATTGACAATAAGCAGAGACACCCGATGGACTAAAATGCAATGGAAGATGCGAAGAAAATTACATAGACAAATGAGAATCACTGACATTTGATGGAGCAATGTATAAATGAAAAATTGCCCAGAGGACAATTAAGGTCATGCACTCGTGCCTATCGCCGAAAAATGACTGACGTCAGGAGCTGACGATGCTGATGATCATCAACATTACTTTCTGAGATCTGCAGTCTCCTGTTATAATAATTAATTATTTAATAATTCATTATTAAAGTGTTCCTGTTTACTTTTATAACGAATACTGGGGCATAGCCGGGTGCCGTTTATCAACTTACTGGGTAGTGGGTACCGGGTCCAGGCTGTTTGAATAAAAGCCTGCCCGGCATAGGCGGAGACCTGGTTCGAACTTTGGGGGGGACGGACGAGCGGCCGAATTTCGATCGCCGAGGCACAAAGCGCGTCGCAGGGGAGCGCTTGGGCAGGTAATATGCCCCCAAACTTCGAAAAAGTTTGATTTTCAGCACTGCAATGGTAGCATTTTAGGTAGTCATATTAACAAATTTCCTCGTCATTTTAGTGCTTATAGTCTTTGTTTAAGACTTCAAAAGTGTCCGCGCCTATGTCGAAATGCTTTGAATTGATAGTAATTTAGTAAGGTTAAAAGAGGTGTGTAAGAGACATCTCCAATTGGAATTCTTTGTTAAAAAAATAATAGTTAATTTGTTTAATGATAATAGTTCGGTAAAGTTAAAAGAGGTGTGTAAGAGACATCTGCAATTGGAATTCGCAGTTTAAAACAATAATAATAGTTAACTTGTTGGATGACAATAGTTAATAAAGTTAAAAGAGGTGTGTAATAGACATCTCCAATTGGAATTCTCTGTTAAAAATAATAGTTAATTTGTTTGATGATTATAGTTCAGCAACGTTAAAAGAGCTGTGTAAGAAACATCTCCAATTGGAATTCTCTGTTTAAAAATAATAGTTAACTTGTCTGATGATATAAATTTAGTAAAACTAAAAGATGTGTGTAAGAGACATCTCCAATTGGAATTCTCAGTTTAAAACAATAATAATAGTTAACTTGTTTGATGATAATAGTTTATTAAAGTTAAAACAGGTGTGTAAGAGACATCCCCAATTGGAATTCTCTGTTTAAAAAAAATAGTTAACTTGTTTGATGACAATATTTAGTAAAGTTAAAAGAGGTGTGTAAAAGACATCTCCAATTTGAATTCTGTGTTAAAAAATGGATATATCCGATTTGACCAGGGTCTAGGAAAACAGAAGCCGTTACCCTGGACAGAAATTTGCTCAGCATATTACAGCACTTTAGAGCAAGGCACTTGAGACACTTGGCCAATTGTTAAAAAAAAATAATAGTTAACTTGTTTGATGATATTAGTTTAGTAAGTTAAAAGAGGTGTGTAAGAGACATCTCCAATTGGAATTCTCATTTTAAAAAAACGGATGGATCCGATTTGACCAGGGTCCATGACAACAGAGGCCGTTAGCCTGGACAGAAATTTGCTCCGCATATTACAGCACTTTAGAGCAAGACACTTGAGTCACTTGGCCAATTGTAAAAAAATGATGATAATAGTTTAGTAAGTTAAAAAAGGTGTGTAAGAGACATCCAATTGGAATTTTCTGTTAAAAAAATTATAGTTAATTTGTTTGATTATAATAGTTTAGTAAAGTTAAAAGAGGTGTGTAAGAGACATCTCCAATTGGAATTCTCTGTTTTAAAAAAATAGTTAACTTGTTTGATGATAATAGTTTAGTAATTATATTACATTTAACTTGGGATTTTAAATCGTACGTTTTTATTACCTATTGTTAATCCGATGTATAATAATGATGTCCCATTGTTCGTTTTCAAGAGGAGTAATAAACAAAATGCTTACATACTAACTTACTTGCTTTCCATATTATTCCCAATGTCCAACTGGGGGTTGATTCTAGCCGGAAGGAAACCTGACGGGAATGTAGCAGAAGCCCGATTATGACGTTGTGGCGTTATTTATTATTATTAATCAGAAGTTTAACGACATCTTATAGCTACAAAGGCTGTTGACGTCTTTAAAGATTTTTAACTGTGCATTCCACTTTTTTCTCCTCGCACTTTTTAAGTAGTAAGATTGGTATATCATTCGTTATACACGCAAGCAGCGTATCCTCAGTTGTTTCAGGCAATTGGCATTTAGAACACAGTTCTGTTGTGCTTTTACCTAACACTTTCAGCCAAGTGTTATTAAGAACATGCCGCAATCCTAAGTTGGGGAATTTGAACTTCTCTTTTCCCGATGGAGTCCATAAATTTTATATCAGTTGTGACGTTGGGTGTTGGCAAGGTTTTTATAATAACCGGTAATATGTTAAAAAAGGTATCTTATCCACACAGTATTATGTTCGCAAACTATTCAACGTGGGACTAAATAACTATTGGTTAGAGCCCGGATTGCCCGGGAATTCAGATCATTAGAAATATGAACTTCATCTACTAAAGTTTTCTTTCTCTAAAACTCTACTGACGTGTTTGTGTGAATGCCCTAACGCTTAAACATTGGGGGGACAAATGCATGGGCCGTCCCCCCCAACGCCTCCATTGGGGGGACCGTCCCCCCCTGTCCCCCCCCTAGGTCTCCGCCAGTGGTGCCCGGTCCGGGTCATAATATTAAAAGTAATGAAAAACTTCAAAGAGAGAAACTCGCTCTGCGGTTGAATTGTTTCATATCAGAACTTTAAAGAGAAATGCAGCAATTGCCTTTTTCAAGGGACGTAAAAGGTTTTTCAATGACACACCGCAGGCGAAGGTAAAAGAATTACTCAGACCCGGATGACCTTTCAGCTCCGGGTCTGAATGACTTCCGGGTGCCAAATACTGTCACGAAAATGCGCTATAATAATATTTCATGGAAAATTCGGCATAAGAATTTATCACCCGGGACTGTGCAAGGAGTTGTGTGGGGTGACCAAAAGAGACTGGCAACCCTGTCGATGACTCGCTGTCATTGGTTGATGGAGAGCTCCGAGATTTTCATTTTTTTTTTAAACCGAATAGATTCGGGTGAGATATTTATTGGTTTTGGTGAACATTATGGTTTCGCTGTGACGCTATGTCTTACGAGTAGTTTGACATGATTCAAATGTTGAAACTTACGAATATGGTGGTTGCGTGTGCAGGGGGGGGGGCGTACCTGTGCCGGTATCGTTATCATTATGGTACAGGTACTGTGTTTGAAATATTTTGTCTTGTTCACGGCTACGACCAAGAAATTGGAAGAAGCCTCCATGTTGCTGTCTTTTCAACGTGAGGTGGTGGTTGGTAATTCCTCCGGTGCTCATTTCAAGGTGTGGTGTAGCCGTACTACACGGCTACCGAGTTATGCAGTGACAGACGTTTTGGATGTTTATATTACGCGTAGAGCTTTGCATATGGAGAAGAGTAAACTTCATGAAAGCGGTACGTGGTGATGTTGGCGTTTAAAACTTTTTTCTTCTTATTTTTTGTTGTTGACTTAGTTGTAAAGTCACATGTGTGACCATTCAACTGATTGTTATAATTTGTTTGATAAGTTGGTTGTATTTTTATGAAAATCAGTTCATTTTTCTATAACAAGGTGCTGTTTAAAAAGAGTGAAAAACCTTCCAAAACTAAAACGTTGATTGTTTGATATATTTTAATTAACCGATAAACTTTTACCCTCATCAAATTTAACAACTGCAGGGTAGCACTTCATGCAAATAGAAATTTATATATAGGCCTACCCTCTAACATCAAGTTGCCTTGATACATGTAACATTTCCGACCTTTATAGTTTGTTTGTTTGTTTGTTTGTTTGTATGTGCACTTGTTATAGTGTTTTGTATAATCAACGTTTCCTTAAACTGAGTTCACATTCTGGACGCCACGCATGGCATTAGCACCGACCTGCATTAAGTGGAACGATGCTTAAACGCATCAACGTTTTAGTTCTTATGTTTTCGCAACTGCCTGCCTGTTCTTCTGTTAAAACTGAAAATTTCTTGTGAAAGCCTTAGCAACAAGAGGTTTACTGTTGCTGGTTCAGGAATAACAAAATGGAAAAGTAAATTGAGTAGAACAATTTTACAGGCGTAGGATGGACATTAATTTGCCATTTTTCAAGAGCAGGATTAGCTATTTTGATCGTTATTATCACTCTTACTTACAACTATAATAAAGGTGTTTACTGCATTGTCAACTGTCGTTCAACGCTACTGCTTGAGTGTATTCGTTGAAAAGTTACATATTTATGTCAATACTCTGGGCCATAAGAATTCGGCCGTTTCAGAGGGTGAATCCGAAATTATAACCAGCGTTTGCAGGCCTACTTTATATTTGTCAAGAAATGGCGCTATGCTGTATCTTCGAGTTACCTTGGTAACTGGATCAACTTGGATGAAATCAGGACAACCCTTCTGACTATAGACGCAGATCGATTTAAAAGGTTTTTGTATTGTCTTAGTCACACCGCGGGGCGTAATCAACATATCAGTCAGTCAATCAGTCAATCAATCAATCGATCGATCAATCAATATTTTAATCAATCAACCAATCAACCAAATAATCAATCGATCGATCAATCCATCAATCAACAACTCAGTCAGTCATCTAGACAAGGACGTGTAAATGTAGGCTAATTGTGAATAGCCTTTTATTTTAGTCTATAAAATTTAGGTCGCTTTTGTTTGCCATCGCCATTAAGGCCTAAGTTAGCGGGCCGCGAGCTTCACAAAAAATTGTTTCCGATCCGCGGCCTACTGACGTTTGTGAACCACTGAATTTAGTTATGTCTCCGCTTTATTCAAATTACTTTATTTAATCCAAAGTTTAACGTCGTCGTTTGACATCAAAGGCCGTTGACGACAATTTACAGCTTATACAGTGCAGTAACAATGAATTCATGACGTCCAAAATACACCATATAACGTTGTCATAACAATGTTGTTTTTCGTTGCCTTAGGCTTAACATAATATTATTGTTCATCATCATTAGTGTTCATATTTAACAGCAGAATGGTTAACAGTTAATAACATGAACTACAAGGTTACAAGTTTCATTAATGGCGAAGTTAAAGGTCCAATGGCAAAAACATTTTTTTGTGGAAATCAATTTGTTTGGTTATATTCATTTATGTTCTGCAGTGATTCTCATTTGCAAGACATGTCACAAAATTTTCTTGATTGCTATTCTTAATACAAATTTGATTCATCACTTCTACATTTCAGTAAAAGAAATTCTTAAACAGGTTAATATAAGATATAATTTTGCTCTAACAAGAGCAAAGACGACAAACGATATTCCAACACAATCATGTTACAATAGCACGACATTCAATATTAACAACACCAATAACAACAATTCAACAACAAAACACATTCATGATCAGGTTTTGAATACATTGTCACATAAATGAAATATTTTCATGTCATATTTTGTTATACCAAAACAAACTAATCCAAACCAAACAACTGAACTTCAAAGTTCGATCTATTGATTCATCAAATATTTGATAACCAACTATCACATGACTTTTGCTCTACTATTTCATTGGACACATATAATTAACGAGAATATCAACAAAATTATATTTTAAAAGAAATAAACTCTCCGAAACAAAGCACAACTTCCAAGCCGATAAGATATGGACATTTGTAACAAGTTGATCATACACAATGTATATCTTCTTACACGGGCTTCAAAACGACAGTATTCACACAATTTTTTCTTTAGTTATTTCGCTCATAAGCCTATAAACTACACTCTGCATATAACCGTCATCAAGTAAATTCTTAGTATTGAAGTCTAATTTAAAAGCAGCACATGCATTTCTTAGTACGTCAGATATATTTTCTTTTTTACCAGTTAACAATAAATGATCTATGTTCTCTGTAACATTACATGAATTACAAAGACCACTGTCATGCTTCTTCATAAGATAAAGTCTTTCATTTAGATTAACTTTTCCTAATCTTAATCTTGAAATTTGAACCTCTTTTTTTCTGTCAAGGTCAGTAAATTTCAGGTTTGTGTTCACTACAGGACATATAGATTTATAGTGATGACCCTTGCGATCATTATCATAGTAGCTCTGCCATGTGTCAATTATATACAATTTTACAATTGAAAAGACTTCTTGCAGTTCCAGATAGTTTGTTGAATTAACAATTGGCATACTCAGGGATTGCTTGGCTAAGGCATCAGCTTTTTCATTACCTGATATATTTACATGACTAGGAATCCAGATCAAATGGACTTTACTTATTTTAATTTGATTAAAAGTATTTATTGTTTCTTGCAATAGAAGTGGTCGGGACTTTGTAAATGAATTCTTAATAGAAGTAAGAACACTTAAAGAGTCAGAAAAGATAGCAAAGTTTTTAAGGTCTTGGTTTTCATTTTTTGATATCCAGGGAAAAACTTCTTTGATAGCAGTAAGTTCGGCAGCAAATATGCTAGAATTATCACAAAGACGAATTTGTTTATCTAAATTTAGGGTAGGAATTGTGTAAGCAGCAGCGACTAAATTATCAACTTTTGAACCATCTGTATATATGTGTGTATAAGTATGATATTTGTTTATATGCTCTGATGATATAAGCTTTAAAAGCTCAGGATTGTCATATTTCTTACTTATTTCTTTGTGAAGAGTGATATCGACGTCAATGTCATTATTTAGCCAAGGTGGAGTTGCAGGAAAGGTGGGAGATTGAAAAGGAAGATTAATGGAAGAGAAAAAGGTATGAGTTCTCATATAGGTTGATTCTACTCCGAATTCATTTGTCCAATGCGGCTGGAATACAGATCTGAGCGGATGATTGTAATTTCCCAAAATCTTTGTACCCATCTTTAGGGAATTTTGCAATCTTTTCATTCCCAGTGGCATTTCACCACATTCATTTTGAAGTGCCAAAGAAGCAGTACCTCTGGCAGCACCACAGCACAATCTTAGCGCCTCAGTCTGAAGTGATGATAACTTATCTAAATGCGATTTAGGTGCTGAAGAATAAACCACATCGCCATAGTCAATGACTGATCTAATAAGGGCTCGGTAAATATGAACTAAGGCTTTCTTTGAAGCTCCCCAATGGTGTCCAGATATTGCTCTCATAAGATTCATTCGCTTTTTACATTTGTTAATAACATATTCTATATGTGGTTTCCATGATAACCTATGATCAAAAATTACTCCGAGGAATTTAGCAGTTTTTTCAATTTTTATGGGTTCATTTCCAACTTTTACGTTAATGTTTGCTATCCTACCTTTCTTAGTAAACAAAACTCCTATGGTTTTATTGATAGAGATTTTAAAACCATTCTTATTGCACCAAGCATCAATTGCATCCAATGACAACTGTATTACTTTCTGTAATTTATTACGGTTGCGATGGCTGGCATAAATGGAGCTGTCATCAGCAAACAAGGTCATTTCTACTCCATCTATCTCATTAGGTATGTCATTTATCATTATAAGAAATAATAAGGGTGATATAATTGACCCTTGAGGAGTACCATTTTCCAACATATATTTTTCAGAAAAAGAGGCACCAACTTTAACTTGAAATGTCCTATTCGATAAGAAGTTCACTATCCAATTATATGTTTTACCGATAATTCCCATATTTAGCAGCTTTTTGAGTAATGTTGGAACATGGAGCATGTCATATGCTCATTCAAAATCAATGAAGATAGCCAATTCTTCTTCTCTATTCTTGAATTTCTTCAAAATATTATCCTGTAATCTTAGTATTTGATCAATAGTATTTTTATTTTTTCTGAAACCTGATTGATTTTTTGAAAGCATATTGTTTTTCTCCACAAACCACTGCAATCTGTTAGTGATAAGTTTTTCCATAATTTTACATATAGTTGATGTCAGTGATATGGGTCTATAAGACTCAGGACTAGATGCACTCTTATTAGGTTTCAAAAGGGATAATATAATTGCATGATGCCAGTCATCAGGTAATTCACTCTCTGTCCATATCTTATTGTAAAAATCTAACAATATTTGAAGTGCATTTCTGTGTAAATGTTTAATAAATTCATACGGAATTTTGTCGTCGCCTGGCGATTTATTACATTTATAATTTAGAATGGCATCTTTTAATTCTTTGAGTGAGAAATTTTCATTAAGTGCCTCAACGTCCTCTAAGTCTGGTAAGTTATCTGATGGAATAGGGCTAAGCTCATTTTTCACACATTTTAGATATTCAATAAATTTTGGACTATAATTTGCGTTACTGCTAGTTTTGGCATACATTTGTGCTAACAGATTAGATTTGTCTAAATTATTCTCTGCGAGTATCCCATCAGAGTTCAAAGTTGGTATAGAATTAGACGATGCTATACCATTCATCCTTCTAGTCATATCCCACACAACAAATTACAGTCGTTTGTGTCAACTATAATGCGTGGTTAAAACTGTTTTAGAGGTGTTTTATGTCAACAGCTTTTTTTAAGTGGAGGCGCTCTTCCACGTTTAGAAATCGCAATCGGAGACCCCAAATTTATATGCGTTGCGATATACTGACCTCAGAGCATTCGCTTATTCAAGAGCGCTTCGTCTAATCAGTTTGGTTGATCAGGTAATATTACGCCAAATGGAAATCCGGTTTCCATGGATACCAAATGTTTGGGCGACATCCGTAGGTATCCATGGACATGCAAATTTAAACTCTGAATTAAAGCACGCTAAGTCTTCGATTGTCTATTGTCCTTGTTGTTTGTCTGTCTGTCTGTATCTAAATATCTCTGTATAGCTCTCTGTCTGTATAGACATCTCTATCTCAATATCAAGGTCTTCCCTCAATGCGTCAACTTTTCCGTTCAAATTTAATTAACTTCCTCGTTTAATTAAAATTCATATAATTAGTATTTCCGATAATTTCGAAGAAAGACAATCTAATTACGTCGCGTCGCTATGAGGATGGTCTAGGATAGGTCCTTTGATCGATGCATCCAATCGCTTTGATGTACCGACTCCGCAAGTTTACTTATTTCTTATGTGTCTTTTGTGAATGTTAGCGCGATCCCGTTTCGCTAGCGTTTGCCTGTAGTCCTAACCACCCTCATTGGTTAATATGCTAAGTCTGACCAAATTCGGAGAGGCCGATCTGCAGCTTAACAGGCACGTTGCAAGTTCAGTCTCAATAAACCCTCGTTTAAGTCACTAAGAAGTTTATAAATAGAAATTGGTGAGTGTGTAATGTTAGCTTCTGAAAACTCCATGTTTTTTTTCACAAGATCTTGCGTTTTTTGATCCGAACTTGGGAAATGTTTTTTATGGAAGAACTTGAGTTTTTTGCTTCTTTTTTCTTCGACGGAAAAAATGATATTTTAAACTTTTGGGGATTTTTTTTTACATTTTCGGAAAATGTTTGACATTTTTCGAGAGATTTGTGCCGGATGACTTAGAAAAGGTTATCAGATTTATCGGACGGGAAATTTTGAAATTTTCGAACGATTTGCTGAACTTTGTTTTTGTTTTTTTGCCCACCCAACTTTTATTTTTTATTTTTCAGAGTGACAGCGCTGACCATGCATACCGCTCTAAATAATTGTTTGCATTTTCGTCATCTGCTGCACAACGCGACGTGAATCTTTGGAATAACACTGATTATATTAATAATAATTTGCTGACAACCAAGTTGTTACAAGCACGTAGACCTATGTATGTACTTTATTTTTCCTCCTGCAAACGCACTGAGAGGAACAAAATTATTGTGCGTTCTCTAGCACTGCAGTTCCTTAAACCTAAGCTATAACTTTGTCTCTTTTAAGCTTTCTCCACGAATTTTCTTAAATAAGCATTGCACAAGTTGAGAAGGAGTACAGAAGCTGGCGCATCAGGTAACCTGACGTTTCAAATAACAGATTTCTTCAGATTTTCGTTCTCCGCTTTAAGTTTCATAGTGCTAAACTTTGAAAAGTTTTCGTCCTCGCTTTGAAGCCCTTCATCATCTTCGCTTTGACACATGACGCATTCGCATTTGTAGTTTCCACACACATCCATTTCACATTTACTAATAATATCTGGACACATATCAGATGCTGTTGCTCTTCGGAAGGTAAGAATAATAAATGCGTGTTAATTATAATAGTGATGTTAATACAGTTGCGTGGGGTGCAAAGAGTTTATATTGGATCTAATAGGCCAAGGCTTGCATGATAAAAAGTGCGTAGTCATGGTGTCTTGAGGAGGAGGAGGAGGAGGAGGAGGAGGAGGAGGAGGAGGAGGAGGAGGAGGAGGAGGAGGAGGAGGAGGAGGGTTGCTGGATAAGCATTTTAGATCGGAAGAAGTAATTAATCATCAAAAGAAGTAATTAACCACATCAAAAGAAGTAATTAATCATCAAAAGACGTAACTAATCATCAAAAGAAGTAAATAACCATATCAAAAGAAGCAATTAATCATCAAGAGAAATAATTAACCACATCGAAAGAAGTAATTAACCACATGAAAAGAAGTAATTAATCATCAAAAGATGTAATTAATCATCAACAGAAGTAATTAACCTCAACAAAAGAAGTAATTAATCATCAAAAGAAGTAATTAATCATCAAAAGAAGTAATTAATCATCAAAAGAAGTAATTAATCATCAAAAGAAGTAATTAATCATCAAAAGAAGTAATTAATCATCAAAAGAAGTAATTAATCATCAAAAGAAGTAATCATCAAAAGAAGTAATTAACCACATCAAAAGAAGTAATTAAACATCAAAAGAAGTAATTAAACATCAAAAGAAGTAATTAACCACATCAAAGAGTTGCTCAGTCAGCTGTAATTCTGGCGCAGTGCTGAGTAAGCACGCACCTATAATTATATATGTACATCAAAAGAAGTAGTTAGTCATTAATACATCAAAGGAAGTAATTTATCATTAATACATCAACGGAAGCCATTTGTGATTAGATCAAAAGAAGTAATTAGACATCAAAGGATGTAATTGGTCATCAATCAATTAATCAGTCAACCATGACCGTTTCTGGCGCAGTAGGTAATTAGAAAGCAATTGAAAAGCAATTGAAAAGCAATTAAAAGTCAATTAAAAAGCAATTAATTAATTATTAATTAATTATGCCCTCAGGCTATTTTGACATCAGGTCACGTGATGCGCCAGCTTCTGTTCTCCTTATCTACTTAATAATAATATTCGCGACAGTTAACAAGCACAAAGGAGCAGCGAATAAAGCCTATTAACCCTCGTAGTATGTCGCTAAGCTAGTCATACTTAAGGTGTTGGGGTCCATATGGACCCCAATGTTAATATCAACTGCTTTTTGATAAAGAGTTGTGCAGAAACAATTGCACAAGCGGCCTTGGTCTCCCGGACAATTCGGAGCCGAACAATTTGGAACCGGACAATTCGGAGCAGACAATTCGGAGCTGGATAATTCGGAGCTGGACATTTGGGAATGCACAATTAATCCGTAGCGGCCAATTCAAATATAGGTCATTTCGAGCAAAATTATGGCGCGGACAATTTGAACCAGGACAATTCGGAGTGGACAATTCGGAGTGGACAATTTGTAGCGGAAATTCGGAGCTGGACAATTCGAAGCCGGACAATTTGGATCTGGCCATTTCGGAAGGCACAGCTCGTAGTGGCCAATTTGAAGACAGTCATTTCGGGTAAAATTCTGGCGTGGACAATTTGGACCAGGACAATTCGGAGTGTGCAATTCGGAGCGGAAATTCGGAGCTGGACAATTTGGTGCCGGATAATTCGGATCTGGACATTTCGGAAGGCACAATTCGTAGCGGCCAATTCGAAGACGGTCATTTCGGATAAAATTCGGGTGCAGACAATTTGGACTTGGACAATTCATATAGTGGACAATTCGGATAGCACAATTCGTAGCTGCCAAAATTGGTGATGGAATTGCACTTTTAAGCCAAATTTTCATTCCCATCTCCATCATCCAGAAGTATAATTATGTTGAATTACCCGGCTCCGAATTTTCCGGCCACCCGGACAGAGATTGTTGCTTTGCTTTCTAAAAAAATAACAAAATCACAATTCCTGTGGCTTTGTTGAATGTTACAATGAGGTGAAAATTTTATTGTCCTTACTATTCCTACAAACATCAATTTTTTCCACAGTAGGCCTAATTGTCGAGCTATCAGCTAGAGGGACTGGTGTGAAGAAGTTGTCAGAAGTCACATTATACGCCACGGATATATGACAACAACTAGATCGCGGATAATTCTTTCACCCTGTTTTTCTGGTTGATTGCAAACTTTACCAGTGTAGTGTATACTTGAATATTGAGTAATAACTTGTAGATGAGTCACAAGGCACCCACACTTTCAACCCATAGGCTACCTGGCAGGTCTAGACTTCATATACTGACGAAATGAGCATCGTCCTCTAAAAACAACCAACTGCTCATCGACTGTAACGTCTCGATTGCATAAAGCGCCGAGTGCCACCGATTATAGTCTTTGAATCCATTTTGTCATCAAAGCAATGATTTCAAGAATTTATATAATTATAGCGAGAGAAAACGATTCAATAAGCCGTAATGAGTGTTGTCATTACGTGCAGCAATAATCCAATTGGACCAGCAAGCTATTTCAGCACATTTTGAAAGCCCTGTCTTCCCATAGCATACCAATACGTACATATGCATACAATTGACAATAATAAAACAATATATTCGGAGCTTAAAGTGTGGGAAAATAAGTGCTTGGACGCCTCTTACCTATCCAAAAGAAGTGCCTGGACATTTCCAGACTGTGCTGACCAATAAGCGACAGGACAACGCTCAGATTTTAAAATAAGTGCATGGACGCCGTCCATGACCGTCCAGGCACACATTAAGCCCTGAATATAGTCTTATAAAACATGACATAAATTGAACCAACGACACTGCAATGTAAAATATCACGAACTAAGTTGCAAAATAGAACTTTGCGCAGTATCCAATTGCATTATTACCATTGGGGTCCATATGGACCCCAACCCCCCTATGTGTATAATTGTCTCATATCTGGCCCCACAAGTGGTGTGGAAATTAATTATTTGCAGGAATTACTACTCGCCATATATGATGAAAAGTCATAAAATTTCAGTTTCTTGAGTGCATGTCATCACCGATTTTTATTCAATTGAAAACACGCTTGGGGTCCATATGGACCCCAACATACTACGAGGGTTAAACGTTTTTATACAACATCCGTGTTATGAAATTGTTATTGTTTTTATTGGTTAGTTCGAATGGATGAGGTCTAGGGTGCAGATTGTATTTGTCAGGACGTCTATTATAAGAGAAAAAATTATGAAGAACATGAACTTTGTCTTTAACTATAGCTTTGAAGAGGGCAGCATCAGCAGTCTCAGCCATAATGTCTGCTTTAGGGGAGTCTAAGGGGAGGAATCCAGCTCGTCTGACACGTCCCAAGAATCTTTCGATGCGGTCGACCTCTCCCGCGCTCAGAAATCCCCACCAGGCTGGAGAGGCGTACAGCAGACGCGCTACTGTAGTCGCTCGAGTGATGACATGCAATCCCGGTACAGACATGCCATGAGCACGCAGCACTTGCACACCTCTTTAAATTTTCTTATATAGTATATGAATTAAAATGGACAACTTTACTTCTCGAATTGAGTATTCATTTTGGTCAGATGTGAGACAAGATTAATATCAATAAATGACCACAGATAATTATTTGCGATCCTCTTCCACCTTAGCCTTCCATGACCTCTTGATGTATCCTATCTCACTTCATGGCGAAGCATACCGAACAACAATGGCGTACAATAAGAAGTAGATATCAAGCAAATAACAGCGTTGTTAGTGGCAACAGACACACGTTCACAGCTAAACATCGTCACTGCTCGCACATTGGCAGTACCAGACCCAAGCAGGGATAAAAGAGGATGGCGAAGCTAATGATCTTTGTTGCTACACTGTGTCGTCGAACTGAAATTAACACTGTGTCTCTTTGAAGTCTTTTCTCTTCATGATAAAATGTAAAAAAATTACACACCTCATTTAAGTATCTACGTCACACCACATGGAGATCGTTTTTTATATCCCCACCACCAACCTCCCACATTTGTTGTTCCAGGCGTCAAAACCGTCCCAAGGCTCCAAGTGGCCGACCCTATAATACGTAAGTGAGTAAAATGACTCAATTAAATATCGCTCTCTACAGAGTCCTTTGCACTTCTATGGTCCTGTTGATAAAAAAGAGTTGCGAATAGCGATCTCTCCCATTACGTGTTCACACCAGTTTCTATAGCGCTATTGTTAGTCCTTCTACCCATCGTGCAAGTATAACCAAATCGTATTACTTTCGGTGGGAGGATAAGATGATAAATTTAAATTATGGAAGTTCTTTCCTTTCCCTATATATATGTTAATAAGAATATCTAAAAAGGTGTTTCATGGGCGCATTAAATTTTATCCATAGTGAGTCTTCATTATTGTTTTACACTTAGCTTAATGAACCTCGTTCCTTCCATTTATATGTATAGTACAGAAGAAAGTTTAAAAAGGTGTTTAAATTTAGAATTTCTCCTCCAACAACTAATCTAATTGATTCATTCATTCTTTGCAATTCATTCTTACGCATGCTTCTCTACAATTTACTACTACAAATAATTAATTATAAATTTTCAAGCAATAATGCAATGACTTCGGTAGCGCCGTCATCGTAGATGTAATTAATTTCTTGCATAATGCTTTAGCCAATAACAAATTGGTAAAAGCATCTGTGACAGTAACTCATCTAAAAGAGTCTGCGTCATATTTATGCCAACCCAACTCGTTTTTCTCTATCTGTTTCTATGTGTCTAGATGTCTGTCTAGATGTCTGTCTGTCTGTCTCCCTCTATCTTTGTTTGTCTCTATTCCTCTCTTCCTTTTCTCATTCTCATTCGTTGCCACTTTCTTACCTTGCTTTCTCTCTATTTGGATGTATGTCTCTGCTCCTCAGTGTCCCTAACTCTGCGCCTCTGTCTCTGCCTCTGTCTCCATCTGAATGCCATTCTGTGGGTGTGCGCTCGCGTGTGTGCGCCTCTCCCTCCCCATCTCCCCAACCCTCCTTCTTTCCCCACTCAAACGTCCCATCCGTCTCTCCAACTCCCCACCATATTCCGTCTATTTCCCTTACCCAACGATTGCACCGTAACGCAAGTGAATGTGGCCAACGTTGCTAGCAGCCTGTCATCTTCACAGCTGCAGCCTCGTCTTCATATATCAGATCCACACATACAGTACGCTCGCTACATTGAGATTCACCTGGATTTCTGTCACTATTGACGTGTCAGTTATTCGGGTAAGTGATGTTTTAATTACTAATATTATATACGTATGTGCACTTGTTAAGGCGCACCTTCAGGATTGCTACTCAAAAGCGCTCCCGACTACAGGGCGGACACTAATTCGAATCGGAGTTTCATTAACGTCGCCTTCCTCCTTTTCCACGGACAGAGCAACTTCGCCACTGGTTGCCAGTGCCAGTCCCATGTCTGTATAAAGGAGGAGGGCGTCGCTAATGGTATTTGTTACCACACAGTGACGTTAAACTGCAACTTCACACACACAATGTTCAGTGTCAATCCCAAGACTATAATATAAAGGAAATTACTACATTAACCAAAAAAATAACTGTTTGCATTCTAAAAGTGCCAAGCTCAACAGTGGATAAATGAGGAGGGCGACGTGAAAGGTGTCGTTTAACTGAAGCAACGCAGATGAAATGCTGCGCACAATAGATTCATGATTGAACGAGAATTTTTAGTTGCGTTGAATCGTTTGAACAGATGTTCAATGTTCGATATAATTATGACAAGCTCAGCTTCCATTGTTTAACAACGTTGGGCTTTTAAAAGCCGTTGACGTCGATAATTGATGATTTTGAGTGCTCAACGTAATAGGCTACGTACGCGATCAAGCGATCAAGCTATAATTTAGAATATATAGAATGATTTAGCTACGTTTTAAAGGTGTCCAATGTCATCGTCAATTTTGATGTTATTGTTACAATTTACGTCCACATAACCACGCGCTGTTTAAGCAATCGCTGTATTGAGTGGAATTCTAATATCAGTTTCAGTGTTTCTATGGTTACATGTGTATTACATTTGCAACAAAAGATGTCGTTTTAGACAAACAGTCTCTGTGGCAAGTGGATCTTCACGAGATATCTATAAAGAACCATATTGATTACAAGATGCGCTTGCGAATAAGCCATTGCCCAACGTTAGGCTAGTTAATTGATGCGCTCTTAAAAATGGTCGTCGACAATAAACACCTTTTTACAATGTAAACTACAACGAAAAAACGAAATTGCATTATCTTATATTTAACTCGCACAAGATATCGCCAATGTGAAGTTGTTGCCATACCAATCGGAGAAAATCATTATCAACATCCAACGTCTTTATCCATAAAGCATTAACGGCCCTTCTATTGTTTTACACAATTATCTTTTCTTTAAGCTGAGTTGACCTATTGACGCCACGCATAACATTAACACCAACTTGCTTTAAGTGGAGTGACGAGTAAACCCATTCAAACTCTAGTTCTTCTTTTTGAATCGGCGTCCAAATTATAAAACTTAATTTTTTATTAAACCTGCGCAACAAGAGGTTCCTGTTTGAGGAAGTACAAAAGGGAAAGGGAGATTGAATTGAATAACTTTACTCCTGAAGACTGCTTTTTCCGCCTCGGCGAGTAGCTACCTTAAAGGGGCGCTATATAAACTACGATTTATTGATTGAAGGATACACGTTTGTTTCATCAATATGAAGTCACCGAGTGAAGACTATTATCGTTTTGTTGAAGGTTTTATCACACATATATCTTTTCTAAAACTATTAAAAAGGTGTCTATAATAATTATATAATTGTCAACTGCGGCTTAACGCTACTGCATGATTGCATTCAATGAAAAGCGTCATCTGTTGATACTCTGGGTAGTAAGATCTTGACCAAAACTTAATTTAATGCTTCATTGTGCGAATCCGAAATTATAATCAGAGTTTGTACTTTATGTTTGTAAAGACATGGCGCTATTCTGAATCTTCAAGTTACCTTGGCAACTGGATCCATTTGGATAAAATATGGACAGCACTTCTGACTAGACGCAGATCGATTGAAAAGGTTTTGTTCTGTTTGAGTCACACCGAGGCGTTTATTCAATATATCAGTCAGTCAGTCAATCAATCAATCTATCTTTATATTTATCAATCAATCAATCAATCAATCAATCAATCAATCAATCAATCTATAATTCAATCAATCAATCAATCAATCAATCTACAATTCAATCAATCAATCAATCAATCAATCAATCAATCACTCAATCTATAATTCAATCTATCAATCAATCAATCAATCACTCAATCTGTAATTCAATCAATCAATCAATCTATAATTCAATCAATCAATCAATCTATTATTCAATCAATCAATAAATCAATCGAGGAAAACAGAAACATGAAAACTACTTTTTCTAACAAATTAATTTTTTCAATCGATTTCAATTTTGCTGTCAAACATTAGTTTTACGGCGTGACTCCTGGTTATTAGTCGGGTCAATCTACGAAAAAACTTCGGTGAACCCTGAACAAATTGCAAGAAAGCGTTTTATGATGATTTTATGGTATATTGGGTCTGGTGATGAACATACTAAAAGTTGCAAGAAATCGCACCACGGCAAGTGGTCTAATTTTGGCGGGGAAAAAGATGGCCGCCAATTGGACTAGGCATGGAATCTGGAAATGATACAGTTAGGAGCAAATCATGTAATAATTTGCTAACATGCTTTTCTAGACTAATTCGACCCTCCTGAGAACGAAAATCGTGGTTATGAAGCTTGATTTTTAGCGGTTGCATGGGAAAACAAGATGGCGGCCAAAATGGCGGCCTATAATTGATTCAAAAGGTTGTATAGTCGGGTCAATCTACGTAATGATCCGAAAAATTGTAAGAAGGCGTTTTATGATGATTTTCTGGTATATTGGGTCTGGTTTTAACATACTAAAAGTTGCAAGAAATCGGACCACAGCAAGTGGTCTAATTTTGGCGCGAAAAAAGAAGGCCGCCAATTGGAATTGGCATGGAATCTGGAAATGATACTGTTAGGAGCAAATCATGTAATATATTGCTAACATGCTTTTCTAGACTAATTCGACCCTCCTGAGAACGAAAATCGTGGTTAGCAAGCTTGATTTTTAGCGGTTGCATGGGAAAACAAGATGGCGGCCAAAATGGCGGCCTATTGCTTAAAAGGCTATAAGTCGGGTACTGTATGTGATATGAACACGATTTTGCAATTAAATTAAGAAGTATGGGTTCTAGGCATGGTCGTTGTGGAGTGTGATGCAATGAGCTTCCACTCCCTTTCTAAAAGTCCTTCTCAATCTTTCCACTCCCATCTCAAGACAGTTTTTATTTGGCAGCGCAGAGGTTATGAGCTCCTCTGAGTGCCCCCCCCCCCTTGAAGAGGCGCTATGCAAAATGCATTTAACGAATGAATGGATGCCTACAAGAGTCGTCAACGAGGACTTTCCATACAAGTAAATTTCTGTGCTCTATTATACGTTAATTAGGTCATTTGTAATTTGGTGCATTTTTTAAATTTATATAAAAGGTTGGTCTACGATTTTAAGGTGCTTTATACAAACGCTGTATCCTAGTATCGATTGTTAATCTACACGTTCCATTTTCTGACTGGTACGATCTACTGTAAGTATGTAACCTCTCATCATCATATTTCCTAAATAGATAACTCGTATATTGTTCGTTCTCTGACAGTGCCAGTCTCAAGTCTGGATTAAGGAGGAGGGCGACGCCAGTGATATTTGTTGTCACATTGTGTCATTTAACTGAAACTATTACAACTTCTAATTAGGTAAAATCTTTCTAGTTATCACGTCCCCATATAATTATGGGGGGGCCCGGTAGAGTAGTGGTTAACTCGCTGGCCAAGAGATCAAGAGGTAGTGAGTTCGAGCCCCCGTTTGGCGGATTTGCTTTGTAGGCTGTTATTAGCGCCGTGTAATTACAAAGCTGTCTGTTCAGTTGGTAGTTAAGTTTAAGTTAATTAAGATTATTGCATAACTTGTAAATGTAAAGCGCAGTGCGTCTTGCAGGCGTTTAATTAAAGAAAAGATATTATTATTATTATTATGATGCAATTGTAGTAATTTATAGGAGGTTTCAGCTGTAATAATGGCAATAGTTATAGCACTGATGGTACTTGTGTTCGTTGTCATTTTGTTGTTCTGTTGTAAAGCTAGGAGTTGTATCAGGTTTTTTTATTAATTAATTGACCAATCGAAGTCACCGAACAAACGTTGACGGATGACTTTATGAGAGACATAATATTAGCAGCAGCAACCGTATCTGACGTCATGCGTCTCAAACTCATCATTCAAGATGAATTCACTAACCAATCGGATGCCGTGTCCTCTTGACCTCTTGACCCATCTGCATTCAGATTCACTTACTTCATCTATAATGTAGCTCTAGATGATCTGAATGTGAGTTGCATCATTCGATGACGCGTTGAAGTTTCCATGGTAATACGCAATGAGTATATATTATATATTATATGTGGGGCGCGGTGGTGTAATGGTGGCGTCGTTGCCTTGAAGCCGGAAGGTTCGAGGTTCGAATCCACCTCGCCGCGTAAGGACCTTGGGCAAGTCCTTCACTCACAATTGCTCAGCGCTTCGGCGTGAAACTCCGATGCAGTGTCCGCTCTGCATTCGGGAGCGCCTCTGAGTAGGAGAAACTTGAAGGGCGCTATAACAAGTACGCATACAAACAATATACGATGCGATAACGACTACACTTTCCAATGTCGTCGGTATTTCAGAGTGTGGGCATTGTTTACGTCCTTGCCGTCTGATTTTCTTACCAACAGTGTATTAACCCTCAACAGCTAACGTGTAAAAACTTACGTTAAAGCTAACCTGGGGTCCAGCTGGACCCCATTGTATTTTTTTTAATATTTTAATTTGTAAACACGATATCGATGATGAAAATCAATTCTCCACTATTTCTATTGGTAAATTGGTCATGTATGTGTACTTGTTATACCGTCCCTTCAAGAATGCTAATCAGAAGCGCTCCCAACTACAGCGCGGGCACTGAATTGGAGTTTCACGCTGAGGCTGTGAACAATTGCGAGTGAAGGACTTGCTCAATGTCCATACGAGGCGGCTTGAGGTGGATTCCATGCCCTACTACAAAGTATGCAAATGTCTGCAAGCAGTAGGGACGCCATAGGGGGGGCTAGGGTCTAAGGTCCCCCCGAGAAATCCTGTTTTTTACATGGAAAAATGAAATATTTCCATGTTAAAGTTTATGTTAGTCTATATCCTATTGTTGTAGTGAACATTAATTTTTGGTTAGGGTCATAGTAAGGGTTAGGGTCTGTCTATCTGACCCTGTATGACTGACTGTCCGTCAGTCTGTCTGCTTGTCTGCCTGTCCGTCCGTCCATCCATCTGTCTGTCCATATTCTGCTGGTCTATCTGTCTGTCTGTATGCTTGTATGCCTGTCCATTCGTCCGTCTGTCAGTCTTCTGTCTGCCTGTCTATCTGTCTGTCTGTCCGTCTGTATGTTTGCATGTCTGTCTGCCTGTCTGTCCATCTGTCTGTCTGTCCGTCGTCTGCCTCTCTGTCTGTCTATCTGTATGTCCGTCTGTCTGTCTGCGTGTCTGCCTGTCTGTCTATCTGTCTGTCCGTCCGTCGTCTGCCTCTTTGTCTGTCTGTCTGTATGTCTGCCTGCGCGTCTGTCTGCTTGTCTGCTTGTCCGTCCATCCATCTGTCTGTCTGCCTGCCTGTCTGTCCATATTCTGTTTGTCTATCTGTCTGTCGGTCTAACCGTTCGTCTGCATCTCTACCTGCCTGTCTGTATACTTGTCTGCCTGTCCGTTCGTCCGTCTGTCAGTCTTTTTGTCTGCCTGTCTGTCTATCTGTGTGTCTGTCCGTCTGTCTGTCTGCATATCTGCCTGTCTGTCTGTCTATCTGTCTGTCTGTCCGTCCGTCCGTCTGTCAGTCTTCTGTCTCCATGCTTCTGTCTGGCTCTGTCTGTCTCTGTCTCTGTCTGTGTCTCTGTCTGTCTCTGTCTGTCTGTATGTATGTCTCTATGTCTGTCTCTCTTTCTATCCGTCTATCTGTCATTCTGTTTTTACATTTTTGGTATTGAAATATGAAAAACCTTATGAAAATCACACGTAATTTTTGGGGTCCGCATGGACCCCAGAGGAAAAAAATTCATAAAAAAATATTGCACCGTGCTTTTTAACAACTGTTTTCAGGAACAGCACCCTAACATAAATGCAAATAATTACATAAAATATTAGAGTAGCAGCCACTTCACAAATATGAAAAAACATACGATGAACATGCTTGGGGTCCGCATGGACCCCAGGTTAGCTGTTGAGGGTTAATTGTAAATGGTTGAGTTGAACATGGATGTATGTATGTATGTATGAATGTATGTATATGAACATTTATATAACGCCTTACAATAACCTCACGAAGGCGTTATCGCATCATATGGATGGTGTTAGGTGCAGCAGAACCATTGACACAAATTTCATAGGTCTACGCTACATGCGTGTATTTGGCCACCTGACCAATATTTCACCGACAATATTGCATCTAAGGTATGCCGATGGATGTACAAAATTGGTATGAATTTCCCAGGATTATTGTGTATGCTGTCTTCCAGATAAATGATAAAATACTCAAGGGTGCATCGGGATTAAAAAGTGCCTGTCCTCTCCTAGTCATGTTTTTTGCGCTTTTTGCTCTTTACTCCACTTCACATTTCTATGGCTTTAATTGTTGGTAGGACAACAGAGAGGCGGAGCGAATAGAGACAGACACAGACAG
The DNA here is from genome assembly GCA_949752735.1 of Lumbricus terrestris. Lineage (NCBI taxonomy): Eukaryota > Metazoa > Annelida > Clitellata > Crassiclitellata > Lumbricidae > Lumbricus > Lumbricus terrestris. Next base: position 11,110,131 of record OX457048.1, on the reverse strand, counting down.
ATGGACAAATGCCAGACATAGGGAGACAGACACAGACAGACACATAGAGAGATAGAGGTTCCGAATACATTGACAAATGTAGGAGTGTCGCCTGGCTGAAACTCTGTCGTAATAAGCTTTCTAATAATAGGCCTGTGACTCTCGTGTGCAAATCCAACCATGCTGGTGATGAATATAGCGCTGGTGCCACAGTGACTGCGGTGGATAGCAACAAACTGTTGTGAAAAATGGACAACGAAGTGCATGTCTTAAACACCTTTAATACGCATTCTGCCAGCTTTATACATATAGCACGAACCTTACTTTTTTTTAGAATTTAACCGAACACCGGGTAATGGGTAATATGATGGGAAAATCGACGCTTATAAACCATGGAGACCAAAAAATGGTGACGATCAACTGATAAATTGATTTCCACAGGGTAATGCCAATCCAATGGATGAAATTAAGATGAAGGTCATCGCTAATCAGACAGACATTATGTTGGGTCAACAGTTTCACTTCATGCATCATAATTTAAACTTTCATTGACAACTAAAATGCGGTTGCCAATTTATTATTTACAGTCGTTCAGTCAAAGTAAAGTCCATCCGATGTTGCCTGGTTTATCCAGTTAGAAAGGAAGGTGGATGTCAAATGCCGGCTGCGACCACGACGTGGTGATCAGAACGATGACGTTGCATGCAATGGTGATGCCAGTCCAAAGCTGATAACAGAGGATGGTAACTCCAATCATTTGTCATGAGACACGACTTCAGTAAACATCGATAAACATCGTTCACATGAAAGAAAATCTCGGTTACTATCATACATACCAGTGGTGCCAATCTAAAGATTCGATGGAGGTGGGCGACACTAATCATCGCTTGCACAGATAATTATAAAATACGGTGGCCGATTTATCGGAGCGATTTCCTTGTATGAACAACCTATGTGTTCGTCAAGACATTGTCTTGCATTTAATTATATACATTGGGCGTTTTAAACACCTTAATATACTTTACCTCAAAGTTCTAAATAGAGTAACAATGCTATGTCTCCAAGTGCTTGGCCTTGAACTGAATTGGAAATGCAATTTGTCAGCGGTAACTGTGGTTAGTTAGGGTATAGAGAGGAGAAGTCTGTAAAGACTGTTTATAGAATGTTACATAATAATTGGTTTGTGTGTAATGTGAAATGTATGTGAATTATAAATTTAGATGGTTTTGCTTCAATTTCACAAAGATAATTTTTTTTTATGTTTCATCAGTTTTCTTTTATCCTTGATTTTTTTTTATATTTTATTGCATTATTAAATTGATATGATTATGTGTGTGTGTGTGTGTGTGTGTGTGTGTGTGTGTGTGTGTGTGTGTGTGTGCGTCATGCGTATGTGCGTGTGTAAATGTGTGTGTGGGGATTGGTAAAATTTTGAATAATTCTGTAATAGATGAAACAGGCATTGAATAAAATGGTCTTGATATTATTTTTTTAAGCTGCTAACTGATGGCTGAAGAGTGAATACTTTGATTTTCATATTAATGTTGAATATCTTATCTGCTTGTAAGTTTATTGGTGAAATATGAACATTGAAAATTGCTTGCAAATATGAGATTATGAGAAATGATACGAATTGATGTTGATCTAAATAAGTCGATGTTGTGTCATGTGAACTTCATGAAATGAGAACTTATAAGAATTGATGTTAATCAAACTAAGTAGGCCTAGATTTTATGTCATGTGAACTTCATGAAATGTCTAAATTAATGATAATAATACATAAGTGTACATAATGACAATACATATGTGTGCACATGTGTACATGTGCTCATTTGTATATAAAGAATTATAGGCATATGTAATTATGGTGACATATGTATTTGTGTATATATATATATATATAAATGCATGTGGGCATAATTTTGCATATATGCTAAATAATAAATAATGATGCATGTATAAAAGAGGATCGACTACGGCCATTTGGTGAACACTATCGTCATGAAAGGCAGTTTCAGGAAAAAAAGAAAAGAAAAGAAAAAACAAAGAAAAACAAACAGAAACTGCTGAACAGTTAAACAAAAGTGAGCTGCAATACATCAAACTTTAAAGACGTCAACAACCTTTGTAGTTATATGATGTCGTTAAACTGTTGAATAATAATAATAAGTCTCCAAGTGCATTGACACCAAGACAAAGTTCTCACAAACAACAAAATAAGCCAAAACTATTTCATGGATGGGTGGATCCGATTTGACCATGGTCTATGACAACAGAGGCAGATTAGTAAGTGTAGAAATTACGATTTTGGCAATTTTCCTCTGAGATTTGAAGAGCGCTTTTCTCATAGACACCTCTTAAACGTTTATAACAAATGTTATCTATACAGAAGATGGCGGTCCAAAATGGTTCAAATCTCAGAATGAACATACTTATAGGTGAAGTAACTGGAAAATTGTTACTATCAACAGGAACGATTGTTAAAAGTCGGAGTCCACAGTAAAAGAGATTTGTACGAATGCCACATTCAACATCTTTCTAATTAGTTTCCACTGTGCTTGTGCATCGTGGTTAAAAAGTAAGCCAAACTATTTTTCATAATTATTATCTAGTGTCTGATAATCATTCTAAAAATGTCCCAATATTTAGATAATTCAATCATTGAAGCAACAATATGATACAAACATACCATGTCATAAATTTAAACGGATATGAAGACACCATGAATCTTTTAACTTCATCTCCCGAAATTTATGTATTCAGCAAGTCTGTGATGACGCTCGTTTCGGATTCGAGGTTTCGTCGTTCCCATTCGATCTTCAGTGATAATGGAGCAAGAAAAATAACTAATTAATATCTGCTGTCACAACATCTTCAACCAGTAATCAGAAATCTATAGCCCCAGAAAGATATTTTCTTTTTCAACAGAACACTGCCCCATCCCATAGCCAGAGAAAACATCGAGACGATAACAAGAGAGACACCATACTTAATTTCTCCGTTATCATGGCCTTCGAACATAACAGTCCAGATTTAAATTCTGACGACTATAGCATGTGTGATCGTTGTGCAGTGTGATGCAAAGCGAATCTACCAGACAGCAATCCCGACACTCCATTATGTAAACGATCTGAAGCAACGCTTGTTGGAAGTATGAGATGGAATGTATCAGAGATGGTGTTGCCTAATGATGCCTGCGCCACCAAGTCTTGTGTGCGAGCAAAAGCTGGACATTTTGAACATCTTTATTTAAATAATCCACTCGTACAACTTAGAGTTTGTTCACAAAAATATTATTGGTTGCTTGATCAATATTGATTAAAGATGTTTAAAGTACAGTGTTACTAATCGAAAAGAAAATTGCTCGTAAACTCGGTGTATAAGTATGAAAAGAGCGCAAAGTATAAGCGTTTTGTTGCACACCTGTTTTAAAGTAGTCAGTTTTAATATTAATACGATATGAAATATGGCCCTCTGCCTCGTGAACTGAAATGGTGTTTTTTGACACTAATCATCTTTGAAATGGCAGTGTCATTAAACATGACATTGTAACAACACACATCTGCCCAGACAGGACAAAGTTATGCTGTTCATCATTCTAGCATTTTAAAGTATAACCTAATGATTAATAATTCGATAGGTATCGCTTCTTGCGATCCTATACTCAATGCGCTGATGTGTATGGGACCAGCGTAAAGTCTCTCGTATAATTATAATTTGAGACATGGTCACAAAATTATGGGATTTGTCAAATTAGACGTTTCTATTGCAGATTGCAAGATGTCGCTTTGGAATTTGTAAACTAGTGAAACTCTTCGACACTTTTACAACGCTTTCTTCAGACACAAGTAAACGTGCATGAATGTCGTTCACTAAACGATTTATTATGTGTTGAATAATTACTTTATAGGATCGGTTGACATTGTATTGAAGGTGTCTTATGAGCGCGTGAAATTTTGTTTGTATGTCCACTTGTTATAGCGCCCCTTCAAGTTCCCTACTCAGAGGCGCTCCCGACTACAGAGCGGACACTGCATCGGAGTTTCACACCGAAGCGCTGAGCAATTGCGAGTGAAGGACTTGCCCAAGGTACCTACGCGGCGACTTGGGATGGATTCGAACCTGCAACCCTTGTGGCATTAAGCATATTCAGCCTACGAAGGACGTGGAAGCTTTACTTGCGAATTTTGTTGAGATTTCAAAGAAAAAAGGACACTGACATTTTTTAGACATTGGCATTTTATTTTAAAAAATTATCTCTCATCTTGTCAAGACTGAATTTCTTGACTAAAGCAAATTTGAGTAGTTTGCGACATTTGTTGAGACTTGGAGGAACCATGGACACGGCATTGCTGTATGCCTTGCCAGTTTAATGATATGATTTTTTCATCTTTACTGACTGTTTTTAAAACTGAAACAAGGACAGTCCTTAGCGTGGAAGCAACGATTTTCTACCATTCAAAGTAAAGCAATAATAATTATGTTTAGATTGTAAACTAACTTGTACCAAGCAGGCAACCATCTTATGCGACCGATGGAAATGTTTCAACGGTGTCTAAATTATAAATAGATCATGAGCGTCGAGCATGAAACGCAACCAAAGACCAGAGTTCAATGCTTAACGACTAATTAATTATCATAAGCACAGGGCTTTTTATCGTGGAGTTGTACACACCACGTGCAGTTCTAAATAGATTTGTGCAGCTGTAGAAGTACTTCTGTCTCAAGTTCTGTGCAGTTAAAACTAGCAAAAAGGTCATTGTCATCCGATTGGAAGTAATTTACCGTGGAGGATGGAAATAGAAACAAGAGGTTGTGCAGTTCTAAAAATTCCTTAAAAACAGCCCTGCATAAGCAGACATATATTTTGCTTAGCATGATGCATATGCTTGTAATAATTGGTCATGGATTTAAAACACGAATAAACCAATGACTCACTGGGACTTGGCTGTTCCCGTTGATTGCACAGCAACAATTGGGCCTAGGCCTATCTATATACAACGACCGTCATTCACCGTGACCGATCAAGCAACTTGAGTCATCTATCTCTCAAATTATGTGTCTCCTCCACGGGGGGTCCCTTTCTGTCCGTTCTACTTTTTGCTCGATTTTATTAATTTCCGCTTGGATTTCGTAAGTAGCGCATCTCATTATGGGTTCCGATGGGACGCCATATAAATTCCAATTGATGAATAATTGAATGCACTCAATAAATCCACGTTGGTTTGAGGCTTTAGAGGAACTGATAGAAATAAATTTTAGCAACGCTCTGAATTTCAACCCGTGACTACTAGAGTCCAACATGCTACATTATCCATCGTCGCATTTTAATGTAGACCTAAGCACAGTAAGTTTTGAATAAAAAAAATTAACTCACACGCCCTCCTCATTTATCCAGGCGTGGATCTGGCACTGCCAAGAATGCAAGCAGTGCTGGAGTTTGACTATAATAGAGGTTTAAAAAAATTATTGCCCACAAAGTAAAAGCTTAACTCCGCATCTGATCTGCATTATACACCAGGATGCATCCAGAGTCTAACGACAGCTTATGACAACACAGGCCGTTGCCGTCGACAAATCTAATATTATTCTATTCTAATTTGGGATTTATAAAGCGCCTCTCACAGTACAACCTAATCAGAGGCGCTCCCAGTGCGAAGCTTATTGTTTGGCAAATTATCACAGTTCTATTATAATTAAGCGAGCGAAACTTTGTTGCAGTTTAACGACACTGTGGGGCAACAAGAACCATTACCTATTAGAGTTCATTCTCTATTGCAGGTCCTACAGCTTGGAATGGTCTCCCTGTTGCACTGCGCTTAATTCCCAGGGGTCACTCCGCTCTGTCCCTTAAGAACCTAAAAACTGTTTTATTTAGCCGTGGCTGGGCCGGTGTAAAGGTTTCAGATTACCCCCTCCTAAACATTACCCCCCTGAAAACTTTAAATTGCATCAATCATCGCATTTATTGCACTAAAAATATCAAAAAATTCATCCCGCTTCTCGTTTTGGTCTGAAGATTTTCATCCGTCATCCCACTTCGTGGTTTGTTATCAATATTTTCATCTGTAACTAAAATACTATTCGCCGCTGAAGTTTACATGGAGAAAATCGCTTCGAGGCTATTATTTTTTTCGGATCAAAATATTGATAGCAAACCACGAAGTGGGATGACGGATGAAAATCTTCAGACGAAAACAAGAAGCGGGATGATTTTTCTGATTTTCTTAGTGCAACAAATGCGATGATTGATACAAATCTAGTTTCCGGGGGGTAATCTGAAACCGGTTTCAAGTTACCGGGGGGTAATGTTTAGGAGGGGTAATTTGAAACCTTTACACCGGGAGCGCTTCTGAGTAGACTACCTTGAAGAAGCGCTATATAAATTTCTGAAATAAAATAAATAAATAAATTACCGGCACTCTCCTTCTTTATCCTGGCTTGGGACTGGCATTGAAAACAATGCAAGCACTGGCGGATTTTAATCTAGACATAATTTATTTCATTATTCAATGATTTCAAATCCGTATCGGCCATTCTTCCTTCGTAGTACCCGCTGGATGTTAACAACGGCGTAAAACGCATTTGAAGTATTTATAGCGCCGGTAATTTTTACTTTAAAGGTGTCTTATGAGAACATTGTTTATGTCGAGACAAAAGAATTTGGTAGGACAAACAAATTGGGTAGGACATTTGCTGCGACATAACTCACTGCAGAAAGAAATAATTGAAGAAAGATTGGAGCGAAAGAGGTGGAGAGGGAGACCTAGACAAAAACTGCTGGACGGGATGGTGGAGGAGGGACACAGAGAACTTAAGGATATGGCACAACAGCGTGAAAGATGGAGACATTGGACGTTTGGACGTTTGGACCTTCCACTTGGCAGAGAACCTAAAGAAGAAGAATGAGAACATTACATTTTCAGTGTTTAATGCTATATGGAGCAGCAACCTAACCTGCATCATTCATGTACACAATATTGAAGACAATCATGTCGGCCACCAAGTCCAGCAATGAAAGTAAACATGAATATATGAGAGTATGCTGACCTTTTCAGATGGATAATTGAACAGCACATGGTCCTGGAAGGAACAAAAAAGACTTTAGGCCAGTAATGTATCCAGCATTATAATAGAGTTGGAGGCGTGACCAAATTGCTAGATTTGTCCACTGCATGAGTACCCAAAATCCCATATAGCCTATTAGCCCAATACGTTTAATAGTACAGAACTCTGCGATTTTCATTTATCGCAACTTATATAGAATGCAGATAATTCGTGTTCAAGGTGTTTGAGACGCACACTCTTTCTCTGATCCTAATTAATATTATTATTCTTGCAGCCACAGCCGAAAAAGACTCAGATCTCTCATTCACTTGTTTTATTTTTATTTCGATGTTGTGGTTGAATCGGGCATTTGACATTCCCCTCACTTTAGAGTTTGTACGAACCAGGATTGACAAAACACATTCGATCGATTTTGATACAACTGAGCTTGTTATGAGAACAGCTGATGCCGTCGATAGCTCTATTGTGTTAAGTCTTTAATCCTTGTATGTCCGCATCTTGTGACCGTCAGAGTATATTACTACTAATTTCACCGCTCATCAAATCAAGTCATATTTTACCATACTGTATCGTACCACTCAATAGCAGAGCACAGCATGTTATAAGGTATACCATGCGACACCATGCCCCACTCCTCTCATGGCATACCATAATTATAATAATTAATATACCATAAACAAGATCTATTAAAACGACTGATCGCCCTGTTACTGTATAACCTAACAAAACGACGCGGTATGCTGTATGGCTCTGCGTCGCCATCCACTTTTATGCAGGTCACCGTCTGGTGTCAAAACTCACTCAACAGATGCAATGCAGTTTTTCGTTGTTTGGCCGCAGCGTTGCCACTCCTTGGGTTTTTTCACAAGATCTTGGGTTTTTCTATCCGAACTTGGGAAATGGTTTTTTTGGGGACGAACTTGGGTTTTTTGCTTGGTTTTTTCGACCCGTAAAACGGTAATCTTTTGACATTTTGGGAAAATTTAAGACATTTTCGATAATTTTTTGACATTTTTAGGAAGATTAGTGTCGTATGACTAAAAAAAAGGTCATCAGAATTTTTATGAAGAATAAACACAGGTCATCAGAATTTTCGAACGGGAGAAATTGTGGACATTTTCGAAAAATTTATGTCGGATGACTAAAAAAAGGTCATCATATCAGATTTTTCGGCCGGAAATTTGGAAATTCAGGACATTTTACAAAAGATTTGCTGAACTTGGGTTTTCTTGGGGTTTTTTGACCATCCAACTTGGGTTTTTTCATTTTTTAGAGTGGCAACGCTGTTTGGCGGCTTCCACTGGTCGCCATGATTTGTTCACTCCGACCTTCCACGGGACTGCAGATATTGTGTTATCGATGCTCGCTAAACGAATTTATTACCTATGAAAAATCTGTTTTAAAGGTGTCTTAAAGGTGCGTTGTATTTTCGGTTGTATATCGATATCTTAAGGGTGTCAGATCTAAAAATACCATCATACAACTTCTATTTAAGCGGTGTCACGACAATTGTTCTACAAACAACTCGTCAAACGACAACTGGTCTTCAGACAACTGGTCCAGTGCTTGAGAAATAGGTGAAAGGCGCTCAGTCAAAAGAAAATCGATTTCAGGTTAATTTCGAAGATTGTTGCCGACCATCCTTGCACACCTTTGAAACATCTTTCACAGAACTTATGTATTTGTCGTCAGTTGCGTTCTTCGTTAATTTTAAAGCAAATAAGTTCTTCAAATATTCACCAAATAACAAATCATGTTGTGAGTAAATTAATTGACATCGTTGTCAGTAGTATCAGCACTGGTAAGCGTTTGACCCTTTTATAACGTTGAAGAGAATCATTTTGAAGGTGTATAGTTAGTGCATCACATTTTACTGCGTCAAACCTAAATACACCTAAATGCATAGACATTATTTATCAAAACATAATGTATAAAAAGACACATGACAACGCAAACACACACACATGCAAACCGAGGCATTGGTCGGAAAGATATACCTACACAGAAGAATACATGCAGAGAATACGTAGATGTGGGACTATGTAGTGTGAAGTAGAAGGAGGGAAGAGGAGGAGGAGGAGGAGGAGGAGAATTGGAATCGTGATTAATATAATTATTGCAGAGACATTCGGACAGACACAGACAGACACGCTTAGACAGATATGCAATAGGACTCACACACATCCAGAGACTGATAGAAGCCAGATACAGAGAAAGAAGCACACACTGGCGGACACGCAGGCACATACTGCCGCACTTGAACACGCGCAAGCACACAGACAGATTGACGAACGCACAGAACAGTGAACACACATAGAGGTGATAATACGAAATAGTACGGCTGATAATAATATTATAATTGTCAATTCCACTGACTGCTACTCTAACCGAGGAAATTAAGCTGGACATGTTGATTATTCAAATCCTGGATAATTATCTCGATTCGATTTTAACGCATTATATTTAACGACGCCGTCCTTTCGACGCTGATTTTCGTCTATAGATATCTCTTGGTTTAATTCGTTAACGACTGCTCTCTGACGTCCACCGGATTGACGCTTTCCAACCCATTTCATGCCATTGAACCCATGCATACGGGTTTACTATCAATACCGCGCAGACAATACCGCGCACACGATACCGCGCACACGATACCGCGCACACGAAACCGCGCACACAATACCGCGATTCACAAGACCGCGCACGATCATTACCGCGCACGATCATTACCGCGCACGATGATAAGCGCATACAAGTATTTCAACATGCATCCAGCTTCTATATACGTCAGATCTAAAAATACCTTCATCCAGCTTCTTTTTCTCATGCGTTATTTTCATCAATCCAGCTTCCACTTCATTTATAAAAATACCTTCATCCAGCTTCTATTTCTCATGCGTTATTTTCATCAATCCAGCTTCTATTTCATATATAAAAATACCTTCATCCAGCTTCTATTTCTCATGAGTTATTTTAATCAATCCAGCTTTTATTTCATACATAAAAATACCTTCATCCAGCTTCTGTTTCTCATGCGTTATTTTCGACAATCCAGCTTCTATTTCACCTCTAAAATAATTTAATCCAGCTTCCGTTTCTCAAGCGCTGGACCAGTTGTCTGTCGACCAGTTGTCGTTTGACTAGTTGTCTGTAGACCAATTGTCGCGACACCGCTTAAATAGAAGTTGGATGAAGGTATTTTTCGATCTGACATGCAGGCTGAATGCATGTTAAAATACTTGTATGCGATTATCATCGTGCGCGGTAATGATCGTGCGCGGTAATGATCGTGCGCGGTCTTGTGAATCGCGGTATTGTGTGCGCGGTGTCGTGTGCGCGGTATTGACCGGATACCATGCATACGCGGGTGCTGTAGATTCAATAATGACTCCGGTGAGTAACTTTGAACCTCTGCTTCAACAGGTCTACGCATAGACCACAGCTAAGCCAAAAGGCTTCATCATTTTGCACATCACGTCTTGTGCATTAATTAAATTGTCAGTCGTTGTATTCAGAGGAAATTTAACGACAGAGCTTAGTTCTGATTGTCTCGAAGTTTTAATTTTAAAAAACAATTTTAAAATGATGTTACTGAAACGCATAGTTTGAGTATTTGCATGCTAGAGTTTATAATATACATTGTAATAGCACACGGTTAACTTATGATTAGCGATAGAGAGGTTGTATTTCCCTACAAAAGGCCTACATGAAGCAAAAGTGTTTGTTATTATGACCCATTGCCATCGGCTTTGCAAACAGCAGCCTAATGCACGCACGTAAACACGATTCAGGACACTTATGAAATAGCATGCAGCAATTAGCGTTATGACTTGGATAATATTTAAGATAATTTTTTATATCCGATAATTTTAAAACTACTACGATCCCAGAGTGCAACAAAAGGGACAACAAGGCTCTGGAGGGTAGGCTAGTGTTGGACGTTGACCAAAATATAGGACAAAGTAGGGATCCGATATGCAATATGCTGCCCAGTGCGTAACCACAGTAGGCCTATAGTCCCCAGAATATAATTATTTTTTAGACATGGCCAAATTGGAGGAAACTTGTCCATAGGACATGAGAGTAGTGATAATTTTAGACACCTTTTAACCGTTTTTTGGGACTAAATAAATTTTGTAATGGAGAATACTTTATGAGCTGATATCGTAAGTTGCTGATGAATTTATGAAAGAGATGAAAATGTGTTCAAGGGGTATCGTGGCGGTGGATGGTTAAGCACATGCCGACGACCAGCGTTCAGCAGAAACTGCTTAAGAAAGACCTGAAAGTGTTCAGGAAGCAAAATAACTGTTGTCCATTGTAATAAGATGACCAAGGGTGGAGCTATTGACAAGATCAAATAAAGGCTGTTCAGTGGCGGATTTAGGTTTTTTGCACGGGGGGGGCGAGGAGAATTTCAAGAGGGCGCCTGTACTTACATAGTTAAAAACGGTAAATTAGTTATAATTAATCCGATTTTTCCGAGTACATCAAACAGAATCAAGAATCTAAAACAGAAACTTTTTAAACTTGGGTGCTTGACTACTTACTTAAGTTACATAAATTTATGCTTATATAGCAAATATTTATTAGGCTAATGCTATTTATAGGATATTGATCCAGGCAAACGTGTATTTTAGCGTCGTGAATTATTCGCTCGTTGCAGCATTTTTATTTTAAATCAATCCAAATTCTAATTTGGCGAGAATCCTTTTAATCGATCCAGCTTCTGTTGAGGTAAGAATTTGCTGAGATCTAATCAACCCCGCTTCTATTTCGTCAGCAAATATTTTTCATCAAAATAACTTCTATTTAATTTAAAATTATTGTTCATCCAGCTGCAATTTCAGCAGGATTGTTTTCATTAATTCCTCTTTTCAGGGACGGATACAGAAATTTTCGAGAGGGGGGAAATTTTGGTGATCTTTCCCAGAAAATCTTATGACCTTTTTTAATCATCTAGTCGACCGTCAGCGTAATGTAGTTACGTTGATAGTTTTGCATGTCACTCAACTCAAAATATCTAGGCTGGTTTTAAACAATTTTGTATCATTGCTTAGAAATTTGCGTTTTAAAGCGAAGAGTGTTGTGCCGCCTATCCTTTGATGTGATTTGCCTCTAGGAATACTGAGGTTTGCCCAAGAGAATCCTGGGATTTGACATGAGGTTCGTAGGCTTTTCTCCAAAGAATCCTGGGATATCCATGAGTGAGCGATAAACCGAACTTTCATACGCAATTAGTTATCCGGTAACTATATAATACATATCAATGCAATGGGCCATAGTAATAAATAAAAACAGGTAGGCCTAATGGCCGCCATATGATTAAATAAAAATAAGTAATGACCGCCATAGAAATAAATAAAAATAATTCTGTAATGAGTGTTAAATTCAAGGTGTGATTGCGTAAAGTCACTGGTAAAAGCATGAGAATTTAGTTTTCCTGAAGGACATTTTAGGTTTAAGTAATAAGTACGGGCCGGGTCCAAGGGGGCGCCATTTTTTACCAAACAGGGGCACGGGGGGCGACCAGACCCCCCGGGCCTGGACTAAATCCGCCACTGAGGCTGTTGTAGGGTTGTAGAGCCGTCAATCTGGACTGACCTGTCTTCCAGACTGCGTCTGCTACATCTGATCGATCTGAGTTTGCTTTATTAATCTTTCGAGTCTTTTTTTACCGTGGGTGTACTGGAAGCGTCCCTGAGCTGGTTTCTTGAAGGAAGCCATAGAATGAATGAATGAATTATATTATATTCAGTATATTCAGACCTGGAATGGTCTTCCTCTGACCCTCCGCTCTCTTTGTAAAAATCCTTCTCAGTCTTTCCTCTCTCATCTTAAAACAGTTTTATTTGGCCGCGCTGAGGTTGGGAGCGCCTCTGAGTAGCCCCCTTGAAGAGGCGCTATATAAATGCATCTAATGAATCTAATGAATGCAGTGAGTTGCTAATAAAAAGCTTTTTGTCAAATCAACATCGAATATCGCTTTTCGCTTTTATATCTTCGGATAGAATTATCTTCGAGGTGTTTAAGACCTGCAATTTAATATCCATTGAATGGCGACAGCTTGTGATAGGCGGCGCTACGTCAGGACATGGATCCCATGGCAAGGCAAATGTCCTGGTTTAAAGCCTTTGACCTGAACATTGCTTTGCCAGAAGTTTTGCCCTGTCCAGGAAATGTTCGGACATATTTTCCCTCTTACTATATTTGCCATCTGCATTCTGCATTCCGATTCACCATCGTAAAACAGCAATTATACGCAGTCGAACATGTTGTAATTGGAAAACATTGACTTCACTCGAACACCCTATTGATCCATTATCGTCGCTGTTGATCATCTAAGAACAACAATTTAATCAATGTTGATTGAAAGTGCTATCTCACAACCGTACGCAGTTCATGAAGTCGCATCTTGATAATAAAGACGCACCAAAGAACTAAGCTCACAATGCTCGATGGTAGGTTGTTAGCTAATTATTTATTATATCCGCCGCAACATTTCCGTCAACGCGTCCCGCTGGAGCCTGTTCACAACATTTAGACAACATTGTTGTGATATTGGTAGATGCATATTATCGTGTAATTATATCGATTTATATGGCGACTCTCGGAGAATGATCTGCCACAGGTGTTCTTTATGCATGCTCGTTTGATTAAATTTAACGACGATAATGCTCAAGACCATTCTAAATATGACCATCGTTTCCTTCATTGAATTAACTTCTCTAAAGAAGTTGACACTGTCCGTCATTCCAACCTCGCTGTGAATCTCTCCTGCTTAGATATCTCACATAATATTATATCTATAGCTGGTGAATGAACTTCCGCCCAAAACAGAAGAGCATCACCATATATTGTGGAAAATCTTCGGTTGAGGCTAGTATTAATGCCATAGTGTTGTGCAAGGATTTAGATTGGGGTCGTCAGTTATTTTTCCACGATTCTAACACTCCTTAAAACAGCCACTGATCAACTTACTCGTACTCGAAAGGTCGCTCATTAGAACGTAGCGTATGAGATATATACATCCTTTCGGTGCTGCAGCCGTTGCAGCGCGAGTTGCTGTAGTTGCAGCATGTGATAACCTGGTATGACTTCCATGTTTTCCTTCTAGTCCTCTTCCCTCCGAAAAACAATCGTCGTCAAATTAAATTTATAGTCCAAAACCACAAGTTATTTTTCGGCAATTCTAACACTCCTTACAACAGCCACTGATCGACATACCCGTTCTTGAGAGGTCTATCATTACAACGAAGCGTATGGAATATACCTCCCTTCATGTTCTGCAACCGTTGCAGAGCGAGTTGCTGTAGTTGAGTACCTGCTGCTGCATGCGGTAATCTGAAATGATTTCCATGTTTTACTTCGAGGCCTCTTTGTTTTCTATAGCCGTGATTGGGTTCGGAGCGCATCTGAGTGGTTACTCTGAAGAAGCGCTATATAAATGTCTGAAATGAATGAATGAATACATGAATGAATGAGTGAAAAAATGAATGAATACTTGAATGAATGAATGAATGAATGAATGAATGAATGAATGAATGAATGAATGAATGAATGAGTGAATGATGCCTCTTCCCACCGAAGGACAATTGTCATCCAGGTCTCAGGACACGAATGCATTAAGTTTAACTGCCGTGCAAAGATGATAGGAACTTTGTCTAAATGGTTCTTTACAAACACATTACTAACATAATCGACTCGAATATATTGAGACATCGACACCTTGGTCCTCTGACATCTAAAGATGTCGCCAACAAAATAGATAGCACAGTGCGTGATTTACACACCTTTAATACAAAAATATGCAATTATAGAAATACGCCGCGAACGCTTAATAATTATAATAAGAACTTACGGGGATCTCTAAATAATTATAAACAATATACTTAAAATTTAATATCATCAGCGCAAACCCTATTTCTTTGAACTCCGCCACTGGTTGCGCTCTACCAGTGCCAGTCCCAAGCCTGGATAAAGGAGGAGGGCGTTGCTAATGGTCTTTGTTACCACACAGTGACGTTAAACTGCAAATGCCGCCGACGCCTATTTCTTATTTCGTGTCTGAATGTGCACCTGTGCCCAGTAAATCCCCAATACAACTATTCAGAAGCGCTCCCGAATTAAGCGCGGCCACTGAATCGAAGTTTCACGCCGAAGCGCTGAGCATTGGCGAGTGAAGGACTTGCCCAAGTCCCTACGATAGTACAATGGTTAGCAGGCTGATCTGACGACCGAGAGGTCATGGGTTCAATTTCCCGCCGGGGCAGAAATTTGTATCGATATTTCTGTTCCACAAGCTCACCCTTGCCGACTCAGCTATGATGTGTACAATGACCTCACGGTCAGTGGATAATGAGACGGTGAGGGAGAGGATTGGCCACCGCCATCATATGCCGCGGTCTTGAAAATGAACACTTCATCCCCATTGGCGAACCTTCGGGCTAGCTAGTCTTTGTGTATTTCCTCTCTATATAATTTTTGTTAGAAAACGTAGAAAAGGTGTCTAAAATGATCACTGATCTGGGTAATAAAGCTCGCGTTCAGACACCCCCTGATGACTTGTCTTTTTCATGATTCAGATTTTAATTCATTCATTCATTCATTCGAGTATTTACACAGCGCCTCTTCAAGGAAACTAACCAGAGGCGATCCAAACTCCAGTACGGACAAACATAACAGTTTTAAGTGCTTATAGAATGTGTCAGAGAGTGATCTATGAAACAGACGCAGCTCAAGTTGGAGGGCATTCCATACCACTGGGCCAACCACAGAAAAAGCACGACTCTGCATGATGGAGGTACGAGCAAATGGGACAAAGAGTACTTCCCTAACAGCCGAGCGTAGGGACCGACCAGTCAGAGCATTTAACACAAGTCGACAAAGATCGAGTAGGTAAGATGGAGCAAGACCTAGCTGGCAGCGCCATATTAAGGACGAGATTCTGTATTCGATGCGCTGACGGACTGGGAGCCAATGCAGAACCTCCAGCATGTAATTTGTAACATGACCAAATTTGGGCAGATGACCAATGAGGCGTGCTGCAGCGCGCAAAATACGGTCAAGAGAAGATAATCGACCAGATGGTAAACCAGCATAAAGGGAGAGGCAATAGTCAAGACGAGCTGAGACAAAGGAATGTACAAGCGTAGTTGCAGCACCAGTTGAGAGAGAGAGAGCGACAGTGCGAAGCTGGCGCAGCTGATAGAAACAGGAGCGACTGAGACGATTAATGTGAGGTACAAAAGTAAGTTCCTGGTCTAGCACAACACCAAGGTCACGGACTGAGGTGGAGAAAGTATAGTCGGGAAATTCAGCTGAGAGGTGAATCAGGTCAAGCTTAGACAGCTGCTGCCTGGAGCCCAGCCATTGTCATGGTCCTTTGTTTTTATAAAGGTTATAAAATTATAAATTATAAAATAGAATTTTTTTCAAGAATCTTTTGGAATATTTTGAAATTTTATACTTGTCATCTATTTTTATTAACACATATATTATAGCTGTGCAGCTTGTCTTTAGTAATTATATAAAGCGAGCTATACCTTTGTATAATTTTCATTGATAAAAATTATTCATTCCCCAGTGAATCTTTATTGCCGTTTTGGTCGACATGCAGTGATCTTGTGACCTCGTTGATCTGACCTATTATTATGATCCATTATACCAGAGGATGTTCTTTGACATTTGTTGCATAGGTTTCAGTTTAAGATTTTCCGTGTTCTACCCAAGATTTCAACGTGCTCGAATTTTATTTCTTTTTTATATTTCTTATAAACAGATGCCTTCGTATATTATACACTTACTCGGGGCTTAAAGTGTGGCTGGACGGTCATGGACGGCGTCCATGCACTTATTTTAAAATCTGAACGCCGTCCAGCCACTTATTGGCCAGCAATGACTAGAAAAGTAAGGGGCGTCCAGGCACTTCTTTTGGAAAGATAAGAGGCGTCCAGGCACTTCTTTTTCCACACTTTAAGCACTGCTGACTTACTCAGCTAATGCCTAACGACCATAGCCTCAAGAACGTGTGATGTAGTTGAGCGGAGAACATATAGTTTCTGCTACATACTATTTGAAGGTGTCCAAGTAACCACGTAAGATTTACGTTTTCCCAATTGCACTGTATTATTGTTCGACTTAATTTACGGCTTGTTCATGCATTATTTTTTATAGAAATAAAACATTGTGAATGGGTTTTTTAAGCACTCCGACCTATATTTGCAATGATAATTAAATTTATCAGGGCCTTAAAATATGCTTTTTTTACTATAAGAAATAGCCATGGGTCGGGTCCCATTCGCTAACGAAATACTTTCTGAAAAAAAGAGTAGATTTATTACTGCATTGATGAGTCAGATAAGACACTATACAGTTTCATTAGACACCTTTGAAACATTGCTAACCGAGCTTTATCAGGATGAAATGCAACCGGATATTATTCTCACCAAGGTTTGCGCCGTAATATTTAAGTGATGGACCCAGGCACTGGAGAGCTAAATCACATTTAATAATAATATGACAGTGTCGACAACATCAAGCAAAAGGCGATTCGTAGAGTAACTCAATGCGACAAATGGATGGCAGCGTATATATGAATTCTTTATAAAAATTATCGCACCTTTCCTGTACAATAGAGTTTCTCTAAGTACGGAAATCCGTCCATGCAGGATTAAAGAAATGACTTAATTTAAACAGTTTACAATGACGATACGCGTGCTTACAATAATAAACTGCGAACAATGAACAAATTAATCTATTGTGCTTTTGTAAACTAATTTTCACATCGATACAGTGTCCGCGCTGTAGTCGGGATCGCTTCAAAGTAGTATAATATTGAGAGGCGCTATAACATGTGCACATACAAACACACAGTGTTGTAAAAAACCAGCCTCAAACTTTCACTCCGTAGCATTGCTAGTGCCAACCGTGTTATGTATAAATCTGAACTTCCCAGTTTAAATATTATAAAACAAAGCTGATTGTGGCCTGGGGTTCATGGTTCACGCTACGGAAGAATGAAATACCGCAGTATACATGTAGGACTATGTGAGACAGATATCGGTAATCAGCTATCACGTGGCAAGAGTGCTCAGTATCAGTAGAAATCGTACACCTTTTAAAATGGGTTTCAGCTGCGTTATATAATTAGAATTCATTACTCAGGCAATGTTCAAGGTCAAAAACAGAATAAAGGATAAAGACGACGTTAATGTTCTTTGTTATCACTGTTCTTTGTTATCACTGTGTCGGAAATTACTACATAATAATAATTAATAAAGACTCTGAAACTGTTTGCACTCTGAAAGTGCCAGACTCAAGAGTGGATAAATGAGGAGGGCGACGTGAAAGGTGTCGTTTAACTGAAGCAACGCAGATGAAATGCTGCGCACAATAGATTCATGATTGAAGGAGAATTTTTAGTTGCGTTTAATCGTTTGACCAGGAGTTCAATGTTTGATAAATGACAAGCTCAGCTTCCATTGTTTGACTACGTTGGACTTTTAAAAGCCAACGACGTCGATAATAATTGATAATTTTTAGTTTGCCGCTCATGTATACAATCGATCAAGCGATAACTTAGAATATATAGAGCCATTTAGAAACGTTTTAAAAGTCTCTAATATTATCGTCAATTTTGATGTTATTGTCACAACTTACGTCCATATAATCTCGCGCTGTTTAAGCAATCGCTGTATTAAGCCGAATTCTAATATCAGTTCTAGTGCTTGTATGGTTACATGTGTATTAAATTGGCGACAAAAGATGTCGCTCTGTGATTAGACAACCATTATGATAACAAGATGCGCTCGTGAATAAGCCATTGCCAGCGTTAGGCTATAATTGTTGCGCCCTTAAAAATGGCAAAGTAAATTACAAACATACAGCAAAATAGTATTATATGCCTTCACCATTACACACCTTTTACAATGATGGTATTGTATTATATAAATATAACTCGCCCAATACTTCGCAAATGTAAAGCATCTTACAATCTTACAATCGGAGAACTAACGGCCTTTCAATTGTTTTATGTCTATTATCTTTTATTGCTGCGCTCTTAAAATGGCCGTCGACATTAAAAACACTTTTATACAACCCTGAAATTGCTTTATACAAATTTAACTCGCACAATATATCGCCAATTTGAACTTGCTTACATTAATACGAATCGGATAAAATCATTACCTTTAAACATCAAGTTGTCTTTATCCACACAGCATCAAAGACCTTTCCATTGTTTCATATAATTATCTTTTCCTTAAGCTGAATTGACATTTTGACACCACGCATAACATAAAGACCAAATTTCTATCAGAATTGCTCTTAAGTGCTGTAATTCGCCGAGCAAATTTCTGTCCAGGGTTACGGCCTCTGTTGTCACCCTGGTCATTTTTTTGTGGGGCGCGGTGGTGTAGTGGCGGCGTCGTTGCCTTGAAGCCGGAAGGTTCGAGGTTTGAATCCACGTCTACTCGCTACGTATACAGTGACCTTGGACAAGTCCTTCACTCGCAATTGCTCAGCGCTTCGGCGTGAAACTCCGATGCAGAGTCCGCTCTGCATTCGGGAGCACCTCTGAGTAGCGAGTGCTTGAAGGGGCGCTACAACAAGTGCGCATACAAACAAACTTGCATTAAATGGAATGATATATAAACGCATCCATAGTCCAGTTCTTGTGTTTTCACCATTCTCAGGTCTTCTATTTGAATCGCCGTTCAAAAGATAAAACTGACGATCTGTTGTGAAGCCTGCGCAACAAGAAGCTTATTATTGTATCAGGAAAAACAAAATGGAAAAGTAGATTGAGTGGAATAACTTTACTCGTGAAGGATATACGTTTAATTACTAGACATTGAGTTAACACGCGAAGAAATCATTTTATTGGATGGATGGATCCGATTTGACCAGGGTCTATGACAACAGAGGCCGTTACCCTGGACAGAAATTTGCTCGGCATATTACAGCACTTTAGAGCAAGGTACTGAACCAGTTTTTTTCATTTTATTCAAGGCTATTATCACCCATATATCTTTTATACAATTATTAAAAAGGTGTGTAAAATTATCATTGTCAACTGCAGTTTAACGCTACTGCATGTTTGCATTCACAGAAAAGCGTCATCTGCCGATTCTCTGGGTCAAAAGAACTCGATCAAAACTTAATTTAATGCTTCATTGTGCGAACCCAAAATTATAATTATCAGCGTTTGTACTTTATGTTTGTAAAAAAATGGCGCTATGCTGTATATTCAAGTGACCTTGGCAACTGGATCCACTTGGATAAAATATGGACACCACTTCTGACTAGACGCAGATCGAATGAAATGTTTTTGTTATGTCTGAGCCACACAACAGCGCTTATTCAATCAATCAATCAATCAATCAATCAATCAATCAATCAATCAATCAATCGTTCATTCATTCATTCAATTAATCATTCGAACAATCAATCAATCAATCAATCGTTCATTCATTCATTCAATTAATCATTCGAACAATCAATCAATCAATTAATCAATCAATCAGTCAGTCAATCAATCAATCAAACAATCAATCTACGCGGACATGGGGACAAAACTGAAAAATAAAAAATACTTTATCTAACAAATTATTTTCCAATCGACTTCAATTTTGCTGTCAAACATTAGTTTCACTGTGTGACTCCCAGTTTTCCTTTACCTAATTATTGCAGCACGGATTCAAATTCGTCTGTTGCTGCGGGATTCAAAATTCTGTCGTTTATGTCAAGTATAAAGCGTAGTGAAAACTGTTTTAAAGGTGTTTTATGCCGACAACCTTTTTCAAGTTGCGGCGCTCGTTTAAGTTTATAAATCACTATAGAAGACAGCAAATTGAGATGCGTTACGATTTACTTACCTTAGAGCATTCGCTTATTCAAGAGCGCTTAGTCTAATGATTCTAATCAGTTTGGTGGATCAAATAATATAACGTCAAATGGAAATCCGGTTTCCATGGAGATTAAATGTTTGGACGACATCTGTAGGCATCTATGGTCGTGTAAATTTAAACTCTGAATTAAAACACGCTGATTCTTCTATTGTCATTGTTGCTTGTTTGTATGTCTGTCTGTCTGTCAGTCTGCATCTATCTGCATCCATCTGCATATCTATGTCTCTCTCTATGTCTGCATCTGTCTCTGTTTCTCTGTCTCCTTCGCTTACTCGAGGTCTTCACTCAATGCGTTAAAAAATTATTGAGTTTTATGTCATCGGGATGCTCCGAGTGATCTTCGGGTAATTAAGTGGCGGCGCCTTAGCGGATGGTTGAAGGCGAGTCTTTTGATCGGTGCCGACAATCCCTTTGATGTACCGACAACGAATGTTTTTTTAGTACCTATATGCGTGTCTTTGATGAATCGTTTCGTTAATATTTGCCGGTAATTCCGATTGATATGACAAGTCTGTTAAAATTTAATTGGAAAGCAGACGGACTGCACCTAAACTGGCACGTTGGATGGATCCGATTTGACCAGGGTCTATGACAACAGAGGCCGTAACCCTGGACAGAAATTTGCTCGGCATATTACAGCACTTTAGAGCAAGGTACTGAACCAGTCTCTACTGGCACGTTACAAGATCAGCTTCTTAAATACCGCGTTTAAGTCTATACGAATTGTATAAATAGAAATAGGCGAGAAGTGCCCTCGTTACATGACCAGTTTCGGGGTGAATTATAAAAAAGAATATGGAGAAATCAGTATAATATATTGTTACCGCTTTGTATACTTGTTTGCATTTTAGTCAACGACAAATGATTTTGAGTTAAATAATCTTTTCAATGTCAAAGTGTGGCAATACAAACAAAAACTTTATTTTCTTAGCATACAAATATATATCATAGTCTGCATCTATCACTTTCTCTCAGCTCCGATCGTCCGTATCCAAGCAACCGTTTCCTAGACGACGGTCGCCATGCAGGGGTTGCTATGGCAACGGAGACACCGTCGCCATGCAGCGATGACGCCCCCACCAGCGTCGACAAACGCCACGCACATCCACACCGTAACCATGACGACCGACTGCGCCGTCGTCACCATGGGAACGAGCCACGTGTCCGCTACCATGGCAACGGACGTACCCCCCGGAAGAAGAGTTCTTCTACCCTGGCGCCAGGGAGCTGCGCGCCTTCCACGACTGGTACATCGACGTCCACGGTTACCTAGCAACCGTTGTCTGCGTGTTCGGCATCGTCGCTAACCTGCTTAACATCGTCTTAGTACTGACCCGTCGCAACATGATCTCCCCCACCAACTGCATCCTCACGGCCCTGGCACTCTCCGACGGTCTCACGATGGAAGCAATCAATGTCGTTAGGCATCAACCAGCATGCGAGATCCCATACCGTTGCCGATAAAAAAGATTAATATGCTAAGTCTGCCAAAATTCAGATATGTAAACTTGACAGGCACGTTGCAAGACTATATTCTGTTGCACACCTCTTTTACAAAGATATATTATAAATAAAATTAAGCGAGGGCAATTTGTTGAGCAATGTCTGTCTCATGCATATACAGTGGTGTGCAAAAGTCTGGAACCACCTAGAAATATCGCGTTTTTCGACTTTCCAGCCTCTTACTCGCATATTTTAATATGCCCAATGAAAACAATAAAAACTTTTGTGTGTAACATCATGGGGGATATATTTGGCTACTAGAATCAACCTTTTATTCTAGATTGAACTAAATTTTACCAGTTTGTTCGTGGAAGTTGCTATGATAATGGTTTTTGTGTGTGTAAATCTCGTAATTTGTACTTCTTAGGCCATTGGTGTAAAACTACATTAGTATGGTTAAAGCAGGTCATGCGTTGTGTGAATTCGTTCATAATCATTCATTTATTCATTCTTTCATTTGGAGAATTTAAATAGCGTCCCTTCAAGAAGACTACTCACAGGCACTCCCAGCCCAGCCACGGCTAAAAAGATAGGTTTTGAGCAACTGATAGAAAGCAGGCAAATTATTCCGAGGTATAGTACAGTAAGTGTAATACTATTCATCTAGTTGACATTGAAAGGACAGTTATTTCTCAGCATTTGGTGAGCCACCCTTATTCTTGATCACCTATCTGCACCGTGTCTGCATTGAGTACACCATCCATCCATTCATCCACCTAAGTAAGAACGAATAAAACTCGTCAAAGAGAACGAATTACTAAACTGTTTTGATACTGGATGTATGCTCGCCCTTGCTCTTGACTTTAATGAGATCACCTACCTACATGTATGTACACAGTCGGTGGGAAGATAATATGGCTAAGAGGTTGGGGATTGGCGATCCGAATATATCTCATATGCCGAGGCTAAGAAGGTGAAGTCGCTCACACCTAACACCTTTCGCTGTTTTCCGGGTCATGTTTCTATCCGTTTCCTTTACTTCATTTTTCAAGACGGGGTTCTTTGCAATGTCTGCTAATTATGTAGCGTCGATTGTTACTGTTTAACGACATTGTGTCATAATGTCACCCTCCTCGTTGATCCAGACTTGGGACTGGCACTGGCAGAGATCGAACCATGGTGGGGCGTGTTTGGTGTAGATGCTTTATCTCTGGGCGGTGAAGAATCTAATACCGGGTCTCGCACATTGTCTATATAGTATTGGTTGGCGCCGTGTGAAAGGTTTATAAGGTTTGCTCTTTTACGAAGAAAAACGCATTTAAAGGTGACGAAGAATCATCGACATCAAAGAATAGAAAAGTAGTATTCGGAGAAACGTTGTAAGTTTTTATAAAGCGTCGGTTTATAGCAGGTGAAAGGTGTTTTAAGACACTGGTTTCCTCTCTCTGACCGCATGGCGTATAATAATAATAATAATAATATAATATAAAGTCCTTTCTCTGGTATTCAAATCCAAAATGGGTCTTGCACCGATGTATCTCAGTGATCTCATTCGTTCTCCTCTATCAGCATCTTCTCATCGACCTCTCCGTTCTCTGGACAAAGCTGTCTTGTTTGTTAAACGAGCTATAGGACCACTATAATTGCTCAGATGGGTAGATTGGTTGATAGAATAATTATTGAGTGAATTAGAAGAGATAGATGGATAGGTGGATGGACGATTGATGTATCATCATCATCATCATCATCATCATCATCATCATCATCATCATCATCATCATCATCATCATCATCATCATCATCATCATCATCATCATCATCATCATCATCATCATCATCATCATCATCATCATCATCATCATCATCATCATCATCATCATCATCATCATCATCATCATCATCATCATCATCATCATCATCATCATCATCATCATCATCATCATCATCATCATCGCAATCGCCACCGTCACCGTCATCATTGATTGATTGTTAAGGATTTACAACACATTTTCGTCTGCATGGAATACCAAAGAATAAACTTTTTAATACTTTCGCACTAAATTCCTTTATTTTGGTATCTGCAACATAAAGCGGGGTGTCCAGATTTAGTGAGTTAGTTAACATTGAATTACTTTAATATTTCATTAGGAGCACAATTCAATTCATCGAATTCAAATCGCAAAAATGTTGAGATTGCTATTGCTGTCCACATGAGAAAGGTGTGTACATATCGTGCAAAGAATTATTTTCGGTCGAGAACTTACAGTAGCTTTTATTGCCATAATGGTGTAAGAGATCTTACAAACCGACATTAATTTTTCACTGTCTGCTTTTTACCGTAATTTCGCAGGATTTTCTTTTACAAAGCACATAACTTTCTATTGTCACTGTAGTGTTCGGTCATAGTCACGACCATTTTTTGGCCCTCGAAGTACTATTAAAATTGCTAACAAGATGACATTTAGCTATCCTAAGCAATTATAGGCTATCAATGCATAGTTGAAATTAATTGTAATGGCGGTTGAACTGACAGAGGCTTCCACAGTGTGTTCACTGTCAACTTGACCTGCTGTCCTTTCTTACATACATGTATTATGCTTGGTGGATGACCAAAATGCATTATTGGAGAATGGATAGAGAAGGGAAGGACAGAGCATTGAGTAGACCTTCTGCAGAGAATGAGTCACCATGGCTATTATTGGCTATAAATGCCGGACTAACTGATTCGTTAATTGATTGATTAAATGATTGTTTAATTAATCAATTGTTTGGCGATATTTCGATGCTCTCTGTCATAGCATTTCGATCTCCATATTAGAGTTAGATCGCTAAAGTCCATGTATCGTGTAAAAGTTGAAGGGAAGTTGATATTTTGTGTAAGTGAACCTAACATGTTGTAGAAGAGAACGGGGGGGTCAACCTACGCTGGAGAATTGATATACGAATTGATTTTAATTTATTTTGATCGGTGAGAGATAATGGGTGAAGTTGCGTATTCAACATTGTATACTGTGTAGGCTTATACGGTATCATTTCGTAGCCTGTAATTGATGTTTCGTGTCACAACAAGAGATGATTCCTAATTTATTTGTTTGCTCTTGTTATCGAAATGTCAAAATGTCCGTTTGATATTGGAATGACTGATTTTGAATCAAAACGATTATGTCAGGAAATTTGCAAATTTAAAATTTGGATAGCCTATCGTTTCGGCGTTCGAAGTGAATGTTAGTCTTCAACCCGCCAGTTTAAATATATAGAAATATTAGCAACATTTTAAAAGGTGTTCAATGTCAACGGCTAATATAAGTAACACTGCATGTAGGCCAGTCAAAAATACGGCAAATTCAACATGAACCCACTCATTTACTATGGCAGACCTTTTTTGATAGAATATTGTACGTAAATACCCTACTAAACTACAGTAAAAATCCTAACAAATTCAAACATGGGGAAATATGTTTAAATCGTTAAATATTGTGGGACTTTATCGCGACCTTTCCGAAGCTGTTTTGCTTACGGGTGCGGCATGATTGCGTTCGGTGGTTCGGTCATATGGGACTAAAATTTACTTTATTTAATAGGGTAATCAAGAAATTGTTTATTGTGCATCGTTTAAGTAAATTTTGTCAAAGTACCCGGAGAAGTTGTTAGATAATTAAAGAATTTATCGTCAATTCATTTTTGACCAGAATGCTCACCAAGTGTTGCCACTAAGGTTTCAAAAATAAACCCAGCTTTCCTTACGAAAACTCCAGAAAACCTAGACTATTTATATAGGCGATTCTAGACCCGTTGTTCAAATAAAGTTAGATTTTCGTGTGAGGTTTAGCAAAAATTAATGTTTGTCAAGTCGAATCAAATGTAGTTCAAACTTTTAACTACCGAAAAATATCAATTGTCAAAGTTATTTCCAATATTCATGTGTTGTAACTTGTAAATGCAGAATGTCCAGCTAGCTAAAATAAACCCAGATTTTAACTAGAAAATTCCAGAAACCCAGACGGCCGCAAAACAAGATCTAGTGGAAGAACCCAGCAGTGGCATCACTGCTGCTCACAATTAAAAACACAAATTTTAAATATTTCCCCATATCGCATTTTGTTAGGATTTCTACCATATATTCTTTGGTCCATTTAGAAACTTTTCGTGCAAAAATTTGCCTGCCATAGTAAATGAGCGGGTTTAAGACTTAATTGACTGGACTAATGGCTAGAAGTGTGTCGCAATCGTGCACCAGTAAGACACCTTTTTAATGTGTAGACGCTGGTATGGAGTGTAGTTCTGTATGGGTCAGAAACATGGACAATGAGAAAGGATGACATAAGAAGATTGGAAGCTTTCGAAATGTGGATTTGGCGAAGAATGGAGCATGTCAGCTGGACGAAGCACAAGACGAACGAAGAAATACTGCGAATGGTCGGAGAGAGAAGGTCAATGATGGAGACAATACGGAGGCGGCAGAGAAACTGGATTGGCCACGTCCTGAGGAGCGACTCCATAGTAAGGGACATTATAGAAGGAAGAATGGAGGGGAAAAAGACAAGAGGAAGACCAAGAACAATGCTACTGGACTGGATGATGGCAAAGGATGGTTACAGAAGACTAAAGGAGGATGCACAGAACAGATACGCGTGGCGTCATTGGACATATGAACCTGCCTGACGGCAGAGAACTAAAGAAGAAGAAGACCAAAACAACGTCTTCACTCGCTCTGCGTCTGGTCAGAAAATGTTGTACCGATAATCATACAGTGATTTACTTTGCCAAGTGAACTACAGATTCAATGGAGCACGGTGGTGAAGGAAAATGTTCGCTGCCTTTTGTGGTTGCGGGTTCAAATCCACCTCAATCCACAGCAGTAGCTCGTGCGCTTCTCCGTGAAACTACGATTCAGTGTCCACGCTTTAGTCGGGATCGCCTCTGAGTAGAAATCGTTGTGGATGTTATAAAAACTGCTCATCAATACATGTACTAAATGCGGTAGATCGTCCGTCGTCTTTCGGCAAACATGAAGTTTACAATAACTGTACACGAAAACGTTGATTTCAATTTCAGATTCAGCCAAGGAAAAACAGCCTACAGATCGTAGTCATTCATTCATTCATTCATTCATTCATTCATTCATTCATTCATTCATTCATTCATTCATACATTCATTCATTATTCATTCATTCATTCATCCATTCATTCATTCATTCATCTATTCGTTCATTCGTTCATTCATCCATCTATTCGTTCATTCATTCATTCATTCATTCGTTCATTCATTCATTCATTCATTCATTCATTCATTCATTCATTCATTCATTCATTCATTCATTCATTCATTCATTCATTAGATGCAGCTCAGAGGCCAGATAAAACTGTCTTAAGATGTGGGAGAAAAGCCTGAGAAGGATTTTTAGAAAGGGAGCGGAAGAGTGTCAGAGGAAGACCATTCCAGGTTGAGGGTCCTACCACCAAGAAAGCTCGGTTCTGCATAGTGGAAGTGCAATCAAGCGGGACGGAGGGCAGAAGTATGATAAAGAGTGTAAAAAGATGTCACACTTATGTTTGTATGTACACTTGTTATAGCGCCCTTCAACTGTCTACTCAGAGGCGCTCCCGACTACATCGCGGACGATGCATCGGCGTTTCGCGCCGAAGCCCTGAGCAATTGAGAAAGAAGGACATTCCCAATATCCTGACGCGGTGGCTTGAGGTGGATTCGAACCTGCACCTATCCGGCTGCAGGGCAACGAACATATACCCACTACACTCGCGAACCTCATTTTCACCGAAATCTTACGCCACCGAGCCCCAAAATTGTATTGCAAGTTGTCTGCTCTGTCAGTGGTCAAGAAAAATGTTTGCATTGCCCCTTGGTTTGAGTTTGAAAAGTAAGCGAAGATTCAGTATTATTGTAAGTGAATACATGTTGTAGCGATAACACAGCAGTTCACATCATAGACACCTTTTAAACAGTGTTTATCAATGCTATATGTTTGACAGTAGCGCTCAGACTTGATCTGCGTCTGGCAAACGCCGCATTGTCAATGCACTTTTGACAGAAGAAAAGAAGCTAACTCAAAAGAATAAGATATATTGAAAACCTCAGTAAGTAAGTAAGCAAGCAAGCAAGCAAGCAGGTAAGTAAGTAAGTAAGTAAGTAAGTACATGCTTCAATGAACCTTCCAGCGAACGCGTTGCGGAGACATTGATCAGTTATAAACAATAAATCGCTAAGGAGGGGTCAGCCACGTTCTGCACAATTATGTGAAACTCTGTAAAAACTAATACTCGCCTACTAAAGGCAATCTGTTTTGAATCTGGATGTATGATCACTCGTGCCCTTAGCCTTAATGGGAAGATAAGGAGACATATGCCGTGGCTTCGAAAAATGACACATATCGCTGTATCTATCCGTAGACTTTACTAACTTTTTCTTCGTACTGGGCTCGCCTCAATTAGTCTGTAAATTGTGTGGCGTTGATTGCTACTGCTTAACAGAGATGACTAATGTCACCCTCCTCGTTAATCCAGAATTGGGACTAGCACTGGCAGAGATCGAACCTTGGTGGGGTGTGTTTAGTGCAGTTCCTGGGGGGACGAATCTAACACCGAGTCTCACACATTGTTTATATGATATTACCTGTTGACACCGTTTTAAAGGTTATAAGGTTTGCTCTTTTATCATGGAACCTATGTGGATTTTATTGCTAAAGTCGTTTACCCTCAGTTTAAATACAATCCGTTGTTTAATGTTTTAAAGGTGTCTGAAACAAGCCTTTAAACCAATCGAAGAGCGCAACAAAAGCTTCAATACCAGACTCTTATCGACACATATCTTTGACTTATACTATTTGCAAAATAATGTAAGCAATGGTAAATAAACGTCTGCAGTGGTTTTTGGAAAAGAATTGTCTTATTTCCAGAAATCAGTCTGCTTTAGAAAACATAAAAGTACAATTGATCTCGTTTTCAAGTTCAGATTGTATCCGTTCTAGTATCACTCGTAATTGGATCTTGCTAGCATGAGAGACCAGTGCGATAGTATGGTAGTTTCCGCAATAAAGCGGGTCACCTTTCTAGAAAAGTGGGATGAAAGTTGACTGTGTCCACTCATCTGGCCACTCTCCGGTCCTCCACACCTCCGTGCATATGTCATGTCGTTTGGTCAGCGTCATTTCCCCGCCGTACTTAAACATTTCAGCGGCTATTGCATCTGGGCCTGGTGCCTTTCTCGTAGCTGATTTTAACAAAGCTCGCCTGATTTCTTCCTTCAAAGGTGGTGGTTCCCTTTCCTGAACATCTATATCTGTATGATCGTCCACATCGTCATACAACTCCAGACTCCTCACAATATTCTTGCCATCTTCCATTCACCTTCTTTGAATCCACAATTTTTGTCCCTGCGATGTCCTTTATGGCTGTGGTGCGCGGAGTGAATGATTTGGTGAGTCTCTTTACGGTCTGGAAGATGAACCTGCGGTTGCCTCTTTTTGCGTTTCCTCCAACTCACTGCATAACGTTTCAAATGTCCTCTACAACACTTTCAGTATTTGATGTTGTACTGGCATCGACCATGAATCAAATGTATTAAACAGTTAATGTGTGACTATGCTAACTTCCGATCTCAGTGCGGTTGTTGAGTCAAATTGGGGGGTGGGGACGGTAGCTTTCGTAAAACTAGACGTTGAAGGGTTATTGTCGAATGAATAAATGCCGAGCACACACTGGCGGACTTTGGTGCGAGTTAAATATAAATATATAAAAATGAAGCATATAAAAAGGTGTTTTAATCACTAATGATCTGAATTGAGCAATCCAGTTGACAGAACACAACCGGTTACAGTTTACAGTTATGCGATTGAAACGGTGCACAGGAACACAAATCACAGAATACATCATAATTCTTAGCCACTAATGAGATGTGGCGAAATTAAAATTTCTATCTTTCTATTTATAGTTATGGTTACATTGATCTCTCTCTTTCGAAACCACATTATGTGCTTGAACTACGGGTTCCAGAGTTTCATTTGTATATAATTGTGTAAAACTGTTTTTAAAGGTGTTTAATGTGGACTGTTCCTTTTGACGTTCCTACACGTGATTGCTGATTAGCGTCATCTGTCCTCGCACTACAGTACCCTTTGCACTTTATTAAACCTAGCAGTTATTTCACTCTTTATAATGGCATGAACTAATAATCCAAATGAATAAACAGCTCTTATGTGGCTATTGCAAACTTCGAATATGTGCATCGTTGTGCATGCATATAAAACTCGCCATCTCATACCTCCATAGTAACCCTGTGCTGATATCTATTTTAACTGATCAGTCAACTGACTAGACGTAGCATTCGTGAATTAGAGGATCCCATGCACTCAATTAACTTATGGAGCATTAACATTGTCTTCTACTTAAAATTGCAAAATGATAACTTTAAACAGCGTTGAACTAGACACCTTTCAAACGTTTCTATCTTTGTTATATTTAATTTCAGCACATGCGTTACGATAACTTCGTGAATTTCGACATAAAAACATTTTAGAAATAATGTGCAAAGCACAATGATTACAAATAGCTTTATACTTTGTGCTAAACGTAGTGGAAGCAAGATTTCTTAACGCTTGATTACTGTGATAGTTTAATGCCTGTCGTAATTTCATTGAGAGCAATACCTTAACGCTTATGATAATTGCATTGAATGCAATAATATCTTAATCCTTGTGAAAATTGCACTGTCTGATATTATTTCTTAACACTTTGTAATTGTAATCGTACATTTATATAGCGCCACTTCAAGAGAACTCCTCAGAGGCGCTCCCGACCTGACACCAAACGACAATCAAAGAGAATGGTTTTCAAACGCTTGCTGAAAAGAGGCAAAGAAAGACAAAGAAGTTCATTGCGGAGACTAATAGGTAACTTATTCCAGAAAGACGGACCAACCATAGCAAAGTTTCTATGTAGCACTGTGGAATATCGAGCCCTAGGGACAACCAGGTCACCATGCGTAGCAGAGCGAAGGAATCTACGGCCAGGGATGGACAGCACAGGTACACAGAG
Organism: Lumbricus terrestris; assembly: GCA_949752735.1. Taxonomy (NCBI): domain Eukaryota; kingdom Metazoa; phylum Annelida; class Clitellata; order Crassiclitellata; family Lumbricidae; genus Lumbricus; species Lumbricus terrestris. The sequence continues at coordinate 11,078,680 of OX457048.1, read as the reverse complement.
TTCCATAAGATAGATCGTAGCTTGGCCTGCTAGGCAATTACGCATGAACATTAAAATCTTAAACTCAATACGTTTTTGCATTGGCAACCAGTGCAGTTCTTCCCGTATAAAACTTGATATATGCCCAAACTTTGGTATGCCGCCAATCAGGCGGGCCGCAGCATTAAGGACAGATTGCAACTTAATAATGCGTGAAAGCGTTAAGCCCGCATAGATGGCACTACCATAGTCAACTCTCGTGCATATAAATTCATGCAAAAATCCTATAAAGGAGGAAGGTGACGTTAATATTCTCTATTATCACTGTGTCAGAATTTACTACATTAAAAAACTCAAGACACTGTTTGCACTCTGAAGGTGCCAGGCTCAAGAGTGTATGAAGGAGGAAGGTGTCGTGTAAGGTGTCGTTAAACTGAAGCAACGCAGATGAAATACTGCGCACAATAGATTCATGATTGAACGAGAATTTTTAGTTGCGTTGATTCGTTTGACCAGGAGTTCAATGTTCGATAAATCAGAAGCTCAGCTTCCATTGTTTGACAGCGAATGGCTTTTAAAAGCCGTTGACGTCGATAATTGATAATCTGAACTGCTGTTCGCATACACGCGATCATGCAATAATTTAGTATATATAGAATATTTTAGCAACGTTTTAAAGGTGTCCAATGTCATCTTCCATTTTGATGTTATTGTCACAATTTACGTCCATATAACGACGCGCTGCTCAAGCAATCGCTGTGTTAAACTGAATCCTAATATCAGCTTTAGTCCTTCTATGGTTACCTGTGTATTAAATTGGCGACAAAAGATGTTGCTTTAAACAACTAGTCTCTGTGGCAAGTGGATCTTCACGAGATTACTATTATAAACAACCATTATGATTACAGAATGCGCTTGTGAATAAGCCATTGCTCAGCGTTAGCCTATAATTATTGCGCTTTTAAAAATGGCCGTCTATATTAAATACCTTTTTAAACGTAAACTAGAACGTAGCAACGAAATTTTATTATACACCTTTTATAATATTGATATTATATTATAAGGATTTAACTTGCACAATATATAGCCAATATATGTGGATATTCTTGAAAAATATAAATCGGAGAAAAATCATTATTCCATCCAACTTCAAGTTGTCTTGATCCAAAAAGCATTAACGGCCTTTCCATTGCTTCATGTAATTATCTTTTCCTTAAGCTGAGTTGACATTTTGACGCCACGCATAACATTAACACCAACTTGCTTTAAGTGGAATGATTCATAAACGCATTCATGTAGTTCCTGTGTATTCACCAGTGCCCGCTCTTCTGTTTGAATCGCCGTCAAAATGATGAACCTGATAATTTGTGCGCAACGAGAGGCATACGGTTTCTGTTTAAATTAGACACCTTTTAAAATGGGTTTCAACTGCGTTATATAAATAGAATTCATTACTCAGGCAATGTTCAAGATCAGAAACAGGATAAAGGATACGTTAATGTTCTTTGTTATCGCTGTGTCGGAAATTGCTACATAATAATAATTAATAAAGACTCTGAAACTGTTTGCACTCTGAAAGTGCCAGGCTCAAGAGTGGATAAAGTAGGAGGGCGACGTGCAAAGTGTCGTTTAACTGAAGCAACGCAGATGAAATGCTGCGCACATCGGATTCATGATTGGACGATAATTTTTAGTTACGTTGAATCGTTTAACCAGGTGTTCAATGTTCGATGAATGACAAGCTCAGCTTCCATTGTTTGACAACGTTAGACTTTTAAAAGTCGTTAACGTCAAGTCGTATACACGCGATCAAGCGATAATTTAGAATAATTATATAAAATAATGTATCAACGTTTTAAGGGTGTCCAATATCATCGTCAATTTTGATTTTATTAGCACAATTTGCGTCCATATAACGACGCGCTGTTTAAGCATTCGCTGGGTAAAACTGAATTCTAATATCAGCTTTAGTGCTTCTATGGTTACCTGCGTCTTAAATTGGCGACACAAGATGTCGCTTTAAACAACTAGTCTCTGTGGCAAGTGGATCTTTACGAGATTAATATAAACAACCATTATGATTAGAAGATGCGCTAATCGATAAGCCAGCGTTAAGGCTATTGAGTATTGATGCGCTCTTAAAAAATGGCCGTCGACATTAAACACCTTTTTTACAACGTAAACTACAACGAAACAACGAAATTGTATTTATATGCTTTCGACATTATACACCTTTTACAATGTTGATATTGTATTACATGTATATAAATTTGACTTGCACTACACGCAGGCAATAAATTCCAACTGGTCTAGTACCTTGCTCTTAAAATAATGTGCTATGCTGTATCTTCAAGTTACCTTGGCAACTGGATCCATTTGGATAAAATACTGACTAGACGCAGATCGAATGAAAAAATTTTTTCTGTCTGAGCCACACCTGATGATTACATTCACTGAAAACCGCGGCGCTTATTCAATCAATCAATCAATCAATCAAACAAACAATCTTCGCGGACATATGGAAAAAAACTGAAAAATGGCAATTACATTTTCTATCAAATTAGTTTTTCAATCGGCTTCAATTTTGCTGTCAAACATTGGTTTTGCGGCTAGTTTTTCTCCGATTAAAGGAATAATTAATCTATGTCCCTACAGGATTCAAATTACTGTCGTTTCTGTCAAGTATAAAGCGTAGTGAAAACTGTTTTAAAGGTGTTTTATGCAAACAGCCTTTTTAATTTGCGGCGCTCGTCTTAGTTTATAGATCGCTATCGACGACCGCAAATTGATATTCGTTACGATTTACTGACCTCAGGGCATTCGCTTATTCAAGAACGCTTCGTCTAATCAGTTTGGTTGATCAAGTAATATTACATCTAATGGAAATCCGGTTTCCATGGAGACCAAATGTTTGGGGCGACATCTGTAGGTATCCATGGTCATGTGAATTAAAACTCTGAAATAAAACACGCTGATTCTTCTATTGTCTTTGTTGCTTGCCTGTCTGTCTCTTTCTCTCTCTGCATCCATCTGCGTATCTTTATATATATCTCTTTCTCTCTATGTTTGTCTCTGTCTCTCTCTGTCTCTGTCTCTCTGTCTCTGGTTCTGTTTTTCAGCCTCCTTCGTTTACTCAAGGTCTTCACTCAATGCGTTAAAAATTATTCAGATTTATGTCATCGGTAGTCTCTCCGCATGACCTTCGTAATTCGTAGGTCGCGGAGCTTTAGCGGAAGGTTAATTGTGAGTCCTTTGATTGGTAAAGATAATCCTTTTGATGCACCGACAACGAAAGTTTACTTAGTTCCTCATGTGTGTATTTGGTGCATATAGCGATATCCCGTTTCGTTAATATTTGCCAGTAATCCTGATTGATATGAAAAGTCTGTCAAATTAGAGAACAGTCGGACTGTAGGCTGTAACTAAACTATCACGTTACAAGTTCAGGCTATTAAGCACCTCGTTTAAGTCGCTAGCAAGTTCACTGATAGAAATAGACAAGAGATGCTAGAAGATCATTTTTGGTGAGAATAAATTATAAAAGTCGATATGGAGAAATCGGGATGTTGTTTCCGCTCTGTACACTTGTTTGCATTTTCGTCAAGGACAAATGATTTTGAGTTAAATAATCTTTTCAATGTCAAAGTGTAGCACTACAAACAAACATTTCATTTACTCAGCATACAAAATAAATATAATTATATCATAGTCTGCATCTGTCTGTCTGTCCTATACTAGGTAACCGTGGACGTCTTTCTCTTTCAGCTCCGATCGTCCGTATCCAAGCAACCGTTTCCTAGACGACGGTCGCCATGCAGGCGCTGCTATGGCAACAGAGACACCGTCGCCATGCAGCGATGACGACGCCCCCACCAGCGTCGACAAACGCCACGCACATCCACACCGTAACCATGACGACCGACTGCGCCGTCGTCACCATGGGAACGAGCCACGTGTCCGCTACCATGGCAACGGACTTACCCCCCGGAAGAAGAGTTCTTCTTCCCTGGCGCCAGGGAGCTGCGCGCCTTCCACGACTGGTACATCGACGTCGTCCACGGTTACCTAGCAACCGTTGTCTGCGTGTTCGGCATCGTCGCTAAACACCTTCAAAATGTCTGAGCTGTAGAGAATTTATTTGATTTCAAAATAACTCTTGGCACAAAATTAATGACAAGTAGTAGAGAAAAGTGGTAAATTTAAACACCTTAAAAACTGAGTCACTTATATTATAAGCTTCTAACGAAGCATTTATTTTTACTTAATGCACATTCGAATAGTCCAAAATCAACATGTATTATAGTTTTTATTCGAAAAATGTCAATTTCCTATAAATATGCAACAAAATAAAAGAAAAGCTGTTCGTTCAAAATACCTTAAATTGTGGTAAAGCGCCCGTATAATTCTCCAGATACGTCATTTCGTCCGTCCGAGATAATACGGGGGTCGATGTCTGGTCGATCGAAACTCGCTGTCTTCATCGTTAACGTCGTCACCATCACCGTCTGAGTCCAAGGAAGATCAGACCCACAGCACGACAACAACAACCACCAGAACTATCTCCACCAACACACAAACCACTCCAGCGGAAACCACTCCAGCGGAAACCACTCCAGCGGAAACCACTCCAGCGGAAACCACTCCAGCGGAAACCACTGAAGCGAGAACCACTCCAGCGGAAACCACTCCAGCGGAAACCACTCCAGCGGAAACCACTCCAGCGGAAACCACTCCATCAGTCCTCTCATCTGGATCGTCGAATTCAAGGAGGACTCTGACCGGGACATCCTCGTCAAGAACCTCAACTTCTGGATCCAGGCAATCCTCGTCAAACTGGTTCCCTGCTTTGTCGGACTAACCATACTGAGTCTGCTTCTAGTGCGAACTATGAAGGTTGCGGAACAGCGTCGCCTGAAGCTACGCTGCAACAACCCACCTAGCAAAACCAACACCGGAAGCAGAGAGGAGATTTCATCACGTGACCGGAAGACAAACCGTACGACGCGCATGCTCCTCGTCCTCGTCGTCTTGTTCCTGATCACCGAGTTCCCGCAAGGGATCATTAATCTTTTGAGCGGGATCGCCTCGAATAAGACCAATTTCGTCCAAGAGGTGTACATGACTCTCGGTGACATACTGCTGGATATTCTGGCGCTAATTATCAACAACGGCATCAACTTCATTCTTTACTGTACGATGAGCAACCAGTTTCCAGATACGTTCGTATGCGTCTTCCTGCAGCCGTGCTACGGAGCCAGGACTGCTTCCCGTGGGGGAGCCACCGGCGGTGGAGGAGGGGGTAAGGTCACGACGACGACGACGGCTACGAGAACTATTCCGGGTAAGGGAAATTCGGCACTTGATGCATGGCAATGCAAGGTTTCATGCTCGGCTCAGGGTTATTGAATGGTTTCCGGGTAAGGCGGTTGAGGTGTTCCGGGTAAGGGCAATGCGGTAGTTGTTGCAGGGTTTCGTCTGTGCAATCCATGCTCGGCTCAGGGTTATTGAATGGTTTCAGGTGTAAGGCGGTTTATTCCGGGGAAGCGAAATCCGGCACGTGATCAAGGTTGTTGAATATTCATGCTTTAGTCAAGGAAATCGTATAGTAGTCGGGAAACTCATGTTCGTCTTGGAGAAACTACGAAACAGGTCAGCACAATTTATATAGGATATTAGATATTCATGTCGGAACAATGCAATCGGAAACTGGGTCAATGCAATCGAGAACTGGATCGGAGCAACCCGCTATTGTGCAACGGAATTCTGGGTCAGTTCAATGGGGTTCAGCAAGAAAAGTCAAAGCCATGATATTTGTTGGCGTTGACCGAACTTTCAGTTGCCAGGATTTTATTTCGGGTTTACAAAATTTAATTTATTTAATTGAAGTCGTCAACTGAAAGAAATGAAAGGATTTTTTTAGAATGTCACATTGTCATAAAAGCTTTACAATGAAATTCTTATTAGTTCCTGCCCATCACGATTGTGTAAGTAAATACACTACATGTATTTCATGGTAGCATCATTTAATAGGAGAGGGATGTTCCATTCAAAGACCCAAACACTACCCTAGCTACAGTTTAAGCTCTCACACAGGATTTATGGCCAGGATGGTCGCAACTTAGGAACAGAGTGCGCCAGAAAAATAGATCCGTAACTGGAAATGTGAATGGAATAGGATATAATGATCTCAACTGGTATAGCACACATATAATTGGATGCATGTATAGATATTCATAAATATGAATAACCTTGTGATATCTGTAGGCATTTTAAAGTTTTATTTCGTCCATTTTCAATGGCGGCGAGATTTTTGTATTTGTTTGGCGATATTATGAGCCACAAATAATAAACAGGGGCCTATAATGCACTGTCAAATATCATGTCGATGTTCATTCTACTGTGCTAATATTAATTAGCAGCGCATTAACAGTTTCAAAAGCGGCAGAATTGTTAGATTGTTACAGTACTCGAGTTGGAACATTATTAGAATAATTAAGACATTTGGATTATGTATAGTGCAGTTATTTAACGTTTTAGAGGTGTTTTAAGACACGCATCATTTGAAAGTAACCGCCTGTAGTTGTAAGCAGAAAAAATCGTATTAATAAGCTAAAAAATTCTTATAGTTAGACAGCATAACATTAATAAAGTCCAATTAACATAATTTTTCCAATTGATATTTATTGAATCTCGTGTAAAATCGCATAAAAACTTCTCCCTGTGAATTAAATGTATACGATGGATGGATCCGATTTGACCAGGGTCTATGACAACATAGGCCGTTACCCTGGACAGAAATTTGCTCGGCATATTACAGCACTTAAGAGCAAGGTATTGAACCATTTTTTTAAAAAATGTATACAGTTGACTTTGTAAAATATATACAACACAGAGTACAGATATTTTAAAGGTGTTCTATTCTACTACTATTTTAAAGTTACCATGCTTACTCATGTTTAGACGTCGTTATTTGTAATTAACATATTTAGAAAGAGTCACCCAGCAGCTAACTTAACAGTGCTGCGTCTAGTTAGAGGGTTTCAGATAATTATATGAAATGGAGATAATGCAGATCAGATGTAGCAGAGCGAAATGTTTTGAGACCCATGACCGTACATATCATATCCGAAATCAGAAGAGTAGAAAATTAGCTGTGAAATATGATTCACGTGGATTAATTATAGATGAATGTGTGTCAACGTTAAATGGCTTACAAAGTCACATATTATATTGAAATTCTAATTATCCCTTGGAGCGCCGTTCGAGTGACTGAATCCATAAGACACCTTTAAAACGGATTACATATTTTATATTTATTTAACTTAATTTTTAGTTCAAATACTTAGAGTTCGACGTTGTTAATATCCGATGCATTGAACGCCTTGTCGTGGCGAGGGAGCTTTAGCCGACTCTGACATCAATAATACGGAGACGAGGTTCGGCGAACAAATGCTTAAGAGTAACGTTACCTCCGCCATTGAAGTCCGTGCTTTGCACATCAGGTGTTCAGTGCCTACCAGTGCCAGTTCCAAGCCTGGAGGAAGAAGGAGGGCGTCGCTATTGGTCTTCGTCATCACACAGCGACGAAAAACTGAAAATAACGTCGCTCACTTTACTTATAATCGCACTGCAGTGTCGTTAAATTGAAGCAAAGCCTCTTACTCCCACAAAACCGAATTCCGACTGTGGTCCAAATTCCACCATGTTGTTGTTGTTATGCACGATGCGATGCAACAAGCAATTCCTATTTCCTAAACGTATTATGTTCAAGACACGCACAACTCTGTTATCTCTAGCATCCCTGGTAGACAGACGTTCGTGCTTTTGTGGTCGTTCGATGTCTCGTATCGAGAAAGAGAAGGCGTCGAAGGAAGAGATTGTTTCGCAACTGTCGACAATGGGTTGATCTCATAAATAATGGCAATCTATTCTTGTCTTTTATAGTCGCGATTGGGTTTAAAGCGCGAGAGGGTATGCGAGGTATTGGCTCGTTGTTATTTTCACTGCAAACTATGGACTGAATCTGTAAATGGTGATATTTGACATGATTCTAATCCATTATTGGTCAGCCTTTATCAAAGAAAAGCGCGCAAAAATTGCGGTTGCCATTAGACACCTTTTGAACAGATCATACTTCGAATATATAGCACTCTTCAATAACAAATCGTTTGTCTGCTTAGTCTACGAGGAACATTTCGACAAAATAATGGCAAACACAACAAGTTAAAAAACGGCGATAAAAAAGTAAATAATCATTATGACACCATCACAGAGTATTAGAAAAACTCATCTTCATCATCTCCATCAAAGTAGGCACCGCCGCAGTAGACGCCAAAGACTTGGAACCATTGGAATCCGTGCATCCACTTGCGATCCCTTGCGACGAGATTCAGTCTGTGGCCATCGTATTCTTCCGGTTAATCATTCAACGATCGACAGATGTCGTCAGGATCTGTAAACGACACCTGGCGACAAATACCAGACGCAATGGTTGCTATTGGCAACGACGATCGGAGCATTTCGGGTCGACGATCAGACACGTGCATCATCTCAGCATACAGACAGATTGAGGGAAAGACAGACAGAGTCAGACGGACGGACAGATAGACGGACTACACATAACAACTGCACAATGACAAATTTGGCGCCACATACATTAAGACTTCAGAAAATTCTATTATCGGTTGGTTTTATCGTATACAGCCATAAACTGCCATTTTAGGATTAAATGAATGGGACTCAGGACTTTTATGGCGGCGAATGCGAAACCATTATCGATCGTGTTCACGGTTCAACATCAAACGAACGTCCGACATCTTGGAAATTGATAAACGCTGCATATGGTTTCGAACGTAAAAGCCGATACAACGATTCCACCGCGGAGCAGCTCCGCAGTAAGAACGTCGTTGACGGTGTGTAGAAGTCCGGCGATCGATGAGCGATGGGGATAAGACGCACTGGGTCGGGTAGGTTCTCACGCCGCAAGTCGTCTGTGAATAAGACAACGTGACAGAAATTATCGATTTGTTGATGTTTAAAACCGATTATGTAGAAGAAAATCATTAGTGCGTTGTTTAGCGGCATTTAGTAAGCCCACTGAAGAGTATTGACGCTGGTTCCCGGACAATAATTCGGAGGCGGACAATTCGGAGACAAAAAATTCGGAGACGAAAAATTCGAAGTGAGACAATTCGGAGCCGGATATTTCGGAGTCGTATTATTTGGAGCGGTCTATGAATCCAAACAATTTGTGTGCAAGTGGCTCGTACTTCTACAATGCTATATTAATAAAGCTTCGCGGATCATAAAGCAGTCTTATACTGAGCGAATTGCAGCATTCACGGATAATAGCTAGTTATTACATAGTGTTTGGATGAATGAATCTAGATTTGACGAGGGTTTATGAGAACAGAGGCCGTTGTCCTCGAATTTTTTTATTCCAATATTTAACGTCGTCATATGACGTCAATGGTCGTTGACGACAAATGAAATTATATACAGTACATTGAAAACATAAATTATAATTATTCAGTTTTTGAAAAAAAAAACATCTCAAAGCATCATCTACAAAGTCACCAATGTTCATTGTATTTTAACATGAAATAATAGAGTTATTAATGTCAATGAAACTCAAACATTTTGAAAGCGTATACCCTTGAGACAAATTATGCGATATTCCTTGCCACACTCATAATTATGTAAATGAAAGTAACTATAATTGAAAACATTCATAATGTACATATATTTATTCATGTTATCAAAGCAGATTGTGCTAGATTATTTCATTACTTCCTTAAATCTCTTTCTTATAAGACAGCTATTACGCTCAAAACAGGTGTGCAAATATTTTTCGCACGCCTGACCATTCCTGTTGCATATTTCACGGCCACTTTCTTTGTGAGGAGAAAGCAAAGGCCACTGACGTCAGGGTAAATTATTTTGGCTTAATACAGTTCTTCAAACACCTAAAATGTACCCTCAAAATTTACCAGTATGTCCTACAGACCTGCATTCGGCTGCCATGTAGCAGCTCTATTATGATTGCCCAAGGCTATTGCTTAAATTATCAAACTAATCATACATATAAAAATTGTCTGTTAAAATATCGATGCCGTCAATTTAATGCTTTACAATTTTGTGACTCTTTGTAAAAATCTAAAAAATTACCATTGTGTTTTGCATTTTTCAGGCTCCCGTCAAAATGGCGACCGTTTCCAATGTATTTTGCCCTTTACAGATATATATATATATATATATATATATATATATATATATATATATATATATATCTGCAGGCGTTTTGCTTGTGCATGTGACCAAATCGCACCAGATACATGTAGTATTTACGAAAATTGTTCATATATATATATACTAGCTGCAGGGGCGGATCCAGGGGGGGGCCAATCCGGCCATGGCCCCCCCATTTCAAATCCCCATGGGACGTGGCCCCCCCCATCCATGGCGGGCCGAAAAAAAATTTCAGGGTGTCAGTCATGCACAGGAGAATTAATGTATAAATGTAATTAAAATCTATAATAAAAATAATATATATAAATGTAATTATTATCTAATCTAAGTTTCTCACACAATTGCATTGTATTAATATAAAGCAACGAACCGAAACAATCTTTCAACAGTATCCATCTATGATTTATGGCATACAATGTATGTTATTCGTGTATATATTCATAGTAAACTGTAAAAATATTAACACCAATAAACACAATTATAACTAAGTACAACTAACTATTAATTACAAATCAAGTTAACACTAACAACAGTGTTTGGGTTGTAATTTATTATTTGCAGATGCCAAAAAATTTCAGGGCGAAACATATTAAGTTTTGAGTTTAGTCTATATGTGCAAGAAAATGCGGTGAATGATAACACATGTTTACTCCTTGTTTTTATTTATATCTTACTATATTTCATTCAGTAGTGGGAAGTATTTTATTTATTCTAGTCTTAAAAAGTCATCAGTATTTTAGAAGGAAAATGTAACACCTTTTTGAAGATTTCGGACGGTTCACTAAAAATTCATAAGTTTTTTGGGATGCTAAATTGAACACCTTTTTTTAAATTTCACACGGAAGAATAAAAAGTCATCACTCCTTTTAGACGAAAAATTAAACACCTTTTTTAAGATTTCGCGCGGATGACTACCAAAAGTCATCAGTTTTTTGGGATGATAAATAGAACACCTTTTTTAAATTTCGCACGAAAGAATAAAAAGTCATCTCTTCTTAGACGGCATAATTTTGCATATATGCTAAATAATAAATAATGATGCATGTATAAAAGAGGATCGACTACGGCCATTTGGTGAACACTATCGTCATGAAAGGCGGTTAGTCAAATTCAGGAAGAAAAGAAAAGAAAAGAACAAAAAAAAGAACAAAAGGAAAAAACAAAGAAAAAGAAAGTACAAACAGAAACTGCTGAACAGTTAAACAAAAGTGAGCTGCAATACATCAAACTTTAAAGACGTCAACAACCTTTGTAGTTATATGATGTCGTTAAACTGTTGAATAATAATAATACGAAAAATTAAACACCTTTTTTAAGATTTCGCACGGATGACTACAAAAGTCATCAGTTTTTTGCGATGCGAAATTAAACACCTTTTATGAAAATTTCGCACGGTAGAATAAAATGTCATCACTCTTTTTAGACGAAAAATTAAACACCTTTTTTAAGATTTCGCACGAATGACTACAAAAAGTCATCAGTTTTTGGATTCTAAATTGAACACCTTTTTTTGAATTTTTCGCACGGAAGACTAAAAAGTCTTCACTCTTTTTAGACGAAAAATTAAACACCTTTTTTAAGATTTCGCACAGATGACCAAAAAATGTCATCAGTTTTTTGGGAAGGAAAATTGAACACCCTTTTTGAAGATTTCCGGGCAGATTACTTAACAAAGAACATCTAGTTTTCGGGAATGAAGTTTTTATGTAAAGTCTATTTTTACTGAGACCTTATGGCACTCTTATAAGCACTGAAAAGTACAGCTATTGTGTTAAGATAACAGCTTAAAATGCTACCATTGCAATGTGAAAATTCAAAAAGTTTCTGGTGGGGAGGGGCATATCCCCTCCCCACACCCCTCCCCTCCCACTCTCGGCGCTGTGCGCCTCATGATTGTCTTCAGACGCTCAATTATCTACCCCTCCGGAAACCTCAATCCCCCCAGAGGTGGGGGCTAAATTAAACTCTGGTTTCGGTCAAAAACGGGAAAAAAAGTTCATCAGAGTTTTCAGCGAAACATCAACGACAAATTTTCCGACCCCAGCCAAAAAAAATTGGCCCCCCCCCTTCGAAAAGTTCTGGATCCGCCACTGACTAGCTGAGAAAACTTCCTGGAACGCCAAAAGACGTAAAAAGTCGAGTCAAATGGCTATCGTCGTCAACTGTTGACAGCAGTGCTCACAGCGATCAGTTGAAAGAGATGACCTGAGATGACCTGTCAATGGCCTATAAAATTAATACCCGAAATAAGGCGAGCAAGCAAGGCAACTCCGCCAATGGTTGTTCTCTGCCAGTGCCAGTCCCATAAAGGAGGAGGGCGACACTAATCATCTTTCATATGGCTTTTGGGCAAGCAGAGCCGGGAGACGACTTTAAAAAGGTCGTCAACTTTTTTCTGGAAAAATTTGTATTTCCACGAGATTTCAGAAGTCATTTTTCGGGCAAAAGTTAAATATTTGCCACCCCCACCCACTGCTGAAATCTCCCGTACGCCTATGTGTATTGATCTAATATAGTAGCTTATATATTTATATATATATATATATATATATATATATATATATATATATATATATATATATATATATATATATATATATAGGCAAGCTGGGAAAACTAGGAAACTATAAGTCCCTATTATTTTATTCCAACACAATGTCATGTTTCCAGCCGTGTCGAATAAAAAAAAGGAATGACTAGGGAGTTGAACCATTGCCCTCCTCCGTTATATATACACGCTTGGGATTGACACCAACAGAAATAACCAATGCTCTTCTTTTGTTTATTGCCATTTTTTGTGGCCGCCGACGATAACCCTGTAACAGATCAAGTAGAAAAAGGAGTAGGCTTTTACTTAATGGCCCGGTGTATTCGTTGCATTTATTACGTTTGATAATAAAGTACTAAAGGTGTTTAAATTGATCACCCTTGCCTTAGCAATACGAGATGCCGAAATCGCAGGATATTCTATAATTATCATCTTAAAATATCGGGGGAATAAACCATTGCATCAGAATTATTTTTAAAACGTGTTATGTGTATTATTGATTAATTTATGCTGTTGTCAAAATTCAAATTGATTAAAGTGTCATATGTATACGCAATGATCAAAACAAGGGGACTGTTATTTTGCTAGTGCATCTAAATGTTTTTGTGTGTTTTAATAGCAAAGCAAAAAATATCTAGTATGAATAAACATGTATGTTAGTGTTTTTGCTCAAAGCAAAACAAATGGAAGTAAATTTGCAAAAACAAAAAAAGGGAAAGTGACTTTTCAACTTCTCTTCATCTTGGGAATGCGATTGGATGGATTGGATCCAGAACTGATGAGGGCTTATGACAACAGAGGTCGTATCCCTCGAAAAAATTGGTTTGGCATAATACAGCTCATAGTTACCCGCCGAATTAATAGGGCAAGGCGTCCCTCATGCATAATAAATATGTGTGAGAGAAAACCGTATGAATTTAAGGAATTAATCAGTTATTAATTAATTTCCACATTACCATGGATTTCAGTTGCTGTGACACAGATGTGTGATAGGACAAGTAAGAAGGTGATGAAGATTAGTCAAAGCCACGAGTAGCCATGAGGCATCCATGATTGTGAACTGTTAACGACTTCATCTCCTCAGCCTCGGCATAATTATGATGGCTGTTGGCCGGTCCTATCGCTCGCCGTCTCACCGTTCCAACCACTTTTCAATTGTGATCGATTGATTGATCGATTGATTGATTGATTGTTTGATTGATCGATTGACTTCGTATGGTCATTATATTCAGCATGGCTGTTTTAGCTCGGAGTTGCAAGTATGGCTAGTCTCGTGCATCAAGAATAGACGAGGGTCCCATCAGCAGCCAATGTGCTCACGAGAAGTTGTTGAATTCAGGAACCACATGTTGATCATGTTTCAAGAGAGGTCTGACCTTGCAAATGCCTTTCAAATCTGAACAATTATCGTTGCCTCTTCCATTGTCATGGATAATGGATTGGGCGGCGTTTATCGTCTTCTTAACGTCTTAGTGACATAGTGTGGTTGAACATAAGTCGATATAATTTTATCAAATTGATTTAAAGCATTCACTTTGACAGCCATAATATGTCGCTTAATAAGAGATTGCAACGTGATCGTCTTAAACAACTTTGATGCAAATTTTACTGATAATATAAGTAAAGCTGATCAGTTAATCATCAGGTTGACACACGACAAAAAGTGTAACGTTGAACAGAAACAGTACAGTAACTGCCAAACGATGAAATTATATTAGTTGGATAATAAAGTTAGAAAAAGGTCGACGTGATTGACTTTTTCTGCCACAAGTAGTTATCATATTATAGAAGACAATAACATTACCAACTTAGACACCTTTAACACTCATTCTTAATAGCTATAAATAAAACAACTTTGCGACTTATTTATCTCAGTTGAAGTGCTGTTGCTATGTTTGTATACCAAAATGCGGATAGAAACTAGTCTGCCAAATGAAGAATATTTTTACCTGATCTTCGCGTGTCTCCTTAATATCAGTACATTTTACGCAATTAAAGAGAGTCAGTATTTCAGAAAATGGGAAAGAAATACCAAGAGGTTCATTACGTAGCTGATAGGTAACTTAACCATCGGTATATGGTTGCATATAAAGGTGCCTAAACATCACCTTCATGTGTTACAGTAGCCTATTCAAATGCGGTGAGGAATAGTAGGGTACGTTCGGTGTCTTGGACCCCAAAGGTTGCGGGTTCGAATCCACCTCAAGTCGCCACTGAGTATGGACTTTGAACTCGCAATTGCTCATGCGCATCAGCGTGAGACTCCGATTCAGTGTCCGCGCTGTAGTGGGGATCGCCTAAGCGTTGTATCTTAAAGGGGCGTAATAATTAGTGGTTGAATAATATTAATAATTATAATTATGGTATGCCATGTGAGGAGTGGGGCATGGTGTCGCATGGTATACCTTATAACATGCCGTATTCTGCTATTGAATGGTACGATGCAGTATGGTAAAATATGACTTGATTTGATGAACGATGAAAATATTAGTAATATACTTGGACAGTCACAAGATGCGACCATAATTATACAAGGATTAAAAACTTAAACAAGAGAAATATCGACGGCATCAGCTAAAATTGTCTTAACAAGTTCAGTTGTAACAAAATCGATCGAATGTGCTTTGTCAATCCTGGTTCGTATACAAACACGAAAGTGAGGGGATGTGAAATGCCCTATTTGACCACAACATGATGATTACAACTATGAAACTACATGCAATGTCAATGGGTGATGCCAGTCCAAAGCATTGGCAACAGAGGATGGTGACTCCCAATCATTTGCTCTGTGTGACTAGGTCGCTCAACTCTGTTACATGAAAGAAAATCTTGACCACTGTCGTATATTCCGCGGTGGTGCCATTCTGAAGATTCGATAAAGGCGGGGGGTGACTCGACAAAGATTGACGGTAACCGATTTGTATTTATAGCCTCTGGCAGGTCTATGAATGCTAAAATAGGTATTGATAAAGTGGTCGTTTAGACACCTTTAGGTCTACTACTTCGACTTCTATAATAACAACAACACGCAACATAGTAAATTATCTATGAAGTAAAAGTATGCAATTACATTGTAAGCAAGTGAGTCACTAAGTAGGTAAGTAAGAAAGTAAGTAAATGAGTGAGTTACTAAATAAGTGAGGGAGTGAGCAGGTAATAGACGGTTTGCGTAGACGCGTCACGTCTCATTTGCATAATGGCCTGCGCCATCTTGATATACAGGCAATACTTGTTACCATTGGATACGTATGAGAATAGCGCTTATTATAACAATTATTTCGTGTGTTTATAATAATAATAATAATAATATGTAGAGATTAAAGTGCCATGGGTTCGTAATAAACACCGTAGCAACGATTCAGAAGCACTTGGGGCAGGGAAAAAGTCAGTCAAGAAGGGCCTGTGTAAAAAGATTAGTTTTTATGCTTCTTGAAAGTTGTCAACGATGTGGAGTTTTTTTTACTGTTTTATCTGCGGCAAACTTACTGAAATGGATAAAGATTCAATTAGAGAAGTCCAAAATACAGAGCTTGAATGTCCAGGTTAACATGCGAAGAGCACCGGCGGCTAAAAACTGCAGCCAGAGACAATCTATAGCAAGCAAAACTGAAAGGCTCTGTTACAATCAGCTGTTTTGCGATGCTCTATGACAGACCACCTTGTCGGCTCGCATAGAGACATGGTCTCAATACAGACACAACAATCCTTAGGGAGTTATTTAATTCATTTAGGTCTATTCGACAAATTATCTTCTGAGCATGTTGTTTCAGTGAATAGCCTAATTATCTGATCGCGGATTCACCATTGCCGAGTGTCATTTATTAATGCCTCTCGTCATATGGCAGAGTGTATGCGAAAAGAGCTTTGAAATTTGAACAAAGTTGAATTTCAAACGTTCACACATAGCCTACACGTTGGGAGAACACATCAGTGCATCAAAAGTACACTATAATTGGAAAACCTTTATCCCTTTATTTTATTTAAAAAGCATCTCGGGAGATTGGACACATTGACAGTATCATGGTATGGTTCAGATATGCTACTGCTGGTTAAAAGCAATCTTAGCAATTTTGCTGTGCCATTTTCTTAATAGTGCACAGTATTCTGACAGTGGAATTACTATAGTTACCTAGTCAGTGTTTTATTTCAAATTTGTTTTCTATTTTGCTGCATATAGTCGGATGCAGTGCTGTAGGCTACCGTTAGTTGTTGTGCTGGTATCAGGGGACCTGTTACTGTAGGTCTCCCTTGTGTTAACAGTTTACTTCAACAATATTCAGTCATAACAAGTTTGTTAATAAATTTAATTGCTAGACCTAACGGCAAGAAGACTGCAAAGCATCAAATATTTTCAGTAAATATTGAAAGAAATATTTTTATACTTCTTTGAAATGTGTGAAGCTATGTACCCATTATAGTTGCCAGTGATTAAAATATTACATGGTTGACTTTCCAAAAAGCTCAGGCAAAACACATAATTATGGGGGAAATGGTGAAGCTTCTCGGTTGCTTACATGCATCCGAAATTGACTAACATACTGTTACAGTTGCTCTGCCTACAAACATGCATATAACTGCAGAATGGAATGTGTGCAAAACAAAGTTGCAAAATTCAATTTCACAAGACTGCACACCGGTACTTGTATCTTATAAAAAATAATAGGTCTAATGATGTTCCTTCTGAATTTGAATATCATGATCATAAATGACATAGCTGCTCATGAGCAACACCCCATGCTCTGTTGCAGCCAATTTAAATTTGGATTCAATGAGATGGCAAAATTAATAGGTTTAAGCAACGAGTAAAGGTTTCGATACACTTGTGCAACAAACATCTTTCAGATTGGAGGCTGCTATCCTGCTAGCTCAAAATCTGATTTAATTTCTGGTCTATACCTTCCTCAGGCTCCTCTACTCATCACAGCTCGGGCTTCCCATTGGAAATTAAAGGCACTTCTTCAAGAACTCTTACCCCGTCTCATCTGCATGATCATTGCAATTCACAACCCAAACGACATTCTACTCTGCCCTCTGATCCTATGGACTCTGGCAGCTGGGCTTGGGCCTCTTTTGGACTACTCTTATCTGACAACCCTTCTGACTCAACGCAGCGCTCGTGAATAAGCTGGTGCCCCGCGCTTGGCTTTCAAGTGTGGTTTACAATTACGTTGGAAGCAGCCCAGCCCAGTCCGTGAAAAAGCATAAAGCATAGGCCTAGACCTGCTTGTTTATAATAGCAGATCTGGGCTCCGGCCGAAATTCGCTTCAGGGATTCGGGCCGCTCCAGGTTGGACGGTGTTTAGACCGCTATGTGGGTTAAGGTATAGGCCTATGGATAAATCAATTGGCCAATGACGATAACTTTATTCCATCAACTAACAATTCACCGGGTAACGGCGTGTAGCCTATTATACTTTGACAACAGCTCACAGCTGTAAGCCAATATGGCCGACCACAGAGTCGCACATTAAGCCACGCCCTTTTGCATTCCGTCTATAAAGTATGCATGTAATAAAGTATCCATGTAAGTAAGTAAGAAGGTAAGTAAATAAGTAGGCCAACGTGAGAATTCAAGGACGCAAGTATAGGTGAGTAAGTAAATAGGTAAAATGCCAATCAAGCGGAAGCTCAACGTTAACGGTCCTTTGGCCACAGTGTAGTGATAAACATCATCGTTGTGTTACGATATAGTTAAACAGAAACTACGAAAGGTTTTTTTTTCATTGCAATCGTGCCGTCAATCTATTTTCATTCGTGGTGTCAATCGATTTAGGATTGTGTCGCGTTCAATGATACCAAGCAATAGAAGTCATAGAGCTGCAGAGGTATTATCGAATAGTGACAGTCAAAAGCATGTGCAACTAAGGAGGGCGACGCTAATAGCATATATAACGATACAACGTCGCTACAGTAACCAACCGATGAGTCTCTTAAAATTTAATGTCTCGTGAGTTGGAAGCCTTCATAATGACATCTATTTAACGGGTGAAATAAAACACAAATCATCCGTCGATGATCGTTTTAAATTACGCTTCTCATAACATGGTAAAAGTGTTTATCGTCCTTCATAACATTCGCGGATCGAATAATGGTAACTAGTTCTCTGTGATCGACAATCTTTTTCCGTAAAAAGTACTGTAAACTTAGACGTTTCTGCTCTATTTATAGCATAGAAAGACTACGTCTTAGAGGGGTTTAAGAAATTGTAGATTAAATAGCGCTATTATCTGCTAACGTCAATAATAATTATTAATACGAAGCTTAAACCGTCTTACTCCGATAGAATGTTAATCAGCCCGGCATTCTCAACGCCATCTATCGAGAAGTTCAACCACCGTTTTAACGTATGATGACTTCTGATTGGTTGCAGTGTTCGCCTTCTAAATGCTGAATTTCAGGGTTCCACGGTCAAGGGAGTAATTGATTTAAACAAGAATTTGGTGGTTTTCATCGACCTTCTGGTCTTTCGTGCTTGATAAATGCAGCGTTAAAAAATATAGACTCCATAATTATACGTTAATGCATGTGCACAACATTGTCAAAATAGAACCAGTCAGCTTGGTTAGCCTCGAGATGTCGTTAATTAAGAAATAGAAAATATAACGCTGGTTAAAACACCTTTTAAACAAATTTAACGGACGCTATAAATACAGAAATTGTGTTTCAAAGTTTGTATGACCAGTTCATGAGTTCCTCAATTAAAGAGAGTTATTATTTCACAAAATTTGAAAGACATATATATATATTTATATTATATGTATAATATGTATATATTATATATATATAAAGTAAGTAAAGTAAGTAAGTATTTTCTTTATTACTCCACTTGCAAACGCACAATGGGACACAAAACATCATTATCATTTTGTGTGCTGTAATTTGCAAGAAAGTCTTGAAGAAATTTCATGTTTTAGAACGTAATTCTGCGGAAATTTGAAAAAAGGGAAAAAGTTTTTTTCACAGCTGTAACTTTTGAAGTAATGCAAATTCATTAGTGAGATTTTCAGGGATTGTTGCAAATTCTTTCCTCTACAAATCCTGCTATTTTCGTAGAACAATCTTGATTGGTTGCGGAGAAATTGCATTTTTCCTGGTGGTACATTTTTTATTGAGCCACCCTGTATATCTTTCCGACCAATGCCTCGGTTTGCATGTGTGTATGCTTGCGTTGGCATGTGTTTCTTTATACATTATGTTTTGGTAAATAATGTGTATGCGTTTAGGTGTATTTAGGTTTGACGCAGTAAAATGCAAAGCACTAACTATATACCTTCGAATGATTCTCTTCAACGTTATAAATGGGTCAAACGCTTAAGAGTGATGATATTGTCCACTGATAATGAAGTCAATTAATTTACTCACAACATGTTTTGTTAGTGGATGAATGTTTTAAGAATATAATCGCTTTAAAATTTGCGAAGAACGCAACTGACGACGAATACATAAGTTCTGTTAAAGATGTTTCAAAGGTGTGTAAGGATTGTCTTAACAATCTTTGAAATTAACCTGCAACCGATTTTCTTTTGACTGAGCGCCTTTCACTCAGAGAGATTTGCAACCAAACGCTGCAAACAGAGGAGAACGGTATTTTGGAGAGGTAAAAGGAAGTGGAGATGGTTCTAGAAATAGACTGTTTGCTTGCCTCCGTGAATGTTTGTCTACTTCTTCCGCTAGAGACCTAGATGTACATTCGCAGGATGTCGTCACTGAATGTCTCTTCATATGTCTGACTGCGTGCGTAGAGGTCTGTCTGATATATTCGCACTCGTCTGTCACCAGATTAATTGGAAAGCAGAACATTTTATCGAGAGTTTTGTTGCTTATGCAGTAATTATAAGCTGAGTAAAACTGACGTGGGTTCGTTATTTGCAGTTAAACGACACTGTTTGGTAGCACAGACCATTAACGTCGCCCTCATCCTCTATCCTGTCTTGGGACTGGCACTGGTGAAATGCAACCAGTGACGGAATTAACGCTGTATCGTAACAAAAATGACCTGTGAGCATCAGATTAGAACCATTTCAATGGAGTTGTTTGCTAATTGGCAAATTACGTTTGGTATATAGACCATATAAAATTATAGGGTGGAGTGAAATACGCGAAAATTAGAAATCGGAAATGTGTTAGCAATAACAAGTTGTGTAGCCTAATGGTACGCGGGTCAAGAAATGTCAAAAACGTGGTGAAAATTATTAATGTCTTCCGCTGCCCCAGAGGGCCACAGTTGCGAAAAAATATTTTTGGCAGAAAACTGAAGGTTCTGTTGTGAAATATTTTTAGTGCAAAATAATTAACCGGCAAGCATCGGTTGCAAAAAGCTCTTTAAACTAAGTAAAATTATATCTTAATTTGAAGTATATTTGGTGGAAATATCACTAGTTAGAACACAACGAACACAGAGAACGACGCTATCGACATCTGCAGACTCTGCAACCTCAATATATCGATATACAACAGAAAATACAACGCGCCTTTAAGAAACCTTTAACCCTCGGGCTACCAAGCTTTTTTTGTAACACTGACTACCAAGGGGGGGGTGGTTACCACCACCCCCCCCTGGATTTTGGGTTTGGTTTGAGATATCATAACTTGCAATACACCATTTGATTCAGCATTCATTTCTGCACAAAATGGTATATTTAGGTTCAGAAAATATGAATGCCCCTCGAAATTATGAATTTTTTACCATGGGTACCCGTCGATTCCACAAATTGTATACTTACGCATAAGGAATATATTAGATTCTGTGAGTTTTATACATGATTTATATATAAAAAGTAGTTTACATATAATAAAGTCCAATATTCAACTATAAAAACTAGTAATAAGTCTGTTTTATGTTCAATCAAAACAAAAAAAATGTTTTAGCCACTGAAAAACGTTTACGCAGACATATCGGCTTGCGTTGTAAAAAAACCCAACATTTTCACACATTTTAATTTATTTTGAGCACTTCCGGTCATCAAAAGACAAATTATTTAGTATCAGAAAATAGCCCTAAATGCCCTCTACAGAATGGCATAATTTATTTCTATTAAAAAATAAATTATGGATAAGTTATAATAGCAAAAACATGGCAATTTTATGAAAATAAAACACCTTTATATATATTTCAATTTATTTTGAGCACTTCCGGTTGTCAAAAGACAACTCAGTGAGCATGGAAATGTAGCCCCACATTCCCTCTATAGAATGGTATAATTTGAGTCTCTTAATATTAAGGGGCGGAAAAGTTACAGACTATATTCTAGGGGGGGGGTGGTATCCGGGTGTAGGACATTAGCCCCCCCGGACAAAAGCCCCCCCGGACATAAGCCCCCCCGGACATTAGCCCCCCCGGACAAAAGCCCCCCCGATTTTACCTAGGACATTAGCCCCCCCGGACAAAAGCCCCCCTTTGTGAAAATCATAGAATAGTGCTGTAACTGAGTACTTGTCACATGCAAACGATAAGTTCTTAGTGTCATTTAATTAGGTCCTAATTGTGTCAGTAGGCCTTAGCTTATAGACTTAGAATTGAAATGAATGAATGGGAATCCCATAGGGCTTATACAGTATATATTTGTTTAGTGTCCTACAATAAAGGTTTGTTAACGTCAGTTAGGCTACGTCTCAGCTTCGTAGACTCATTGGCGTCGTTTCAAATCAAAATTAGATTCAATACATTAGAGAAATGAACGAATGGGAATCGTATACAGTAAGTAGGCCTACTTGTTAGTGTTAGTTTTGGCTACAACGAAGGTTTGCTAAAGTCAGTTAGGCATTAAACTTTTAGCCTATATAGATTTCACACACTTTGGACTTACAATTTTTGACGTTTATGAGAGACTTTACACAATGAGTTGTTCGTGTCGTTTTACAATTAATGTCTTTAAATGTTTTATAATATGCATAATAAACCTTCAATTAACTTTGCATATTCTTACAGCGTTGAACAGTAATGTGCAATGTAGGCTTATAGATATTCGCTTAACTTAGGCCTATTGTTACATTTTGTGCATCTTTTTAGGTAATGATATAATAGACTGGGGGGGCTAATGTCCTACTTCGGGGGGGCTTTTGTCCGGGGGGGCTAATGTCCGGGGGGGCTTATGTCCGGGGGGGCTTTTGTCCGGGGGGGCTAATGTCCGTTCCCCGTGGTATCCACCCCCCTGGTACCTTGGGTATATCGGGTGTAACTTTTGAACGGTAGGGGGCATCATCAAAAGTTTTAGCTCAAAATGTGTCCCAATGAACCCTCTACAGCTACTAATTTTTTCAAAATTTTATTCCAGACGGAACGCGTTTTATTTGCGAAAAACCTAGGGGGGGGGTGGCAACCACCCCCCCTTGGTAGCCCGAGGGTTAAGTCATATTTGTAATAAGTAATAAATTTGTTCAGTGAACATCAATTTTTCAATATTGACCGTTTTTAGACGAGTAATAAATTGTGACGGAAGCCTTCGAAACCCGTCGTATGACGATTTTGACTTTTTTATTCAGTCATATTCTACAGTTAATCTGCTTCAAAATACTTTTTACAGAATAAAAATATCTTTTTTCTAACTGAAGTTATATGCTTTTGAATATGCAATTTGCTAAATTCTTACAATTGAGAAAATCGGCTTCAAAGTTTTGAGACATTTGTGTCATGAAATTCCTTAGTAACCATTAATTGATTCATATGAAATTTGGCTGGTCAATAAATGGCTATATCCTGTATCCTATACATCAAACTGCATGAAAATCAAGCGATTACTTTCTAAGTTGTGATTTAATTACAGACAACTGCTGAATTGAAAGATACGAAGAATTGCAGTAATATCAAGCGCAAACAAACGCACCCATGCATGTCGTGACGACCATGGCAAACACTTGATCGTAGACAAGGCATATACGCTGAATGAGGTGTAATACTTCTAACAAAATAATTGACCAGTCTTTAAGACACGCTTGAATAGGAATATTGTGTTCCAATTTATGATTTAAATAAACAGAATCAGGCCATGCACGATTGATGCCAACGGCGGCGTTTTGCTCATGGAGTATTACCCTCTGTATACTGTATGGGGCACCTCAAAGAAATGTTTACACAGCATCTTACGGCCATCGAACTCGATAGGCCCAATAATACGAATAAATTATGTCCAATTTCAATGTTGACTCTCTCTCTCTCTGAGAAATAAAGCGAGCCTCTTCTATTCCAATAAAGAACTTTAATTATCTAGACCTAACCTATGCACTTAGACAATTATTGTTCCTATATTTAGGTCTATATCTCGCACGTTGCGCTTTGAGGTGGGACAATAATGTTAAGCTATCAAAGCCAGTACTAATTAAACTTCCTGTAGAGCTATAACTATGATGGGTGGATGGGTAGATGGATGATGGGTGGGGGGATTGCCAGTTCGATCAGCCCTATTATAATTGATAACGCCGTCAATGTTTACCCACGTTACACCCCTATCGTATTTATCTAAGAATTCCTGCGGCTTGTCTTTATCGCCATTTGAGCAGTTAATCAACTTTGCAGTTTTACTTTCCATGATGTAAAACAAAGTTTATACGAATTGTTTCCCATGCTAACGCAAACAGAACGAAAGAAAATGAGCACCAAAAATAAAATATCTGCGGGTCTCGATATAGATGCGAGTAGCAGCGCATGCGCAACATGAAGGTCAGGGTCGCAAGATGTCCCGTAAACCAATGAGACTTTCCGAAAACTGGGTCGGAGGCGTGGTTTGACCTCGTAGTTAGGCGAATATCTCAAACACAATGATAATTTGGATAAAAATGCCTCTCATTTAAATAAATGATACAGTTTATCCGGACCATCGAGTAGTATTTTGAATGTATAATTCATTAAGTGTTACACAGGGTTACAAGAAATAGTCTGGTCGGCGTGTGAAAAGTCGGTCGGTCATGGCGAATTTTAACTTTGAAAACGTGCTCATCGAGCAATTTTTCAGAGCAAATCTTGACACCACATGCGTTAAAAGTCATTTTTTTACCACCAAATATTTGAATTTAAATTTTCTAATTGCAGATAATTAAAGTAGACATATTTTTCAATACAAATACACCATAAAACGATATTTCATATTTCTGACCCCTCTCGCCTATTTTAGCATATAGCTCAGAATCTAGTTAGCGACAAGTGACGGGAAAAGAAGGCTTGCATCACAATTCGTTTAGCGAGCACCAATGACACAATATCAACAGTCGCAAGTAAGGTCGGTGTGAGCGACCCATGAACGTCCGAAATTGAAAACCTTCAACGCATCTGTTGAGTGAGTTTTGACACCAGACCTGCATAAAAGAGAATGGCGACGCTGAGCCATACCGCATACCGCATACCGCGTCGTTTTGTTAAGTTAACCTTCGGAGGCTAACCTATAAAATAATCACATATTGGATAACCTGGGGTATATTTTTCACCCCACACCATTTGGGGCCTATGATATAAAATTAGACCATGTTTGATCAAAAATGACACTTAATTCAAGTTCAGCATAGAACTGACAAACTATGAAACCTAACTAAGTTAAAATATTAGCATAATCATCGAGTCTACGGTCATCTATACACAAGTAACGCTTTGTAGCATGCTTTCCACATACAAGGTTGCAACACATAGACTAGGTCTATGACATCATCGATTTCAACATTATCTAGCTCCGAGACATCACTACAATCAATACACTCTTCATTATCATCATCACTATCATCATTTTCAATACACTGATATCAATTCTGTTATCAGTTTAACAGCATTGGCTGCAAATAACCGTCGAAACCTTTTCAACACAAATAAATTATTAATAACAATGGCCATTGTATGACGTCAGTCACGTGACCATGCATTCAATACAAAAATATAAAAAAATGTGAAACTAAGCAAAAATCATCTATGAACAGATACACTAAAGCGCATGGCAAAATTTCAAAGCAGTAAAAAAATTCAGGGCAAATACTGACAGTGGGGTGAAAAAAACACCCCAGGTTAGCCTCCGAGGGTTAAACAGTAGCAGAGCGATCAGTCATTTTAATAAATCTTTTTTATGTATATTAATTATCATAATTATGGTATGCCATGTGAGGAGTGGGGCATGGTGTCGTATGGGACGCAGGGGCGAAAGCTTCTGCGGAGCGACCTTGGGCAAGTACGGTATAACATGCTGTGTCCTGCTATTGAATGGTACGATGCAGTAGGCCTATAATGGTCAAGTATGACTTGATTTGATGAGCGGTGAAATTAGTGATAATATAATTATTTGGCAGTCACAAGATGCGGCCATACAAGGATTAAAGACTTAACACAACAGAGCTATCGACGGCATCAGCTGTTCTCATAACAAGCTCAGTTGTATCAAAATCGATCGAATGTGTTTTGTCAATCCTGGTTCGTACAAAACTCGAAAGTGAGGGAAATGTCAAAGGCCCGATTCGACCACAACATGATGATAACAACAACGGGGAACTATCTGCATTGGATGATGCCAGTCCAAAGCATTGGTAACAGAGGATGGTAGCTCCCAATCATTTGCCCTGTGTGACTAGGTCGCTCAACACTATTACATAGAAGAAACTCTTGACCACTGTCGTATACTCCGGTGGTGCAAGTCTGAAGTTTCGATAAAGGCGGGAGGGTGACCTGACAAATGTGACGGTAGCTGATTATTTTGTGGAAGAGCACGCCTTGTATTTATAGCCTATGGCAGGCCTATGAATGCTAAAATAGATATTGATAAAGTTGTCGTTTTAGACACCTCTATGTCTACTACTTCGACTTCTATAATAATAACAAGCAACTTTGCTAAATAACTATGTGAAAAAGTATGAATTACTTTGTAAGCAAGTGAGTCACTTGGTAGATAAGTAGGTAAGTAAGAAAGTAAGTAAATGAGTGAGTTACTGAATAAGTGAGGGAGTGAGCAGGTAATAAAGTATGCATGTAATAAAGTATTCATGTAAGTAAGTAAGAAGGTAAGTAAATAAGTAGGCCAACGTGAGAATTCAAGGACGCAAGTAGGTAAGTAAGTAAATAGGTAAAATGCCAATCAAGCGGGAGCTCAACGTTAACGGTCCTTTGGCCACAGTTTAGTGATATACACTAACGTTATGTTACGATATAGTTAAACAGAAACTACGAAAGGTTTTTTTTCATTTCAATCTATTTTCATTCGTGGTGTCAATCGATTTAGGATTGTGTTGCGTTCAATGATACCAAGCAATAGAAGTCATAGAGCTGCAGAGGTACTGTCGAGTAGTGACAGTCTAAAGCATGTGCAACTAAGGAGGGCGACGCTAATCTATATTATAAGGCAGAAATTCCATATGTTTGTTTGTTTGTACGCTTTTGACAGAATTGACTCTCCCCTGCAGAATAGGCTCGGAAATGAAACAGCGTCGGTTTAAAAAAATTCTTGAAATCGATTCTTACCCAAATTATAAGGTCATCGCAACTATTTTCAGGTTTTAATTCAGTTCACAACAAAAGTTATTAGCATTTTAAGACGGATTTCATCAGTAATTGACCACACTAGCGCGTAAGTCAAGAGTCTACACCGCATGACGTCATACCCGCACAGTAATAATTTTCGTAGCGCCCCGTAGGGGTGGGTCAAGTTTGGCTTTTTGGGGAAGCGAGGTGGGGTGGAGGGTTGGCGAAAACCCGAAATTTAGCAGTCAACGATGGACACCAGAGTGGAGTAGTGTTTAAAACCCTAAATTTCACTTTAGAACTCGAGTTATTAGCGTTTTAAGACAGATTTAATCGCTAACGCTTTGGTAAGCAGTATCGAGCTTTAGTAAAGGAGTCTACAGTCCGAATGACGTCATACAAGCCCAGTAATAATTTCCGTAGCGTCTCGCAGGGGCGGGTTACGTTTGGCTTTTTGAGGAAGCGGGGTGGGCTAGAGGGTTGGCGAAAACCCTAAATTTAGCGGTCAACGATGGGTACCACAGTGGAGTAGTGTTTAAAACCATAAATTTCCCGGGCAACGCCGGGTTACACATCTAGTAGCATATATAACGATACAACGTCGCTACAGTAACCAACCGATGAGTCTCTTGACTGTATCGTGAGTTGGAAGCCTTCTATCATAATGACATCTATTTAACGGGTGAAATAAAACACAAATCATCCGTCGATGATCGTTCTAACCCTCATAGGGTCACGATTTTTCTCAACCGATTTTGGTCACCTGGGGTTAAAAAAATACCCCCCCCCCCCTGTGATTAGCATGATTCCTATGATAAACTCCGATTTTCAAGTATAAAACTAAAAGAAGTTATTTATAGAATGTTCGCGGAATGCACTGGAACCAATGTAACATATGCAGCACTGCAGGAAAATCAAAATGGCGGACAAAATGGCGGCCAGAATCTTAAATGGCTATAAGTGAAGTTATGTATGCAATGGAAACATGATTTCAGAATCTAAAATCAGCATTTTCGAGGTCAAGGAATGCAATGGAATCAATGTCACTTATATTGCACTGCAAGGAAACCACAATTGGGATAAAATGGCGGCCAGATTTTTGAATTGGCTATCAGTAAAGTTCTGTATCTAATGAAAATATGATTTAATAATATGGAATCTTGGTCAAATAATTTCATGAAAGCCACATTCTATATGTAGCATTGAGCCTATTATGCAATGAAATTATCATATCTAGTCGAAATTTCTAGTAGCCTATGATTACACTGCAGTTTAACTATTGCTGGAATTATATATGTTCCATATTCTTACTTCAATGTTTCATAACTTGATATATCAATAGTTTCAATGTTTCATGACATGACAGATAAAGGGTATACAGTCTATTCAGACATTGTTGATGCAATGCAATTGCGTTCAAGTTTACATGGCAAGATCGCACTTCGACAGCAGTAGGGCTTGATGCTACACTTGTTAACTTCGCGTGATTTCCTGTATAAAATCTCATTTATTCATCTTAATTTTATGAAACCAAAACGATTTCTATTATAATGTCCAGATACTGATAAGGAAACATTTTAACAGCAGTACACTCATGTGCAAAGCATGCATAATACTATGTTTGAAAATTCCTGAGTAAAATAGCTAGGACGTGGTACATTTTCGTACTTTATAGCTGATTTGGGTGCATGAATAACTAATGAAACTGGATGCATTCTGTGCATAAAACATATTTAGGAAAAGTCATAGAAGCGATTTCTTCAACTATTTTCAGGGATTAACATTTCCGTGAAAAACCGAGATGGGGGTATTTTTTTTACCCCCCCCCCCGGTGACCCTATAAGGGTTAATACAGTAGCCTACAGTAACTGTGATCGCATAAAATCAATTAAGACTTGTGCAACGTTTCCGTCGACATCATTTTCGACAGTTTAATCAGTTCTGTTTGTCGTTGCAACTGCTTAGCGACATCTTGTGGTGAGCAAAGCCGTTGACGAAAGGATGTTTCTAAAGAAATGTAACATAGCATTACCTTGGAGCTTTGTTTATCGAAATCGTTGATAAAAATAATAATGAAGAAGTTAAAAAGACAAAGGCAGCTCTGGCTATTGCGGACTTGATTTGATATAGCGCCGGTGAATAAGCTGAACTCCCTGACGTGGTTTTCGAGGGCGTTGAGAAATTCTCGAAGATTTTCAATGGTAAATTACTTCCAATGGGAGGACATTGACCTTTCTTACTAGTTTTTTTTAACTGTACAGGTGCTTCTACAACTGCACAAATCCATTTAGAACTGCAAATTTTGTGTGCAACTGCACGTTAATAAGCCCCTGCACCTAACACAATCCACGGTAAACTCCTCCATCTATAATGAACTAGCTTTTGTACCCGGCTTCGCCCGGGAAATTTAGGGTTGTAAACACTACTCCACTGCGGTACCCATCGTTGACCGCTAAATTTCGGGTTTTCGCCAACCCTCCAGCCCACCCCGGTTCCCCAAAAAGCCAAACGTGACCCGCCCCTGCGGGGCGCTACGGTAATTATTACTGAGCGAGTATGACGTCACGCAGGCTGTAGACTTTACTAAAGCTCATGACTCTTTACTAAAGAGTGAACGATTTGAAAACTGCGTTAAAACGCTAATAACTCGAGTTCTAAAGTGAAATTTCGTGTTTTAAACACTACTCCACTGCGGTACCCATCGTTGACCGCTAAATTTCGGGTTTTCGCCAACCCTCCACCCAACCCCGCTTCCCCAAAAAGACAAACGTGACCCGCTCCTGCGGGGCGCTACAAAAATTATTACTTGGCGGGTATGACGTCACGCGGGCTGTATACTCTTTACTACAGCGTTAGGTGAGCGGTTATTGATGAAATCTGTCTTGAAACGCTAATAACTCTTGTTTTGAATTGAATTAAAAGCTGAAAATAGTCGCGTTGACCTTATAATTTGGGTAAGAATCATTTGCAAATATTTAGTTAAATCGACGCTGTTTCATTTCCGAGCCTTATCATAACGAAGAGTCAAATTACACACATCTGGAAGGACAAACTTTCTGTTTTATAATTTAAGATACACAGTCAGTGAGAAGATCGCGCGGCAAGAAATAAGAAGTCCAACCACTCTTAAATACCGACGCCAATGGAAAGTGAAGTCACTATCGCATCTTATATATATATATATATACAGGGTGCGCCAAAATAAAGTAATCCCCTACGGATTTTTGTCAATATCTTGGCCAAAAATAGGAATGTTTCAAATCCAGTTTTACAGGTTTGAAGGTAATTCATATCTACGTACAATAGCCAAATTTCATCGCCATATGTGAAACAGAACAAAAGTTATATCTCTTCTAGTGAGGCCACTCACCGTTTTTTGACGATTCAAAAATGTCACGCAACAAAAAGCAACATAAAACGGATTTTATTATTCTGGCCAATATCTTGACCAGAAGTAAGAATATCGAAATGAAATTTTAGAGGCTTAAAGACAATTATTCATATCTGCATATGATGGCCAGATTTCAGCAAAATATTTCAAACAGAACAAAAGTTACACCACTTTTAGTGAGACCACCCACCGTTTTTTGACGATTCAAAGATGAAACGCAGCAAAAAGTAGCAAAAACACGATTTTATTAAGTATCATCTCAAATAATTGTTATCAAATAGGTTTTGATAATGTCAAATGATCATTATTATTACTGTTTAAAAAAGGAACAGGGTACCAGCGAAGTTGCACGTCACTGAGAAGTCACTTAGCAAGATGACAATCAAATTGGTAAATAAGAAATCTGTCAGATTAATCAACAGGTCCATCAAGAACTTTGCAAAGAGACTCAAAAGAAGTTTGGCACTGGTGGTGGGGACATTGAACACAAGTTGTGAATCACTATCAAGTTCAGTTCCAAACAGTTATTTGAGATATGACTTGATAAAATCACGTTTTTGTTACTTTTTGCTGCGTTACGCTTTTTAATCGTTGTGTTTGAAATATTGTGATGAAATCTTGCTACCCTGTGTAGATATGAAGTGTCTTCAAGCCTGTAAAATTTCATTTCGATATTCTTACTTTTGGCCAAGATATTGACAAAAAACCTAATTTTTGTTGCTTTCCGTTTTTGAGACGTCAAAAAACGGTGGGTGGCCTCACTAAAAGTGATATAACTTTTGTTCTGTTTGAATTATTATTTTTATAATTTGACCATTGTACGTAAATATGAATTTCCTTTAAGACTGTAAAGTTTCATTTAAAAATTCTTATGTTTGGCCAAGATATGGGCTGAAAACCGTAGGGGATTACTTTTTTTGGCGCACCCTGTATATATATATATATATATATATATTTATATACTCATTGCGGATCATCATAAAATCTTCAACGTGTCATCGAATGAATCGACTCATATTTAGACCATTATATGAAGTAAGTGAATCTGAATATAGATGGGTCAAGAGGACACGGTATCCGATTGGTCAGAGAATTCATCTTGAGCATGATGAGTTCGAGACGCATGTCGTGATAACTAGAAAGATTTTACCTAATTAGAATTACTAATAGTTTCTGTTAAGTGACACAATGTGACAACAAATCTCATTGGCGTCGCCCTCCTCCTTAATCCAGACTTGCGCCTGGCACTGTCGTAGGCTACGAACAATGGACGACTTATCTATTTATGATGAGAGGCTACTTACTTACAGTAGATTGTACTAGTAAGAAAAATGGAACATGTAGATTAGAAATCGATAATACATCTGTTTGTCTAAAACACCTTCAAATCGCATACCATCCTCTTTATATACATTCTACAAGTGCGATTAATAATACATCTATTGTAAGTTGATAAAATTTACGTTGAGAACAGCAATTTACTGGTATTAAAAGTCGACGCTGACGGCAATTAGAGGCAAGAAATTTATTCATTCATTAAATTCATTTGTATAGCACCTCTCGTTGGGCTACACAAACGAGTCCCCAACCTCTGCGCTGCCAAATAAAACTGTACTGAGATGGGAGTGGAAATTTTGATAATGACTTTAGGGAGTGGAATGTCAGTGAAAGTCCATTCCAGGTTGAGGGTCCTACCAGGAGAGGGAAAAGGAAGAGTAAAATTTGCCTGATATCAAGTGGTGCGAGATAGAAATTATGATCTAATTAGATGATATTAAGGTAAATGGAAATCGGCGAAATAGACCTTTGAAGTCGTCGCTAAACAATTGATTAACATGTTTAGCGATCGACTTAAAACACCGTTGCAATAAATTAAACAAACTTCTACGAAAAACATTCATCGCATCATATAATGCAGTGTCTCGCAAACTTTTTTAACTCCCGGCACACTCAGCAGATAAATTTTGTATCGCGGCACACCAATTAAAATTTATTACAATTGCAAAGCCAACGGCAATAATTACAGTTTGTCATATTTTTAGCTTGTCATTTTAGTCTAGCTCTAGCAATAGCGAAACTAGAGCACATTTTTCATTGAATAATCATCACTAATGCGACGAATGAGCTTGTTTACGAGAGCATATTAACTCAAGACGCGGTTCGATAGCTGACAAGCAGACACGCATTTCATCATCCACCATCTGTAGTCGCTCTCGTTTTTTCGATTTCATTTCTGTTAGAACAGAAAATCCAACTTCGCAGAGGTAAGACGATCCAAACGGCAGCAAACACTTGATTGCTTTCGTGCTCAAGTCTGGATATTGGCTAAGAATTGAGATACAAAAGGCTGACAACTCTTGATCAGCGAAAGAGCCTCTGTGAACCAGATCGTTCTTAAGATCGATGAGACTCTCTTCTTCAGCCATCGTTAGACCGGTACATTCGTGATTTACGAATGGATTGATGACCCATTCATACTCTTTTGTCTCCAGTGAAGGAAAGTAATTTGGCGAATACTAACGCGAGATTTTCCAGCGTCTCTCTAATTTTTCCAATTAGCATGCTCTTGTGTGGAGAAGCATCGATACCTGGAAAACAGTCAAGGTGTGAATTGCTTGTATTCTTAATCCACAGTTGTAACTTTTTGCTGAATGCCTTAAGTTTCCCTGTGATTGTGGTTATGTTTTCTTTTGCGCCTTGAAGACTCAAATTTAAGGTGTTCAACCCTTCGAAAAGGTCGTTGAGGAATGTCACTTCAAGCCACCAAATTTCGTCGTGAAGAAATTCAAAACCAGAAGTCACAGTATCAGTAATAAAGGAAACGATTTCAGTTCGCAGAACGAGAACACGTGCGATATATTTCAGTAATGATAAATAAAAACGTAGAAGAATATACCTGAATCACTTACACCGTTAGAGATGTGCTGGTATTTCTGTAATAATGGCGTCGACAGAACGAGTTAACTATGTAGTCTATGTTTGTATCTCCATAATAATGACGTCGAGAAGAGTAAATAACATAGAGTAGAATCAGTAGAACAACGTCACTAGAGTTTTTACTTTGATCACTTGACATCGAATAACTGAGGAGAAACTATTCTTAAACATAAAAACATTGGGAAGCCGAAAATTATATTTATCATATTTATGAAATAATTTCTTCTAAAGTCAATTAAAAGACTACAAATTTCAGGTTTCTCTCGCGGCACACCTGAAATCTCACGCGGCACACTAGTGTGCCGCGGCACACAGTTTGCGATACACTGATATAATGCATCTCCATGAAGCAGCGTCTCTAATCTACATCTCTTCATCCAGTCTCTGATATCAGCAACCCAGATCGACATCGGTCTCTCCCTATGACCTTGTTCCCGTTATTGTGCACTGTATTTATAATTAGGGCTGTTGTTCGATGAAAAATTTTAATCGAAATTAATCGCGCGATTAATTTTTTTAATCGCAATTAACTGCAAATTAATCGCAATACATTTCCTTCAAATACATTAATCTTACTATTTTCTAAGGACCCTGAAGCATAAAATTGTAATGACTGAATGCATTCTTTCTATTACAAACATATTCAATAACCTTTGGCTTAGGTACATTGAATTTCTGCATTTAGTTTATTGAACAGTTTTGTATGACAGACAGAATTGAAACGCTGATCAAATCAATCAACTGCTCAAAATCCGTTAGTTTTTTAATCTTAGCCACCTTTAATTAAAATGATATATGCCTGACTGTGAAAATTTGACAACCGTTTTCTGATTATAAAAATTAATTATTTATTCAGCCAATTGTATAGGCAGACCAGTTTATTTACATTGGGCGGTTCAAGGGATGCTCTTATTAATTAACAATTATAATAGTAGGTCTACTATTGAACCTCATTATTTAGTCACAATTTCTCACAAGAGGTTTCAGTTCCTGCCAAACCTCGTATCAGTTGTCCTTCTGTAAACATTTATCATTTGAAACCTGAATACATTGGTCTTGACATCTCATGGAGTTCAACCAACGTAGTTTGACGGAGTGAGGAAAGAGGAAACAACCTTAGTGGACGATGATATGCGGCCGATATCGACGACTCATCGTTAGCGTTTAACGCATGTATTGTTTCGCATGAAGGCGATAATTGAGCGACGAATTGTTACGATAATACTCCAGTTCTTTGTTGGAATATTTGCCAAAGAATGTATCGCTAGTTTTAAGTATGAGTCTTCCGTTTAAAACGAGTTCTTCTGTCTCTTATTTCATTTTAATCAGATCTAATTAACGCGTACGATTAATGCGATAAAATTTTTAATCGCAATTTTTTTAACGCGTTAATCGCACGCGTTAACGCGATTAAATCAACAGCCCTAATATATATATATATATATATATATATATATATATATATATCGCTATAAGCAGCGTTTTGAGGGTGCGTAAAAAGGGACAACCCTAGCGTTGTATTTAGTAAATTGTGACGTCTTACGGGATCGTTGGCGGTGGCAAGATCAGCGTTTTTTACCATGTTTATGCAGCGACCTGATAATTATGTTCGGTGGCGGATCGACCTAAATCGCAGGCGCTTAGTCAAAATAAACTTGATCGGTAGAGCATAAGACACGATCGCATCACTTTAAGACCCAAAGTCATGTAGGCAGACCAGGGGTTATTTTAAGGAATTTTCTCAACTGCACATAAATAACGTATTTTGAGACTGGACATAAGAAAGTCCTTGACCAGGGATATGTCCCCCAAAGCTGATGCAGCTTTTGGTGAGCGCTCGTTAATAAGCTGGTGCTTTGCGCTTGGCCTTCGACTGGAGCTTTAGATGTTTGAATATTAAGATTTTCCGACTTTATAAAAATTCATATTAAAGATCAAAATCAATTGTTATGACAATGTTTGACTCAAAGGTCATCATGGCAAAATCTCCAAGTGAATTAACAAATGAAATCAGCTAGACGTTCTTAGACGCTTAGACTTTTCAATATCCTTAATTGACTAGAGATTCCTTAAAGATCCCTTACAGATCCTCTGCTGTTGCTGGAAATGGAAATAGCTCAGAAAGATTGTTAAGTGTAATAAAGTTAAATGTTCCTATGTTCCTGGACACTTCCAAAGTTTCGCTAGTAGGCCTATGTAAGGGTGCGTCTAAATGTTGCTTTTCTGCTCTGAAACCCTGGTCATTAAGATCAACATGATATTGTTTTGCTAAAGCTAAACCTAGCAGACAAGATGAGATATTTCCCCAAGAAATAAAAATCTTTGAGCTAATTTCAAATTTTGTATAAAATATAAGCCACTAACTGCAAAATACGATGTAATACCGATAAATATCATTAGCAAACCTCCCAAATGGTCATTATTGATCGATAGACCTATACTGACACCCACATCAACACGAATATGTACTGTTTAGGCTAATAGCAGTTTTACCCAGGAGCCGCGTCGCCGATCTACATGTAAATGATATTTTACCACACCATGACTTGGCTTAGGGTACGACTGCTGGAAATTTTATATGCTCCAAGCTCTGGTGTCATTCATTCATTCATGAGAACCAGAATGTGTGTGTGAACATAGCCGCAGACTTGGTCCTGGGTTTGTGGAAACGAACGAGCGACAGACGGACAATAATTTCCAATGCACGAGCACCTAGCTGGGTAGAGGTTTTGAAAGGTGAAGTACCAATCCCATTTTCGAATTTTGTTTAATTTCCACACTGCACTGGTGGTATTCTAAGTTGTAATTTAGCGAGGTTGCTCATCATTTCAGTGCTGAGAGTCATGGCTTAGGACTTTAATAAGTGTCCCGTCCCATTGTTTATATATTTTTTTACAACATTTGTGAGCTTATAATCCCTCACGCCTTTCCAGTCTCTTCAAAAGTTCAGCTGCGCAGCCTAGGCCTAACCTAATAACTGTACTGATGTAGCTAATGGCTAGTTTATAAGGGTTTACTGTCAATACCGCGCACACAATACCGCGCACACAATACCGCGATTTTCACTACCGCGCACCTTCAATACCGCGCACGATCGTTACCGCGCACGATCGTTACCGTGTTTGCGAATTTGTTCAATCCAGCTTCTATTTCATACCTACAAAATACATTCGTCCAGCTTCTATTTCTCGCTCGTTATTTTCGTCAATCCAGTTTCCATTTCAGACATAGAAATACCTT
Organism: Lumbricus terrestris; assembly: GCA_949752735.1. Lineage (NCBI taxonomy): Eukaryota > Metazoa > Annelida > Clitellata > Crassiclitellata > Lumbricidae > Lumbricus > Lumbricus terrestris. Next base: position 11,041,915 of record OX457048.1, on the reverse strand, counting down.
CACCCAGCTCTTATTTCTCATGCTTTATTTTCGTCATTCGAGCTTCTATTTCACCTGCAAAAACCTATCATCCAGATTCCATTTCTTTTGCGTTTTTTTCATCAATGCAACCTCCATTTCACCTGTAAAAAAACTTTCATCCAGCTTCCATTTCTCAATGCGTCATAATCGGATTGACGAAAATAAGGCATGAGAAATAAAAGCTGGATGAAGGTCTGAAATAGAAGCTGGATTGACGAAAATAAAGCAAGAGAAATGGAAGCTGGATGAGAGTATTTTTATATATGAAATAGAAGCTGGATTGCCGAGAATAACGAGCGAGAAATAGAAGCTTGATGAACCGAACATGTGCACCCTCGTACGATAAAATACGGAGATTGAACAAATTCGCTAAAAACAACGATCAGTTTCTTGTATTCTGTTATTCGATCTCCAACAGTAGCAGTCAACACAAAATGCACAAAGAATGAGAAGTACTTTACGTATAACAAACAATTCAATGTCACGACAGAAACGCCATCTTATTTACTCTTCACTCTAACTTTTTCTACCCCCGACTGGCACTCCTACCAAAGCCTATATCACGCTGAGCGTACATCCTTCCTTCAGTCGCTCTGTCCTTCTCTCTGTCTCTGTCTTTCTCTCTGTCTCTGTCTCTCTCGCTCTCCGGCGACGGTCGCGCCGCTGCAACTTTCCCGCCACTCAGCCACCTGGCCTACCTTACCTGTACGCTCTTGCATAATAATTAGCTGACCATTATATGTTATACAAAATTAGCTTACAACATTATAATGGCAACTTTTAGACTGTGATCTTAAAAAAATTGCTCTCAAATTTCACGCCAAAAGGCATGGTTTGAGACTTCAATAAATGCCCCTCCCCAATGTTTACATTTCTGAATTTCCACACTGTAACTGTCATCTGAACAAAATTGCTCTTTTTAAATGCTGACAGCTATGGTTTTTAGAGTTTAGAGAGTCTCCTCCTTATTGTTTAATATTTTCATTTGCACGCTGTTAATCTGGCATTTAAAGTTGTCATTTGAAAAAAAATACTCATAATTTCTTTTCTCGTACATCGTTTGAAAAAACGTAATTTTCTCACTGTTGTAATAGCATTTTAAGCTGTTACCTTGACAAATTCAATCATTATTTTAGTGCTCAGAGACTTGGTTTAAGACTTGATCGCATAATTCCCCCTACCTGTATCTTAATTTTTGTTTATTTACACAACGTAATGGTGGCAGTTGAGGCTGTCATCTGTATCAAAATTGATAATTATGGACAAGCAGTGGATAACACCGTAGAAATCTATAATAATGTTTGTGATAATATTTCTCAAATATTTGGGGGATATAAGATATAAGCATCTCCGTCACCACCACAAGTTCCGGGTTTCGTTCCTCGATCCTATCCCATCTAAGTCTACACCCCTGTGCGAGATGCTAGTTCAATAACATAGGCCTACGTGTATCTTTCAGATTCTGAGGATGGTGATTTTTGGATGGGATCACATAAACTCAAAAAGGGTGCGTGTAATATGGGGGATATATGGAGAATTTGGAAGAAAATTTGAGTATGCATAATGCATTGACCTACAATCCTACATCATGTATGTATGTATTGGATAGCCTGTGTGGCTGAAAGTCTAGCTCAGTCTGGATGTCTGCCTGATTAATTCTTTTCTTTTCATCGCCTCTCTCCAGTTAGATACTTGAGTTGTTATATTATAGTAGACCTATTTTGCTTTATGTGTCTGACTGTCTATGTCCCTTCCTGCTTCAGCTTGTCAGAGTAAGCGGAAAAAGCAGACAACGATGGCCAAGAAGTTGTCATTATGGCCTTTACAACTTTATCAGGATATCAACCTACAGCAGGCCTTGAATCTGCATCCACCCATACATTTAGCCTACTGCAAATTCTTCTGTCTGCAGCCTATGTGTGATTTTTAGCAGAACCTTGTCTTCGATTACATCACCCATTTTCCCCGCTCTTACTTCATGCACACGGGTGACCTTCGCCGTATCGGTCTAATGCTTGACTTGAAAACTGCATGTAATCACCATATCTATTATATATAGTTCACGCCAAATTTCAACAGGCCTGCTCTTTTCCTGAACATAAATATCACCCAAATAACCCGCCTCAAAGATGTTCACTTTGGGCTGTTACTATCATGTTTATGTCCAACTTTTTACCACTAACTTCTCGTCGGTTCACGCAACTAGGCAAAAAGTAACTGCACAAGATCTGATTTTCAACTGCACAAATCCCTTTCCCAACTACACACTTTGTGTCCAGCTGCACGTTAAAATAACCCCTGAGGCAGACAATCAGACATCTGGTCTTTGCTTGCATTCATTGAAATTTGTCTGTCTACTTTTCTGCTTCAGTCCCTGCCAGCCTCTCCATATATCTCTCTCCATGGCAGTATGTCTGTTTGACTGCATGCATGTAGTGTCTATAGGAAGCAATCAAACTCTCACCTGAACACAGAATCATAACATAGATATTTCTTATAGTCGTTTAATATTTCCAACAGCATTTCATTTTTAAACATTTATTTTAAGCTGGTGGCAATCCAGTGCTCAATTTAATCCTTGGAAACATAAAAAATTGTTTGGAGAAACGTAATTATTGCCGACGTAACACCTTTAAACTTAAACACATTTGTTATATAACAGTGCAACACGACATGTCTTACCTTCTTCCCTCCTCTGCTCGACACGATATTCTTTAATAGGCCCTACTTCTTTGTTTGGCGTTAATGTGCTAACCAAAACATGAAACAAGATAATTGAATATGTGCTGTATAGCATAGTTATTCACTGCAGACGATCGATGTACAGGGCGACTGACTTAGACCCCGTTAAAGCGGTAGTTGTATCATTGTAACGTTTATCCGTTTTAAGATTATTTTAGCAGGTATTGAAAATGTACTGCATTTAAATAGCCAGTTCAAAGAGAAACCAATTCTTTTAAAATGTATAATATAATTGAAAACAGTGTTAAATAAACAATACAATTACGCAGTGTACCTATTTACTTATTGGCGTTGATTATCTACTAGATTATTTAATTCTTATCTTCACTTGAGTGTTGAATTCTTTTCTAGTTCATCGTCTGCCAATTCTGTAAACTGTCGTAGTTCGATTCTCGTATTCTGACAACCAAGTGTCTCTTGAAGTAGATGAGGAATTATATACACCAATGAAGTTTCGCAGTCCAGGCCGAACCACGGAATTCCAAGATATATATATTGTATTCGCCAACACCAAATCTTCTTACTTCAATAGATGAGATGTGACGCAATTCCAGCGTACACATCAACCATATAACCAACCAAGTGATTATCTCCAGCGACTCTCCAACGTTCGCAAAATTCAAAATCAACGATCAAACTCTCCACCAACGAATGACGATAGTTATTACAGGCTCCAGATTTTGCCTCGAACACAAAACTGTCCCGAAAAACTCAACGTCTACTGGCTACACTTCTTCCCAACGTCGAAGATGCACCAAACTATTCATTCTGCGGTTAATTTAACTTAAGAGTTCATTTGGCACAACAAATGACCCTTCTCTATCAACCTCAAATTGCAGAAATCAAAGATTTATCCGTTTCCGTCGATGACGTGCGTTTTAATCCGTTTGCGCGTCATTACGTTACGTGTGTTGATATAGTTGCCATTAGCGACCAACGTCCATCAGCCTCGCTGTTTTTATTTAGCGCGTCTGTGTTTTCGTTTGCTGATCGTTTTACTAATTATTAATTCTTCTAGCAACGCCAATTAATTAACTAACTAAATCAACGCCACTACATTGTCTATCTTAACTTCTACTTATAATTAACACTTAGTATTAGACAAGTTAGTTTGATAGATAATAGCGATTTAATACGCTACAAATACCCCTCCTTCAAAAGTCTGTAATCAGGCTTTACAATCTCACCTAATTATCTATCAACTAAATTTCTATCAACTTCCTTATTCTATCTTACACAACAATACAACATTACTGAACTTTTTCTTATCTACATTATTATAATACATTACTGATATATTTAAGTACTATGTAATTCCTCTACTCAAATAATCAGACATAACATTATTGCTCCCCTTGATATATCGTATCGTAAAGCAATAATTTTGAAGTGCTAGACTCCACCTCATGACTCTCGCATTCTTCATTCTCCCTTCCTTCATGTACTGTAGTCCGCAGTGGTCTGTCTCAATCACAAACTGCTTTCCACACAAGTACCTGTCAAACCGACTAATTCCCCACATTATCGCTAGACATTCTCTCTCCTCAACTGAATATCTCGTCTCTCTTTCCAATAGTTTCCTACTCGCATATGCAATCGGGTGGTTTATCCCTTCATACTGCTGTATCAGGACACAACCTATTCCTCTTCCCGAAGCATCTGTTTGAATCACGAATTCCTTCTCCAAGTTTGGTAATTTCAGTATCGGTGTTTTAGCAAGTGCTGCTTTCAGCTTACTAAAACTCTCATTTAACTCCTCGTTCCAATCAACATTATTAGCTGCTGACTTCTTTGTCAAGTCACTTAATGGTGCCATCAGTTCAGCACAATGAGGAATAAACTTTCTATAGTAGTTTATTGCTCCCAAAAAGCTTCTTATTTGTTTCTTCGTTTTCGGTTGTAGCATCTCCACAATCTTATCTATTGATTCTCCTTTAGGACTAATGTCGTCGTTGTTTAACGTATGACCCAAGAAATCTATGCGTCCATAGCCTAATGAACATTTCTTTGGTTTCAAAGTCAGGTGAGCATTTCTCACACTTTGGAAAAATTCCCGTAATATCTTTAAATGCTTAGTCCATCCTTCTGTATGAGCTAATATGTCATCAACATAACTCTCCAGATTCTCGGTTCCATGCAAAATCTTCCTTATAAGTCTATTATAGCTTGAAGCACTGTTTACCAATCCAAAAGGTAAAACATTGAATTTATACAACCCACTTGCACAAATGAAAGTCGTATAGTCTTTTGATTCTTCGCTCATTGGAATTTGCCAATATCCTTTGCAAAAATCAAACTTGCTATATATTTTGCTGCCACTCAGTTTAGTTGAAGATATCCTCGTTTGACATCATCGGCTCTGGATCAAAAACTGTCACTTTATTCAATTGTTTATAGTTGCAACAAAGTCTATTGCTTCCATCAGCCTTCTTAACAACAACAAGCGGTGCTGCGTATGCTGCTTCTGATCTTTCTATTATGCCATTCTCTAACATTATCTCAATTTCCTTATCAATTTCAGATTGTAGATGATACGGTGTTGGATATGCTTTCATCCTAACAGGTTCATCACTTGTAAGATGAATCTCGTGTTTCACCATGTCCGTTCTTCCTGGTTTATCTGTAAATATGTCTTGGTATTCTCTCAGTAATTTCTCTAATTCACCTCTCTGTTCATCTTCTAGTTGTGGATTAATATCAACATCCTTGTATGTCTCAGTTTGCTTGCTGACATACAGGTTTAATATCTCCTCCTCTTCATCTTCACCTTCTCTACCATCATGTACAATAGCTGACACATATGCTATTGTTTCAGAACCTGACAATTCTTCTTCACTTCTCTCGTAATATCTCTTCAGTATGTTAATGTGGTATGTTTTCACTTTTCCACCATCAACCTCAACTTTATAATCGTAATCTCCGATTTTCCCTCTGACAACAAATGGTCCTTGCCATTTTACAAGCATCTTATTACTACAACTCGGCAGTAACAATAGGACTTTATCACCTATATCCAGTTTTCTATATCGTGCCTTTTTATCGTAATACTTCTTGTTCTTCGCATTAGCTTTGTGAATTGCTTTCTGCGCCATGTTACAAGTTTCCTCTATACGCTCTCGTAGATCCGTCATATATGTGTACACATCCTTCACCTCGTCTTTCACTTTTTCATTTGTCCACAGTTCCTTCAGTATTTGTACCGGACCTCTACACGATCTTCCGAAAATTAATTCAAAAGGCGTGTATCCGTAGCTCTCGTGTACAGTATCTCGTAATGCGAAAAGTAGTGGTGCCAAGTACCTGTCCTACTCTTTAACTTGCTCTCCTATCAATTTTCTCAGTGTTGTCTTAATCGTTCCATTAAGACGTTCTACACAACCATTTCCCATCGCGTGGTATGGACTCGTCATCGTGTGCTTGATTAATAACATTTTGTTTACTTCGGCCATTAGTTCTGAAGTAAACTGGCTTCCTCTATCTGTATGAATTCTTTGTGGTACGCCCATCCGACAATAAAAGTTAAACAAGGCTTCCGCCACTTCCTCGGTACTAATACCCTTCAATGGTATCGCTTCAGGATATCTTGTGCTTAAGTCGATAATCGTTAATACATAACGATATCCTCTCATAGACATAGGCTCTATGGCTCCGATGATGTCTACACAGACATGCTTAAACGGCACATCCAGCACTGGAAGATGTCCCATCGGTGCCTTGTAGTTCACTTTCTTATCTACTGCTTTCTGGCATACATCACAACTTAATATGTATCGCCGAACTTCTTGATTTATCCCTGGCCAATAAAATTCATTCACAATTTTATCGTGAGTCTTCTTCATGCCTAGATGAGCTGACAGTAGCGAGTTATGTGCTACAGCTAGAACTTTGTTTCTCAACTGTTTCGGAACCATCAACTGCCACTTCGCTTCATCCTTCAAAACTTCTTTCCATCTCCGGTACAACAATCCATCTTTCTTTACGTACAGCACTTTTTCTGTACTCTTCTCATCACCATTCCACTCAGATGCTTTATCCCAGTAACTCTTCAATGTCTCATCTGCTCTCTGTAATTCTTTTATTTCTTTTGTGGATATATTTAAATCGGGCATTTCGGTAACCTTGAGTGGTTTATATTTCACCACTTTCTTCGACTCAGCTCTCGTTTCTATTGCAGCTGTTGTCTGATGTGCGTCACTGTTCATGACGTCATCACTTACAACCTTCTCTATTACATCATCATTCTCCGTGCCCATTTCATCACCCTCGAATCTTACTGTCTTCTTGGCATCTTGCCTACGTGAATTAGCATTCACAACTCTCTTGAGTATACCTTTATACCCAACTTTTTCTTGTTTCTCACTCACAATCGTCTCATCCACTTTCTCTCCTTTGTCACAATTAATCATATTTTCATCCGTGTTCTCATTCGTTACTGTATATTTTAACCCTCTCACGCGTCCAATAATTATCGGCTTTACTGGTTCATCCATAACCATTGCCTCAACTTCACCAGTAAAATACTCGCTCTCAATGTTTACATTGGCTGTAGGAAAACACCTTAAGCTCCCATCAACTAGGATGCAGTGCGTCTCCTTCCCAGTCAAATCACTATCCTTGATCAGCGATCTCCTCACAATACCCGTGCTCGCTCCAGAATCGTAAAGACAATTGGCGTCTACTCCATTGACCTTCGCTTGACATTCGTCTTTACTTTCAATGTCAATGCAACCATCTTTCCTTTCTGTAACTACCGTACTTGCTGCCATGTGTTTCGGTATTTCTTCTTTATCTTTCCTATCCTGGCGTTCTACTGTTCTGTCAACTTCATTTGATTTCGTATCTTCATTCGTCTGTACAGCCCTGTACGCTCTATTCTCGTAAATCTGTACGGCTGCAGCTGTGTGTTTAACAAACCCTTTAGTTTTGTTCACACAATCATATGCTTTATGACCTACTTTTCCGCACGCAAAACAAGTTATCTTGTGTTCCGCTGCCTGCTCTCTATCTCTACTAAATCCTCTATTCATGCTTCCACCATGATTTGTCTCTTTGTTCTGTCTTGTTTCAACTCTTCCTCTGTTTACATTTCCTTGGAATTTCTCTCTAGATTTCTCTTCAAATGACTTTCCATTACCTCTGTCATTATTGAATCTCCCTTGAGGTTTCACAGAAATCTCGGCATATCTGTACCCATGAGCCTCGATGTAGGATTCTGCACATGTCAATGTGTCCTTTAAGCTCATTTTGCCTTTTTCTTTAATGAACATCCTCAACTCATTACTACAAGTGAGGAAAAATTGATCCTTTAGCAGTAGATCCTCGATTCCTTCGTAGGTCTGCTCAAATCCTGCTTGTAGCAACCATTGCTGCAAGTATCGTTGCAATCTGTAAATGAAATTTGAAGGAGTCTCTCCTTGTTCCATCTTGCTAGTCTTAAACTTGTTACGATACCCTCCTTCTGTTAACTGGAATCTTTTCAGGAGATGTCTCTTTAAACAATCGTAGTCTTGTGTTTCTTCAGCCGACAAACGCTGGTACACTTCTAATGCTTTCGATTCTAGATGTCGTGCTAGCATCAGCGACCATACATCTCTTGGTGTCTCGTATGTCGCACACGTCCTCTCAAATCTGAGTAGGTACGCATCGAGACAGTCCTTTGCCTCGTTAAATATTGGGAATCTAATATTCTTCATTCCCCTGTGACTTTGGTTTCCTTGGTGGTTGTCACCCATCGTCATATAGGAATCTCCATCATCCCTGTTTCGTCCATCTCTCGATTCTATTTCTCTCAATCTCGCTTGAATCTCGAGTCTCTTATGCTCTAAAGCTTCATTCGCTTCTCTTGCAAGCCTCGCCTCAGTTGCTTCTCTTTCAAGTCTAACGTCATTTGCTTCTCGCGTAAGCCTTGCCTCGGTCATCTCTGCTTCGCGTATAAGCCTAGCATTATCTGCTTCGCGTATAAGCCTAGCATTATCTGCTTCGCGTATCAGTCTCGCGTCAGCCATCCTCGCCATTTCTATTTCTTTCTCTCTAACTGCTTTTGCTTCTGCTAATCTAGTCGCCTCACGCGCTGACTCTGCCTCTCTAATAGCCTTAGCTTCTGCAGCTGCACGTAGCTCATTTTCCTTTTTCTCTTCTCGTTCATCCGCTCTCTGCTGTCTAAATTCGTTTTGTCTGTCTCTGACAAACGCCTTAAGCTCTTCACCATCCAATGAGAGTGAACGTCCCATATCAATCCACTGTTGCCAGTCTGTGACGGCCATCTTACTTACTCACTTTTGTTAAGTAGTAATAAATTTAACGCTCAACTATGCGCTATACAATTTCACACTCGCTTATAATAATTATTAAAATTATCAAGCGTCACACCAGTGCGCCCTCTTAACGTGATACAATCTCTGGTATATGTTACGCAATAAGATTATCGCACCGACTCTAATGCTTAAATCTATACATGCGCGGCGCTGACGTTGCGCTGGGCTTAACAATTATTTCCAAATAGATTTCCATTTTAATTAGTTTTGTCTCTTCAATATAAATGTCAGTAAAGTTCAATCTAATCAACAATAATATTGTCAATTTTATCCCGACGCAAGCCTCCCATCTGTAACGTTTATCCGTTTAAGCTTATTTTAGCAGGTATTGAAAATGTACTGCATTTAAATAGCCAGTTCAAAGAGAAACCAATTCTTTTAAAATGTATAATATAATTGAAAACAGTGTGAAATAAACAATACAATTACGCAGTGTACCTATTTACTTATTGGCGTTGATTATCTACTAGATTATTTAATTCTTATCTTCACTTGAGTGTTGAATTCTTTTCTAGTTCATCGTCTGCCAATTCTGTAAACTGTCGTAGTTCGATTCTCGTATTCTGACAACCAAGTGTCTCTTGAAGTAGATGAGGAATTATATACACCAATGAAGTTTCGCAGTCCAGGCCGAACCACGGTATTCCAAGATATATATATTGTATTCGCCAACACCAAATCTTCTTACTTCAATAGATGAGATGTGACACAATTCCAGCGTACACATCAACCATATAACCAACCAAGTGATTATCTCCAGCTTTAATCAACCGTGTGATTATCTCCAGCTTTAATCAACCGTGTGATTATCTCCAGCGACTCTCCAACGTTCGCAAAATTCAAAATCAACGATCAAACTCTCCACCAACGAATGACGATAGTTATTACAGGCTCCAGATTTTGCCTCGAACACAAAACTGTCCCGAAAAAATCAACGTCTACTGGCTACACTTCTTCCCAACGTCGAAGATGCCCCAAACTATTCATTCTGCGGTTAATTTAACTTGAAAGTTCATTTGGCACAACAAATGACCCTTCTCTATCAACCTCAAATTGCAAAAATCAAAGATTTATCCGTTTCCGTCGATGACGTGCGTTTTAATCCGTTTGCGCGTCATTACGTTACGTGTGTTGATATAGTTGCCATTAGCGACCAACGTCCATCAGCCTCGCTGTCTTTATTTAGCGCGTCTGTGTTTTCGTTTGCTGATCGTTTTACTAATTATTAATTCTTCTAGCAACGCCAATTAATTAACTAACTAAATCAACGCCACTACATTGTCTATCTTAACTTCTACTTATAATTAACACTTAGTATTAGACAAGTTAGTTTGATAGATAATAGCGATTTAATACGCTACAATCATAAGGTTGGTTAACCAACATGTTCAGGCTGTGGGTCATTGCAAGCCATTGGCTAGTACAGTTGCTTTATAACCCAGAGAACAAGTGCTCGATCTTCCTCTATAATTGAGGTGAATTATGTAAGTCCTCCACCGGCAATAATACTCAGCTTAATCGATTGATGTCTTATCATTATAGAGTGGCGCTTAATAAATGTCTGTTGAGTCAATATGGATGCATTCAAAGTTCCTTAGCTCTGCAATGTATTTCCGACGTAATTTGTCTACAATAATTTATTTGTCTATTATCATCTACTGTTCAAACTCGCTGACAAAGGCAAAGGAACGGGCATAGTGACGTTTTATGTGCATTTTATTACGTTGTATATCATGATTAATTTCATTATCATCTGAACATCAACGAGATCTTCTCCTCCATTGAACCGTTCTCTCCATACAATCATTTCAGCCAACACGCTCTCGTAAGCTTTGTCCCAGCTATCTTGCCATCTGCTGGAATAATTATTGCGAGAATTCAAAAGTAACTGACTTCGCAAGGTTCTCGAACACGATATCGTGTTACTTCAGTGGGCACTCTGGTTTTTCATATCACCATAACGCCTAAATGCTTCCTGACATTACCTTAGTTGACATTTGTTTGGTTTCTTGCCAGCGTGGGTTTTCATGTGTGCGTTAAGATTACTGCTTTGAGTAAATGATTTCTGACATAACTGACATTTGTATGGTTTCTCTCCAGTATGGGTTTTCATGTGACGTTTCAGATTGCCACCTTCAGTAAATGGTTTCTGACCTAACTGGCATTTGTATGTCTTCTCTCCAGTATGGGTCATCATGTGGCTTTTCAGAGAACCGTCATAGGCAAATGATTTCTGACATAACTGACATTTACATAGATTATCTCCAGTGTGACTTTTCTTGTGCCTTTTCAAAGTGCCAGCTTCAGCAAATGATTTCTGACATAACAAACATATGTATGGTTTCTCTCCAGTATGGGATTTTAAATGTGCATGCAGATGTCCGCATTGAGTAAATAATTTCTGACATAGCTGACATCTCCATCGTTTCTCTCCAGTATGAATCCTCGTGTGGCTTTTCATATCACTATTATGCGTGAATGATTTCGGACACAACTGACATTTAAATGGTTTCTCTCCAGTATGGGTTTTCATGTGAGTTTTCAGATTAGAACATTGGGTAAATGATTTCTGACATAACTAGCATTCGTCTGGTTTCTCTCCAGTATGGGTTCTCACGTGTCTTTTAGAGCACCACTTTGTGCAAATGATTGCAACATAACTGTCATTTGCATGGTTTCTCAGTAGCTTGGATTCTCACATGTTTTTCCAGATCAACACCTTGATTATTTCCGACATAATTGACAATTGAATGGTTTCTTTCCAGGATGGGTCCACAAGTGTGCTTTCAGACTGCAATTGTGAAAAATGTTCTGGCACAACCAACATCTGTATGAATTATCTCCAGCATTGGTTCTAATGCGTGGTTTTAGATTACAGAGAGCGAGAAATATTTTTTCATAAGACACAACTGACCTATGTATTATCTATTTGAAGAATAAGTTGTCATTCTTTTTCAGACCACCATAATCAAGAATTAATTCCACGCATAACTGACATTTATTTTGTTTAATTCAAGTATGGGTTCTCTTATGTCTGCTCAGTACAGTTAATGATTTCTGATACAAATTAAATTCCGAAGTTTTTGTCTCCTGTATGCATCTTATGATCGCAACATCGAGTTCTTCATGTCTGACACAACGACATTTTACATTTTTAGTAGTCTGAGTTCTCACAAGTCCTATCAGTTCACCATTGTGAGTAAATGATTGTTGACATAACTAGAATTTCCATGGTTGCTTTCCAGTAAGCTTTCTCATAGGCGCTCTGAGCATTGGACTTCGATTATATAATTTATGACGAAAATGATGCCACTGCCGTTTTTAAGCAAAGCTTGCTCTTATGTGGCTGTTTAATCACCAGAATGTGCAGTGACTCTTTGGATTTCTATGACTTTTTCATCTTGAATAGTATCAGTTTGAGAGCAGATGTATATTCAGATATTTTTTGCTTTGGTTGATGCACCTGCAACTTCAAGTGTGTTTGATTCTTAAGTAGCAGTTCCTTTGCAGTAAAATAAGAAATTGTACAAAGAGAAACAATTAACTCCGTGATCAAATATGGAAGGCATCAATTTCTGCAGAAAGCATATTCTTTTGTTCTTGTAATGTACCAATGTTAACTGATCACTCTAGTGTTCCCTTTGATGAAAAATCAACGAGATGCAAGGCTTTCTTGAATTTCCACTCTTGTTAAAAGAACTTCCTGCATCTAATAAGATGAAGAACAAGAACACATGAGTAAGAGACTGTATTTTATGACAAAATACCTTTTTCTATCATTCTTCAAACCAATGGCTAATATCAGTTTCTCTGAGGTCAGAATGATTTCTATGATCACACGAATTAATTGGTGATGCACACAGTTCTTGCATGATGAGTCTCAGTATTTAAATTCCCAATACCATGTCCATAAACGGATTCCGGGTAGAATCGTACTTTGCATTGCTAAATTATCTTTTAATATCTTTACTGTCATGCCTGACTATGCAATGTCCAATGTAACTTTAATCAATCCAGCTTCCATTTAAAGAAACAATTCTTCCAACATAAGTTCTCATTAAGCAGGAATTATTATTACCAACACAACTTAAATTGATGTAAGAATTTTCCCGTTAAGACAACGTCTATTGGAGAAAAAGAATTGATCCGTCCTCACAATTGAGAAAAAATGTCTTCCATATTTTATAGGGAAACAATAATGTTAAAATCCATCAAGTCATCTTAAATTAAAGCAATTGGCACTATAATTTTAATTCACCTGAATTAATGCCGAATTTATTTCAGTGGTAATGTATGCGCATCGCGTACAATAGAGTCTTCAAGTTGGATTGACACCAAATCATTTTACTGAAATGGAAGCTGGATCGTTGAAAATGTTCTTGCCTAAATAAATTCTGGTGAATTAAAATTATAGTATCAAACAATTTAGACAGCTAAATATTTATAGACATCATTAGGCAGATATTGTCATCAATCCATGTTCCATTTTAAATTGACAGTATAAAATAATTTAGCAACGTAAACTACGATTTTACCAGATTTCTTGCTGAAATTCAAACAACACTGTTATTATAGGTAATCGCCCGATGTTCCGAAAGGAATGAAAGGAACTGAGAGAGAGAGGGATAGGTAATTAGTTAATAACATCAAACAGCATCTACGAGGAACAATGGCCTCCATTTCTAAGGGACAGTCAACTATTATCGCCCAGTACTGACTCAAACTTTAAGCTGTAAGCCTTTAACTATCACATTTGCAACAACAACACTGACAGAGATTTGCATTGGAAATGTGTGAGAAGTCTTTAAGGTAAATTGCACAAAGTAAAAATTGACCATTTTTCGCATAATAAATTCTATTAAACGGAAATTTGACGTCCGATCGTACAAGATATAGCGAGCGATACTAGAAGGCCAGTTAGAGGTGTATTCTGTTCAAGGTTGCCAGACTTCGGAAAACGTTGTCGCGAGATCAGGTCATAAAGTCGCCAAAAATCGCTAGATTAAAGTAGTAAGATAGTAAGTAGGTAGTTTATTGAACCGGCTGCAAACGCACTGCGGGAACATTATATGAGAATAGAATAACGTGTACAATCCTAAAAAATCGAAATATTATGCAATTCAATAGTCATAGTATACATCTAATAAAACATAACAGGCATCATTTTAGTTGACATGTATGCTGCTGTTGACCAGGGGCATGTATCACTCCTTGCTTTATTTGACGTGAGTGCGGCCTTTGACACCGTCGACCATGGCATTCTTTTAGAGCGCCTTGAAACGTCGTTTGGTGTCATTGGCCGCCCGCTGCTCTGCCGTCATAGGCAAGAACCACGTAACTCAATATTTGGCCGTTTTGAGTTAGATGCAGTTTCCGCATCTATTAATGGTCCTACACCTTGGAAAAAATTGAGAAACTCCTATCTCGATTCCATCACAGGGAACCAGCGTGTGTGAAAACCACGTATCTCCAGAAACCGCATGGCATCATAAGCAAGAACCACGTATCTTGAGTTACGTTGTTTTTGCTTAGTATGATAGGGCGTTATTCGGGGATACGTACTAAGCAAGAACCACGTATCTTCATTTTGCGTTGTTTTTGACTTGTCTTAAATTTATATGAAACTGCTAAAGCTAAAAGAGGTGGGTAAGAGACATCTCTGAAATAGAAATTTTCTGTTTGAATATTTCATGCCTGATAGCTGTGCAAACTGGTTTTATACTTTGTAAACTTGTTTTATATCTCTTAAAATGTTATCTGAGTACTGTACAAACTGGTTTCACGACTACACAAACTGGTTTCATATCGTTTGAAATAATGTCTGATAGCTGTACAAACTCGTTTCACAGCTGTACAAATGGTTTTGTAAATTTTAAAATAATGTCTGATAGCTATACAAACTGATTTGGAAGCTGTACAAACTGGTTTTGCAGTTGTGAAAACTAGGTTTCATATTTTTCAAATGTTGCCTGAGAACTGCATAAACTGGTTTCATAGCGTTCGAAATGATTCCTGATTGCCGTGCAAACTGTTTTTACAGCTGCACAAACTGATTTGGTCTTCTATAATTATGTCTAACAGCTGTAAAACTGGTTTCACCGCTGCAAAGACTGGTTTTTCGGCTGCATTAACTGGTTTCATATATATTAAAATTCTGTATGCCAGTTGTGCAAATTGGTCCCGCAGCTGTACAAATTGATATCATTTCATTTTAAATAATATTTGATGCCTACAAACTGGTTTCGCTGCTGTGCAGACTTGTTTCTTATCTTTAGAAGAATGCTTGACAAATGTACAAACTTGTTTCACATTATGTGCAAACTGCTTTCGTATATTTTAAAATAATGTCTTTTATCTGTACAAACTGGTTTCACAGCTGCAGAAACTGTTTCGCATCTTATAAAATAATGTCTGATAGCTGTACAAACTGGTTTTGCTGCTTAAAACTGGTTTTATGGTTGTGCAAACTGGTTTCGTATCTTCAAAAATGTTGTCTGAGAGCTGTGCAAACTGGTGTCACAGAAGTAAGCCTACAACTGGTTTTTTTCTTAAGGATAATGCCTGACAGCTGCACAAACTGGTTTCATAGCTGCACAAACGGGTTTCACATCTATACAAACTGGTTTCATATCTTTAAAAATGCTACCCCGATGGCTGTGCAAACCGATTTTGACAGCTGTGCAAACTTGTTTGGTCTCTTAAAACTATCTCTAATAGACGTAAAACTTGTTTCAGCGTTGTACAAACTGGTCCCACGGCTGCACAAACTGGTTTAATATCATTTAAATTTTGTCTGACAGCTGTGCAAACTGATTTCACAGCTGTACAAGCTGGTTTCATATATTTTAAAATAATGTCTGATACTATAAAAAAAAGTGCTTTCGCAGATGTGTACAAACTGGTTTCGTATCATAAAAATGCCTGATTACTGAACAAACTGGTTTTAGAGCTCCAAAACTAGTTTCTTATATTTTTATTGTAATATTATATCCGGTGGCTGTACAAACTGGCTAACGCCGTTGTACAGACTCGTGTTGTATATTTAAAATAATCTAATCTAATCTAATCTAATAAAGCATTTGTAAAGCGCTTCTCACAGCAGAGCTATTCAGAAGCGCTCTCAGCGTGACAGGCCCATGAAAAAAGAAAAGTCTTCAAGCAGCGAAAAGATGCAGGTGAATTTCCTACAAGAATCCTGCCACGAATTTCAGAAGGAAGGTGATTCCAAATTAAAGGACCAACAATAGCAAAAGCTCGGTGTTGGGTTAATGATGTTCGTGATCTGGGTACAAATAGATCAAAGCGGTCAGCAGAACGAAGAGGGCGTGAAGATCTTGCAGAAAGAGGCTTACACATTAAGTCACACAGGTATTTAGGCGCTAAGCCCTGCAGGGACTTAGTAACTAGAAGCAAGACTTTGTATCTGATTCGGGCAAAGATCGGAAGCCAGTGAAGGTCATGAGTCATGAATGTAGAGATGTGCGAGTATCGAGGAAGTCGTGCAATAAGTCTAGCAGCAGAATTTAAGACAGATTGTACAGATGACAAGCGAACTTTAGGAAGCCCAATTAGTAGGGAGTTACAGTAGTCAATTCGTGAGGAGATAAAGGCATGTACCATAGTTGTAAACACCTTGGAGGACACAGATCTTCTAATTGCCCTGAGGCGTCTCAAGTGGTAGTAACAGGAACGGGTCAAGAGTGACAGGTGTTCAGTAAATGTCAGAGCACTATCAAGTGTGACACCCAGATCACGAACACTAGAGGAAAAGGTAAAATGAGGGAATAATGTGGCCAGTAATTGAAGATCAAGCTTATGTAATTGTTGTTTGGTTCCAAACCAAATTAATTGGGTCTTGGAAGGATTAAGGCTAAGTTTGTTTGACGACATCCAGAAGTGGAGATCTTGCAACAGAGAGCTCATCCTTTCAACCAAAGAGATCTGCTCATAAGGTGAGCCATGTACAAAAATAAAAATAATGCCTGATACCCGTGCAAACTGGTTTCACAGCTGTACAAACTAGTCTAATAGCTACACAAACTGGTTCCGACTCTCTTTTACATAATATCGGATCAATGTCTGAGTAAATTACTGCATTGTTCCACAATAAAACACGATTTTATGCAGATGCGTTGTTTTTGCCATTTATCGGTTACAATTGCCGGTCTGTAGTGCTAAGCAAGAACACACCAACTTACTTAAGTTACTTTTTTCCATATTTACGACAAAAAATATTAAAAATTGATTTTTCTATAAAAATGGGTGTATTTTTTTACATTTATTAGTTTATGGCAGAAAAGAATAAACATATTTTTTCTACTTGGCAGAACAGAATTTAGTCTTTTGCGTTTATCTCAAAACAAGGTTTTTTGAGTTACGTGGTTCTTGCTTATGACGGCAGTGCTGTGGTTGCAGGCTTTTCTTTCTGAGCGCAGCCAGTCTGTGGTTTTTGGTTCCACCCGGTCTGACTGGTCCAGAGTTTATTTTGGTCTTCCACAGGGTTCCATTCTAGGGCCTTTGCTTTACATTTTGTATACAGCTGACCTAAATAAGATTCTGTCTTCTGTGGGGGTTGCTGCACATCAATATGCTGATGACACACAGGCATATGTCCAGGGTCCAGCTTTAGAGGCTATCTCACTTGTGAAAAAAATAGCCTACTTATGACGTCGGAAACGATTGGTGCCTGGAAGTCATCCAATCGCCTCAGGTTAAATCCTGGTAAAACACAATTTATTTGGGTTGGAAGTCGTGTGCAAGTTTCTAAAATTGATATGCAAAATCTGCAACATTGCTTTCCTGGCATGACTTTTTCTACCACTGTGCGTGATTTGGGTGTGACCTTGGACCAGGAATTGACCCTCTCTGATCACGTGAGGAATGTATGTCGCACTTGCTTCTACCATCTTCGTCAAATTCGCTCGGTACGTCGCTCACTTACAACCAAAGCTGCCACTACTCTGATGCATGCATTTATATGCACGAGAGTTGACTATGGTAGTGCCATCTATGCGGGCTTAATACTTTCACGCATTAATAAGTTGCAATCTGTCCTTAATGCTGCGGCACGCCTGATTGGCGGCATACCAAAGTTTGGGCATATATCAAGTTTTATACGGGAAGAACTGCACTGGTTGCCAATGCAAAAACGTATTGAGTTTAAGATTTTAATGTTCATGCGCAATTGCCTAGCAGACCAAGCTCCGATCTATCTTATGGAACTCTGTGTACCTGTGCTGTCCATCCCAGGCCGTAGGTTCCTTCGCTCTGCTACGCATGGCGACCTGGTTGTCCCTAGGGCTCGATCTTCCACAGTGCTTCATAGTAGCTTTGCTATGGTTGGTCCGTCTTTTTGGAATAAGTTACCTATTAGTCTCCGCAATGAACTTCTTTGTATTTCTTTGCCCCTTTTCCGCAAGCGTTTGAAAACCATTATCTTTGATTGTGGTTAGGTGTCAGGTCGGGAGCGCCTCTGAGGAATTCTCTTGAAGTGGCGCTATATAAATGTACGATTACAATTTCAATTACAACTTACAATCATAGGAACTTCTTGAGAGAGAAAGGATGGACAGAAAAGTAAAACAATAATAAAATTAAAGTCATTTGAATAGCATCCGTGTTATAAAACCACATCTGGTTAATGCGTCAGCATAAAGAATATCACGGTTGTAAGAATGAGGACGGAGTGAGTAGGGCACATTCTTAATGGGTTGGGGGCGGGGAGGGGGGTAATAGAGGACCAAGGATGTGGCTTCAGCGCTCTAAATTTAGTCGGTCGCATAGTCTACAAGTTTGATTGATGAAAAGAATTGTCGCTAAATAGCATTCAGATTGATTAAATCAATTTCCGACGAAAAGTATTTTGCCTAAATGAAAGCTGGATATATTAGATGGATTCATGCAGGACTGGCAAAAAATAATTACGCTGTCCGAGGCGAAAATTTAGAGCGCTAAAGCAATAGGCACATTGGAAAGGCTCGGGATTGTTTACACGTCTAAGCTACATGGTATGAGACTCGACTTCCATTCATTTGCTGACCTTTTTGATTTATTATTCAGTTTCATAGGCCTATCGCTATTGCCTCCGTAAAATTGCGAGGAAGAATTTTGCTAGAAGTTGGAAATATCCAACATTAAACAGTGGAGATTACTGAAAAGGAATCTTTATTATACGATTTATAACGACATTTCTTATTGGTTGTGGAGCGCTGACAGTTAAATATGTATCATGACGCGTGATAGGCTGAAACCCTGCGGTCGCAGCTGCCGTGTACATTTTGGAAATATGCGTCCGGTCACCCTATGCCACAAATGTGATTTTCTACATCCACAGTTAATATTATGGGGTCTAGCTGCTATTGTGATATACTTGCGATATGGCGCTAAGCAATATCCACACATAATAATAATGTAGCTCATACGTCACTGGCGGTCAGACTTGGGGAATGCGAACTCTGTGAGCAACGCGCATGACCGGAAATGGCGGACATGACACTTGAATAACAGAACCACTAGTTAGACAGTTCGTCTTTCTTTATTACATTGGTATTTCAGTTATAGCTAGTAAAATAATAAACTAACTGGTCAACAGTTTATTACAGTTTATTACATGGCGTCGTGAACTTAACGAACTTGGTGAGTGCAACATTGCGTCTTGTTTTGTTCATCTAAAGTCACGTGGGTTACATCGTTCAGCATGGAGACCGCTTTTCTCCGTCCTTCGCCACTGCAACTCGACTCTACCAATCTCGAGTTGGAATGGAAAACATTCTTCCAAAAATTTGAGATTTTTCTGCTGGCCTCAGGGTCGGAAGGCAAATCCGGCGAAACTCGTCTGGCAATGTTGCTTAATTTTGCTGGCGATGAAGCGTTAAAACTGTACAACACCTTTACGTACGACAACCCAGATGATGCAAAGAACTTTGAGACTGTTGTCGGTAAATTTAGAGCGTACTGCCTCCCGCGAAAAAACACTGTATACGAGAGATTCCTGTTCTGGCAGCTAACACAGCAGCCTGGCGAATCAGTTGACTCCTTTGCCACCACCCTGCGCTTCAAAGCATCGTCTTGCGATTTCGGCGACCAGTTGGAGTCAATGATTCGAGATCGGATAGTCCTTGGGCATCCTGTCAGACAAACCCAGGAGCGGCTTTTGCGTGAAACGGATTTGACGTTGCGGAAGGCACTTGACATCTGTAGGGCCTCAGAGTCTACACGGGACCAAATCCTACACATTTCGGGTGAGTCAGCGTCCGTCGGTTATGTCAGCGGTAGAGAGCGGAAGCCCCAGGGTGCATTCCGGCATTCATTCAGCGGCGATACTAACACTACCTGTGGCAACTGTGGCGGAAGTCACCCTCCGAAGTCCTGTCCCGCCTTTGGGCGACAATGCAATGCCTGCTCAAAACCAAATCACTTCGCGGCGCAGTGCCGGTCAACCCATGGGGCAAGAGGTAAATCAAGATCTCACAGGCAGTCACCCTCTTCCTCCTCTTCCGTCCATGACGTAGCAGTCGAAACAACAGAACCGAAACCTCTGTTCATCTCTACATGCAACCTGAGCACCAGTAAAAACACATGTTGGTACAGAGAGTTCGACGTTCAGGGAACACCAATCAGATGCAAACTTGACAGCGGTGCTGAGGCGAATGTGATGTCCGCGGCAGTATTTTCCATGATCAAGAACCCACCCATCCTTCGCTCTACATCAGTCGTACTTACAGCTTACAACAACACAATCATGAAACCCATGGGTGTCGCCACCGTGTGTTTGAAATTCAGAGGACAGGAACATTCAGTTGAGTTCCTCATCGTGAAGCACAGAGCCGCCACCTTGCTTGGCCTTCCCACATGTGTACAACTGGACATATTGAGGCTGGTTGATGGGATCAACCTTCAACCACCCAGCACCCTCTTGGCAGAATACGCGGATATTTTCGACGGATTGGGATGCCTTCCTGGTGAGTATCACATCACCGTTGATCCGTCCGTGGCTCCAGTGATCCATTCTCCACGCCGTGTTCCACTGTCTTTACAGCCAAAGCTCAAGCGCCAACTTGACAGCATGGTGCAGGCTGGAGTTCTCATCAAGCGCGATGAGCCAACTGACTGGGTGAGTAGCCTATTGCTGGTTGAGAAGAAAGACGGTTCTCTTCGTCTCTGTCTTGATCCACGAGATCTCAATCGAGCCATAAAGCGAGAGCATTATGCAATACCGACTAGCGATGACATCACTGCTCGTCTGCATGGGAAGACCATTTTCACCATCATCGATATGAAAGACGGATTTTGGCAAGTCAAACTCGATGAACCTAGCTCCCGACTGTGCACGTTCAACACTCCCTTTGGTCGATACTCGTTCATCCGCCTTCCCTTCGGCATCTCCTCCACACCGGAAGTGTTCCAGAAGCGCACCAGTGCGATCTTTGGGGACATCCAAAATGTTCACGTTGTCTTTGATGACTTGATCATTGCGGCAAGTGATGACATAGAGCATGATCGAACACTATCTCTAGTGCTCGAGCGTGCTCGACAGTTCAACGTTCGGTTTAACAAAGATAAAGTGCAGTTTAAGGTTAGCCAGGTGAAGTACTTGGGTCACATTGTGTCTGAGAAGGGACTCAGCGCTGACCCGGACAAGGTGATGGCAATCATCGACATGCCTCGCCCGTGTGATAAGCAAGACCTTATGCGATTTCTCGGCATGCTGACATATCTATCAAAGTTCATGCCCAACTTCTCATCAGCAACACAGCCACTCCGCGCTCTACTCCAAAAAGACATGCCTTGGCTCTGGACATCTCATCATGAGTCCACGTTTCAGGCACTGAAGCAGCAAATTGCTTCGGCTCCAGTGTTGTGTTTCTTTACTACGTCACGCCCGGTGGTCATACAAACAGATGCCTCTTCGACAGGTTTGGGTTCCTGTCTCCTTCAAGACGGACGCCCAGTTGCATTCGCCTCTCGTGCCCTGACCGATGCTGAGACTCGCTATGCGCAGATCGAGAAGGAACTGTTGGCAATCGTGTTTGCGTGCGAGAAGTTTTATCAATACATCTACGGCCAGGAAACAGTCATCCAAAGCGATCACAAACCGCTTGAGGCCATTTTCCGCAAATCCATCAGCACTACCACCCCTCGATTGCAGCGAATGCTTCTATGTCTACTAAAGTTTCAACTTCATATTGAATACGTTCCTGGAAAACACATGCACCTGGCTGATACCCTTTCACGCGCATACCTCAATGCCCTCCCTACTGCTACAGAGCGTGAAATCAGCGAAGACATTGAGGTCACGGTGCACACAATCGTTCACAGTCTACCTATCAGCGACCGTATGCTCACGGTGTTTCGAGAAGCTTTCAAACAGGATTCCGTTCTGTCGAAGCTGCTTCATTTATTGACCATTGGTGGCATCAAGGGCAAGTCTGCATTACCGCCAGAGTTGCAACCATATGCTAAGGCAGCCTCAGATATCTATGAAGCTGATGGAATCCTCCTCCTAAACAACAAAGTCATTGTTCCTAGTGCGCTGCGTCGAGACATGCTCTTCCGCATTCACGAAGGGCATTTGGGTATGGACAAATGCAAGGCCCTGGCCAGGACAACGCTATACTGGCCGGGCATGTCACGTGATATTGAGAATATGGTGGCGCGCTGTGCTATTTGTAATGCTCATCATCGCCAACAACAGGCCGAACCGCTCTTGCCACATCCCGTCCCACAGCGCCCATGGCAGAAGGTGGGTGCGGACATATTCACGTTGTATGGAAAGGATTACCTCTTAGTTGTGGACTATTACTCGAAATTTCCTGAGGTGTGTCATCTTGATGGCAAGACCGCCTCCGTCGCCATCGTTAAACTGAAATCAATCTTTGCCCGTCACGGTATTCCGGAAGAGTTGGTGGCTGATAATATGCCGTTCGCCAGCGGTGCAATGAAGAGTTTTGCAGACGAGTGGAACTTTACTGTCACCACCTCAAGTCCTCACTATCCTCAATCAAACGGGCAGTCTGAGCGTGCTATCCAGACAGTTAAGAAACTCCTACGAAAAGCGGAAGAGGGTGGCACTGACCCGAACATCGCTCTCTTGCAGTACCGGAATGCGCCGATTGCAGATTGCAACCTCAGCCCAGCTCAACTGCTGATGAGCCGAGTGCTGCGAACCAAGCTACCTGTCACATCGGAAATCTTGCGACCAACCGTCGTAGCTGGTAGGCCACAGCTGCAGGCAAGACAGAACAGGCAAAAGCACTACTACGACAGATCAGCAAAGACCTTGTCACCTCTGAAACCAGGTGATGTGGTGCGGGTGCGCCACAATAATAAATGTACACGGGGCGTGGTGGACTCCCGTCATCAAGCGCCTCGTTCTTACATGGTAGCGACTGAAGATGACTCGATCCTTAGAAGGAATCGCCGTGACATCATCCGCACAGCTGAGGATCCGCCGATCATCTCACGGCCATTCACCGAGGACCCTCAGACACCACCTACTAACCCTCTGATCCCATCGGACCAACCAACCACAACACCACAAGGCAGTGCCATCTCAAACTCAGCTCGAGAAGATGCATTTCTCCGGATCCCGAATCATGGCTATAGCCCTCCTGCGCTGACAGGTGAATCGTCACCCTGGAAACCGGGAACGGAGGGGTACCATACACGAAGCGGACGACTTGTTAAACCCCGTGTACGGTTTGAAGATGAATACTAACTGCGTTAGTGGGGGGAGGTGTGATATACTTGCGATATGGCGCTAAGCAATATCCACACATAATAATAATGTAGCTCATACGTCACTGGCGGTCAGACTTGGGGAATGCGAACTCTGTGAGCAACGCGCATGACCGGAAATGGCGGACATGACACTTGAATAACAGAACCACTAGTTAGACAGTTCGTCTTTCTTTATTACATTGGTATTTCAGTTATAGCTAGTAAAATAATAAACTAACTGGTCAACAGTTTATTACAGTTTATTACAGCTATGCCATCTAGCGGACAATCGTCAAAACGCAATGCGCAACAACTCCACAGACATATTAATCGCAATCAAAATAATATATTCTTCCATGCAATAGATGAGCTATTTTGTCTTATAACGAATGGATAAATTTTTATTAACCGTTCCGACAAAAAAAAGATTCTGCGATATTTACGAGGCTATGACGTCACTGCACGAGTAGATAAATCAGCAAATCCGTAGCAGTTACATGAAATATACGGAATCTTGCATCATTAGATCGATGGTTATTTTAGGAATTATTGGGTTAAGACGGGATGTATATTTTTATCCATTACATAGCGTCATCTAGTGATTGTCAAAGCCGAGTGCGTCGTACCTCCACCCCAAATGTGGTTTCTGCTCTAGTCAAAAGAGATATAATTTGCGTGGCCTCCTTGATTTCAGCATCGGACCACCCAGTGGAACACATAAATAATCTTTTCTTTATCAATGGGTGGTGGCCACCTTTGGATGGATGGATCCAGTTTTGACGAGGGCTTATGACAACAGAGGCCGTTGCGCTCGAATTTTTTTGCTTAACGCAGCTGTTTTTTGTCGTACAAAAACGACAACTACTATTTATAACGTTGCTTGAATTCTTTTCAGAGGTGTGTAAGATGTGCGAACACAGCTTTCCACTGGATGGATGGATCCAGATTTGACGAGGGTTTATGACAACTGTACAGAGGCCGTTTCCCTAAAAAAAGTTGACTGGTATAATACAGCTCTTTATTAGCCTTCCACTGTTTAGCGACATTACATGTATTTGCCCGTCGGAGAATTGTACAACCTTAATAGTTTATCGTGAAATTAGGCATGCTTCCTTAAAACGAACCTTGTTGTCACGACGACAGTGATTGAAATCGCCCTTCTTCTTTACACGTGGTACATTCTGGCAGAATTTCTTTGACTCATACTTAGTACTCAGTGCCGGCGCTAGGGTACCTGAGCCCCCCTACCCAAACAAAACTTGAGGCCCCCATACCTATCATCTCAGTAAATTTCTCATTATATAAGTGCTGAAAGACATGGTGTAAGACTTCAATAAATGTTTCCTCCCAATAATGTTCTAGTTGCGTCCCTGGGAGGGAGGAAGGGCTTGGGGCTTCAGCCCCCCAAACCTGAAATCCTGGCGTCGCCACTGTAGAGATTTCATAGACAGCTAGGTTTGAGGCTCAGTCTTTCAATTGCAAAAATTCGAATAATTATCCGTTACCTCTGTACGTGAAATTTGACCACTGGCATTCAAAATGAAAGGATGAAAAGAAGATTAAACCAAAGAAGTCCTTGGTCCAGTTTCTGTTTGTTTAGAACAGTGCGAATAGTTTAAAACCTTATATAAAAATTCTTTGTTTATGATTGTCCGACTGGACAGATAGGAACGTATAAGCAATCTATAAACTTATTAAAGACACAGGTCTATGGATCCCCATATGATGCATGTGCCATCCTAATAACAGGTAATGAGCTATAACGACATAATTATAGAAGGCAACAATACATTCGCGTAAGAATCACTGAAGCTGAGAAAGAATCTATTCACTGCTAGACCTAATACTTTTCTGATTTCAGTTGGGACCATAAAATGTTCCATCAAAATGCCGCGGAACCCCGGTTGAAAATCACTGCCGCCACTGGAAAAAGGTTGAAAACCATTGGGTTACGGTCTGTCGACCGGAGTGTTCAATTATAAACGAAATTCTTATAATGCGTCTTCAACACCTTTAGTATGTATTACCTACATAATATAAATAAAAAGTTACATATCAACTTTTCGCTCTGAGCAGAATTCTGTATCAACGGTCTTCGATGTTATAATTATTTGTATGCGCAATTGTTATAGCGCCTCTCACAGCCCTCAGCCGCTACTCAGAGGCGCTCCCGACACTGCATCAGAGTTTCACGCCGAAGCGCTGAGCAATTGCGAGTGAAGGACTTGTCCAAGGTCCTCACGCTGCAACATGAGGTGGATTTGAGCCTCGAACCTTCCGGCTTCAAGGCAACGACGCTACCACTATACCACCGCGCCCCACAGTTATGACGACGTTAAACATTGAAAATGGAAAACAATCTTTAAAAAGCTTAACAATATCAGAATGATTTCTGACAGCGGCAAGGTCCCTGTTGTCGCTAGTTGTCATTAAACACTGTGAACGGCTGAGGGTAAAGGTCACCACCCTTGTACGAAGAGCGCACGAATGCTGCATCGCTCCCCTCCGCGTTGTCTACTTAGTCTTCCATTCGATAGATGGCGATGGTAAACTGAGTTTAGGAAGGGATGGAATGTCGATGATTAAATTTTACTCGTTTATTAACTTGTTATCATCTGTTCATAATGTCGTTGCAATCATTCTGAACGAAGGTTATTTTTAGGAATCTTCGGTGTTGACTGAATTGATTGAATATAGAAATGATGTACGCTTGTTAATTATACATTGTATGTACACCAAAATGCGGATAGCAATTGGTATATTAAAGAATATTCTTATCTTACAATTATAGGTAGATCGTCGTCAACTACGTTTCTCATCCACAAGATGTCGCTTAACTATGCAATTAATGAATGATACGATATTCGTTATACACACCTTTAACATGCCTCCTTAAAATGATATATTTAAGAAAATTTCGTTAAATCGTCGAATCAAAATAGCGCATTTTGGTTACAGGAAGATTAACGGTCATAAAATATTGATAGTAAATAATAATATTATCCAATGGTCTCAGCCTCGCATCGGATGGTGCCCGTCCGAAGAGGGCAATGCAAATGTTCTTCGTTACATACTATAATAGTACGATGCGAAATCTTTTTACAGGTGTTTAAATCGGGCGATCCTTCCCATTTAACCACCGTGTCCGACTATCAATATTAAGTGGTTAAAAAAGCTCTCAAGTGCTGTAATACGCCGAGCAAATTTCTGCCCAGGGTAACGACCTCTGTTGTCATAGACCCTGGTCAAATCGGATCCATCCATAAGTGGTTGTGCGTACATGTATGTGGATAATGCGCGGGCGGCCACTCATCATTGTTCTGACTCAACGTCGTTAAACAGAAGACACAAAAATTAAGTTGCAACGTAAGAGCACAACGGCAGGGTCTAAAATAATTATTATACATGTAGTAGAAGAAATTTAGCGGAAAAAGCCCCATTCGACACACCAAATTAGCAGGAAATAGAGACTTGGCAGATCGAGTTGTTAAGTACACCCCACTGACTAAATTACCAAAGTTCCCACAATTCCGAGCTGTGCTCGAGCCGTCATCTTGGAAAAAGGCGGTCTATATTCGGTTTTTCGGTAGTAACTGAAGAACCGTCACAGCTATTAGGAAATATAAAATTGTAAAATGATTCTCATTTAAAGAGAAGCAAGTTTGGCGTATAACATTGATTTCTATAATCACAAATAAAAATGTTAGGATCAGGGTTAGGTTGATCATAAATCATCATTCACAACACAGTATGTTCTTTCCGTCATAAAACTGTGCATGTCTGATTGAAAATACATAATGATGACTACACAACACCGTTTGACATTATATACTATAATACGAAATAATTATCTTCTCATCTCTTAACTTCCATTTCTCTCGAAACGACAAACGATTGTGATTCTGTGCTTTATTATAATAATTATCTTATAACGGCGCAATATCATTTCGTTGTGAGGCACTCCCAGTTACTCATGCGCATCGGCGTGAAACTCCGATTCAGTGCCCGCGATGTAGTGGGGAACGCCTAAGAGTAGTGTCTTAAAGGAGCGTAATAATAATGTGATTGAATATAATACATGGAAGCTGCTTAAGCTCAACCTGATTGACCTCTTTAATGAATTTCCCAACTATGCTTATATGTCCAAACAAATCGGGGCCCCTTTTTATAATGTGAATAAAACAGGCAAATCTTAATCGATTTTCAAAATTGTAAAACTGTTTTTATCCTGAGATAATTATCTTACACTGATTCAAATATGACGATTCTGGTATGAATATTGACGTCACAATTACGTCATTTGCATCAGAGAATTCAAATGTTAACTACCGAACACAACTTTTTCTCAGACGAACCGGTCAAATCAATTTTTCTTAGAAGTTTATTTAGACCGCTCACTGTCCATCCCTTGTCCGGAAATTTTCGAATAAACTTATTTGCGCCGTAATGTTTATTTTTCCATAAGAAATTTACTACAATTTTGTCTTCTTGGCTGAACGCCATTCTCTAACGATTTTTTTACATTTGGTTTCGATATGTAAATTAATGACGTCATTATGACGTACGGTTTTTAGTGAGGGCCGTTCATAAATTACCAATTTGAAGATAAATATCTCAGGATAAAAACAGTTTTGAAATTTTGACAATCGATGGATATTTGCCAGTTTTATTCACATTATAAAAAGAGGCCCCGATTTGTTGGGACACAGTGTATAATTGTTAGCTCGAGTCTAAGGAGAAATCTCGGAGGAACACGTTCATTTTAGTCGTTTAATCAGAGCGATATTTACAGCACTTA
This sequence comes from Lumbricus terrestris, assembly GCA_949752735.1. Classification (NCBI taxonomy): domain Eukaryota; kingdom Metazoa; phylum Annelida; class Clitellata; order Crassiclitellata; family Lumbricidae; genus Lumbricus; species Lumbricus terrestris. The sequence goes on along the minus strand of OX457048.1, from coordinate 11,013,322 downwards.
ATTGAATACAGAGTCATTGAAATACATTGTACCTCGGCCGTAGGCATACGACAGCAAAGAAGAACCGAACCAACGGTGAATACGAACCGAACTCCTGACAAGCCGAACGACGGCTTCTGAACGTCAGGGGGGGGGAAACGTTCCAGGACCCACCAACAGGGCAATCGTCTCCGGAACAACATCAAGCGAGTCCACCAACGAGGTGAACAAGACTCGATCAGTCCCACCAAGAGCCAGGCGTATTGATGTGTTACGACAGTGAATCGGAATGCAGAATGCAGATGGTAATAGTAAGAGGGGAAAGTATGTCCGAACATTTTCTGTGCAGGGCGAAACTTCTGGCAAAGCAATGATCAGGGCTTTTTACCAGGACATTTGGCCTGCCATGGAGGCCATGCCCTGTCGTGGCGCCGCCTATCACAATCTGTCGTCGTTCAATGGATATTATATTACGGGTCTTAAACACCTCGAAGATCGTAATCGTAATCGTAATCGTAATCTCGAAACTTCTACAGCGCCCACAAAAGCCAAGTCGCGGGAGCCAGCTTATTCACAGGCGCTCAATCAAAACAAAATCGATAGGCAGCGGGTCAAGTCCGGAGAGTCAGGCAGGCAGATAGATGGACGGCTAAGGTGGGTGATGTTTGGAGTTGAAGTGGCGAGGGATGTAAGGAGAAGAAGAATCAGGATAGGATTTTTGAAAGAGCAATGTTTTCAGTTTTGAGTGAAAGACCTGTGGGGAGATAGCGAGAGGTGGAGTTTTGGTGAGTTCGTATGCAGTGGCGGCGCCAGGATTCCAGGTTTGGGGGGGCTGAAGCCCCAAGCCTTCCTCCCTCCCAGAGACGCAACTGGAACATTTTCTTCCTTATTGCAATCGCGCGAAGCTGCGAGTGCCGAATGCATGAACGAAGCACATACCGACCAAGGGTTTTACAAGAAATTGTGCACTGGTACAAACGCGCTCCACATTGCAAGATGTAGTTGGAGACTGGGGGTTTGAAACCATTGAGTGTGTTATTTAAACGAAGTCAGCAATAATTGTTGAGGTTTTTGATTTTTGGCATAACCGGCCGCAATCCTAGATTAAGTTCCAAATTATCATAAACAAAGGTGTCCAACTAAGGTAGCAAAAGAGATTGGGAGGTCCTCAAACGCGTCCGCGTAAAGTCTATGCCGTGCCCGCGCTGTACCATACCTCGAAATTTCAGTCATCTGAGCCGAGTTGGTGACCGAGCTGAGCAAAGGCGATACAGTAAATACAGTGCGTGTGCACACAGTAGCCTGAGTAGCTATGTGGTGCAGACAGTGAGGTAATGTAAAGTCCCTATTGTCTTTGACATACCGATATGCAAGCACTCAAAAACCACGTTGACTTGAGTTCCAAGTTATCACAATAAGAGGTATCCAACACCGTATTAATATTCAGAAATTCCATAATACAATGGTGTGCAATTCAGTATTATCGAATAAAAAGTCAACAATGGACACAGACTCGAGATCCAAGTTGTCACAATAAAAGGTGTCCAACACAGCATTAATATTCAGAACTTTTACAATAAAATGGTGTGCAATTCAGTATTATCGTATAAAAAGCTTGCCATGGACACGGACTCGACTAAGTTATCACAATAAAGGTGTCCAACACAGTATTAATACTCAGAAATTTTACAATAAAAAAGTAATCACAATAATGGATGGATCCGATTTGACCAGGGTCTATGACAACAGAGGCCGTTACCCTGGACATTCAATTAAAATAATCACAAATAAAAATAAATCACAATAAAGGTGTCCAACAGCGAATTAATATTCAGAAATTCCACAATACAATGGTGTGCAATTCAGTATTATCGTATAAAAAGTCAACTATGGACACAGACTCGAGATCCAAGTTGTCATGATAAAAGGTGTCCAACACAGCATTAATGTTCAGAAATTTTACAATAAAATGGTGTGCAATTCAGTATTATCGTATAAAAAGTTGACCATGGACACGGACTCGAGTTCCAAGTTATCAGCATAAATTAAGGTGTCCAACACAGCACTATTATTCAGAAATTTTACAATAAAATGGTGTGCAATTCAGTATTGTCGTATAAAAAGTCGACCATGGACACGGACTCGACTTCCAAGTTATCACAATAAAGGTGTCCAACACAGTATTAATACTCAGAAATTTTACAATAAAAAAGTAATCACAATAATGGATGGATCCGATTTGACCAGGGTCTATGACAACAGAGCCCGTTAACCTGGACATTCAATTAAAATAATCACAAATAAAATAAATCACAATAAAGGTGTCCAACGGCATTCACAGGACACTATAATAATTATCTGCCTGCATATTACTAATGACATAAAACAGTTTAAGTTTCCTTAATACAAAAATATGCATGCTTATATATATGCACACAATTATTTTATGTATATATATAATATATATATATATATAATTATCTGAACACAAATGTTTTGCTTCTTAGTTGACCATTATATCAAACGTAGGCCTACATTCCCAGACAGTGGTGGTATACACAACAAGAATATAGTAATCATTATACCGAAAATAAAAAGAGCGCACACATTTGAGGTGTGTAAGAGAAACATGACGCAAATCTGACAACTACATTGTTGTGTCAAAGGCATTTCTGGATAAAACGCAATATTCTGGATAACCAGCAGTCTGTAATATTATTTTCATGCATGATGTGCAGTACAGATGCAACACTACTATGAGAGACTTTAAAAAATTTACATACTGCAGAGCTGTAAGTGTACTCTAAATAGTTCAGCTCACTTTTGGTAGGGCTGACAGCTTCCATTCCATAAAGAAGAAACGGTTTACAGTACAGTAATTGTAGGCAGCTACTAAATGCAACAAAACTGGTTCACTAAATTTGTAGCATTTGCTATGCAACGAATTAAATGACCTATACAACTTAATATTTATATATATATATACTATTGTATATATAGTTGATTTCGATGCCATTGACCATTGTCTAGCTTTCTTATTACAAAATAAGCCGTAATGGATATTTTCTGCTTTTTGCTTTGGGGGCTGAGCCGCATTTAGAGGCTATAACCCCTAGCCCACTGACGACGCCACTGGCGCAATCATCTACGCTATTATATAGTTGATTGCAGGAGGGAGAAAACCTTAAACATTCTTTTGTGACGATGATTAATTTTGTGAAATATGCGAAAAATCAAGAGACAATACAGCTTTGCATATCTTTTGAAGGACTTGTCAATTTCGATGTGTCTATACGTCTAATACTTATAAAACGGTTTCAATCTGAAACGAGGTGTCTAAGAGCCATGTTGTTTCTTCGATAATTTCGACAATCCTGTCCCGTCGTATGGTCAAAAGGTAAGGGTGCAAACTTGTCACCCGTTTTCATAGACTGAGGCCAAGAAATGAAGTCGCTAACTTCATTCTCAAAGTAAATTTCGATGCCATTGATCATTGTCTAGTTTTCTTATTACGAAATAAGCCGTTATAGGCATTTTCCGCATTTCGCTTTGGGGGGGCTGAGCCGCATTTAGGGGGAGCTTAGCCCCCTCCAGCCCCCCCCTGGCGCCGCCACTGTTCGTATGATGGGTCGGAAGTTTGCCGAAGTGCTGGCGGAAGATCATTCTATCCGAATATATAAAAGTGCAAAGTTGTACTCATGCAAATGCATCTCATCACTGTACCATTTATCAAGAATGTACAACGCACATCGTGCATCGAACGAATCATCTAACGACTTCACACGTCCATTGTTGCGGTCTGATTGTTTTGTTAAGAACTGTTTGTTTGCACTAATACATTGTATCAGTTTCAATGCCCACGCCCCTACAAAAATTCCTATAAATACTCGGACCGACGCATTAACGTACCTCGATCCGTCTCACGCCTGGCTATATTATGAAGGACATGTATACGGTTTTAAAGTGCATCATGAATAAATATAGTTTGTTAAATACGGCCGTATGCTATTGAACTAGTAAGTCGATTTCTGTATGGAGCGTAGCCTATAATCAAGTTTTACGAGTTATACAGTGGACTTCAATGTCGGTTACTATGTGTTATAACAGTCGTAAACTTAGTACTTGTATTAACCCCCGGGCTACCAAGGGGGGTGGTTGCCACCCCCCTAGGTTTTTCGCAAATCAAACGCGTTCCGTCTGAAATAAAATTTTGAAAAAATTGGTAGCTGTAGAGGGTTCATTGGGACACATTTTGAGCTAAAAGTTTTTATGATGCCCCCTACCGTTCAAAAGTTACACCCGATATACCCAAGGTACCAGGGGGGTGGATACCACCCCCCCCTAGAACATCGTCTGTAACTTTTCCGCCCTTTAATATTAAGAGACACAAATTATACCATTCTATAGAGGAAATGTGGGGCTACATTTCCATGCTCACTGAGTTGTCTTTTGACAACCGGAAGTGCTCAAAATAAATTAAAATATATATAAAGGTGTTTTATTTTCATAAAATTGTCATGTTTTTTCTATTATAACTTATCCATAATTTATTTTTTAATAGAAATAAATTATGCCATTCTGTAGAGGGCATTTAGGGCTATTTTATGATACTAAATAATTTGTCTTTTGATGACCGGAAGTGCTCAAAATAAATTAAAATATGTGAAAATGTTGGGTTTTTTTACAACCCAAGCCGATATGTGTGCGCAAACGTTTTTCAGCGGCTAAAACATTTTTTTTGTTTTGATTGAACATAAAACAGACTTATTACTAGTTTTTATAGTTGAATATTGGACTTTATTATATGTAAACTACTTTTTATATATAAATCATGTATAAAACACACAGAATCTAATATATTCCCTATGCGTAAGTGTACATTTTGTGGAATCGACGGGTACCCATGGTAAAAAATTCATAATTTAGAGGGGCATTCATATTTTCTAAACCTAAATATACCATTTTGTGCAGAAATGAATGCTGAATCGAATGGTGTATTACAAGTTATGATATCTCAAACCAAACCCAAAATCCAGGGGGGGGTGGTGGTAACCACCCCCCCTTGGTAGTCAGTGTTACAAAAAAAGCTTGGTAGCCTGAGGGTTAAAGTCGTATGCTATTAAGTAATTTTAGTTAGCATTAGCACTAAGTATAAACCAATTCCGGTATTGAGTTTCGATCTATCATTTTTTTCTCTGTTTTAATTGTTTATGTTCTTTCCTCGATAAAACAGACTTTGATGTGTTGTCCCTTGATGAGTAGTCCTTTGATGAATAGTCCCTAGATTGGTGTACGTGACAATGAACGCAGAACAGCTACCTAAAACGCCAAAATTTTATTACAAACGGAGCAAGTTTGATTTGGGAAAAACATAGAGGGGGGCAACCACCACCCCCTTGGTAGCCCGAGGGTTAAAACAGATGATAAAAATAAGCGATTAGTTTAAAATTAATAAACAACGCAACATTTGAACAATGTACAACTATTTTTTTCATATAACTATATTTCTGTTCATCTTGTAACTGTGTTGCGGCTTGTCAACCTGATTTCTGATTAAACGAATATATATTAAGAAAAGAAAAGAAAAGATAAGATCAAATAAGATAAGATAAGATAAGATAGATAAGATAAGACAAGATAAGATAAGATAGATAAGATAAGACAAGATAAGACAAGATAAGATAAGATAAGATAGATAAGATAAGACAAGATAAGATAAGATAACATAAGATAAGACAAGACAAGATAAGATAAGATAGATAAGATAAGACAAGATAAGATAAGATAAGATGGATAAGATAAGACAAGATAAGATAAGATAAGATAGATAAGATAAGACAAGATAAGATCAGATAAGATCAGATAAGATTATATAGGATAGGGGAGGATAGGAAAAGATAGGATAGGATAAGATAAGATAAGATAAGATAAGATAAGATATGATAAGATATGATAAGAATATTAATGGACCAATAAATTATTGCTATCCGCATTTTGATGTAAAAATTAGGATGATTCATAAGCGACTAGAACAGATTAATATGGATTAATTGTACCGTCATCGTTTTCATCATTAGTTTGCAAAGCAATGCATTTAGAACGTTGTAATGGACTTTATTGGGTCGAGCATTAGTGTAGGCCTAACGATCAATTTGTTAGATTATGAATATAGAGATCAAATCCCCGGTGTAAATAAATTGTAGGCTACCTAAATATGTCAGAAATTTCTTTCTGTTTGTTGCACCAGATCCTCCCAGCAAACACCGCTATTATGATATGAGTAAGCGTCAAGGGGCAGGCAACCTGAACATGATGTGAGATAATTGGGGGGGGGGGGGAATTTGTAGCTCAGTTGAGAGAACTCTGGTCGATAAACTGAGTAGTCATTATCAAGCCTCGCTCAGAGCAAAAATTTATTTGAATTTTCTGTTAGCTGCCAGTGGCGCTTTCTGTTGTGTTGTTTGCCTAGGTTCTGTTGAAAATAAGATCGCCCCTTCCACTCCTGGCTTGGCCGCACCCGGAGCGTTCCAGCACTTAGACTATAGTGTTAAGCTACCGAGCCTGTTGTTGCCGACCTGCGTGTCGTGCGAAGCTGGCCGTATTTCATATAACTTGTATCTGCGGTCTGTCAGATTGAATGTTAATAAACGAAGATTATTATTAAAGAATACTTGAAATGATAAATTACGCTTATCGGCGGCTGTCAAACGCTGGAGACTATTGCAAAGTGCTATTCATTACACACCTTTTTAAACAATCTAATTACCTTAATAAGTTTGAGTAGAGCATAAAATATCTAGTGATCGCGTGGTCCATTGTTGGCAATAAATTTTGTCTTCAGTAAATTACTATAAATTGCAACAATCAAATCTGAAATAGTTTTTCATCTTTAGGTTGTAAAGCAATACATTCAGATCGTTGTAGTGGATTTTATTAAAACTAGCGATGTATGGGTCGAGCAATAGTGCAACGATCCATTTGTTGGACTCTGAATGTAGAGGTCACTTCCTTTATTTTAAAGCTCTCAAGTGTTGTAATACGCCGAGTAATTTTCTGTCCAGGGTAACGACCTCTGTTGTCATAGACCCTGGTCAAATCGGATCCACCCATCATGAAATAGTTTTGTCTTATTTTGTTGTCTGTTAGAGCCCTTCCTTGTATCAGTGTACTTGGAGATTGGTGGTGGATCCGATTTGACCAGGGTCTATGACAACAGAGGCCGTTACCCTGGACAGAAATTTGCTCGGCATATTACAGCACTTTGGAGCAAGGTACTAGACCAGTTACTTGGAGATTTAGCGTTGTTATTCTATTTTAAACTTCGAGGTAAAATATATTAAGGTGTCTAAAAAACGCCTAATGTATAATAAATAATTGCAAGACATTGTATTGACGCTCACAAAGGTTGTTCATACAAGGAAAGCGCTCCAATAAATCGGCCACTGTATAAATTATTATATCTGTGCAAGGGATGATTAGTGTCGCTCACCTCTGTTGAATCTTTAGCTTGGCACCGCAGGTTTATATGACAGCAGCCGAGATTTTCTTTCATATGTGAACGATGTTTATCGATGTTTATCGAAGTCGTGTTTCATGACAAATGATTGGAGTTACCATCCTCTTTTATCAATGCTTTGGACTGGCAGGCAACTTCCTCGTTAATTTATCTCCAATAATTAGCACTTGTTATAGCACTCATTCAATTTCTCTTGCACGCGATTTTATAGTGTGGGTCTAAATACCTTAAATAATGGAACAAAACAATGTATTCAAATGCATGTTATCATCTCAGAAAGATGAACGAGAATCACACGAGATGGGTGTGACTCGGGAGGTCGCTGGATGACGTTAAACGACTGAAAATTTAATATTCTCCTTATACACCTTTTAAACAAGAAACAGCGATGCCATAAATTTGTAAATCCATTATTGGCAGTTCGTTTTTTGTCATCATTCGTTTAATAGCGAAGTAGTAATAATGGCCAATACGTTTTAAGCAACCGATTCAGATCCTTAGAATGGAGTTTTATGAAACCATACGTCTAGGTTGACAATGATGTCACATGTCCAAATAATTCCTGAACACTCAAAATATCTTTCAGTTTAATGAATGCATTCATTCAGTCATTCATTCTATGGATTTATGTAGCGAATCTTCAAGAAACCTACTCTGAGCACTCCCAGCCCAGACACGGCGAAAGTAAAATAATGACTTGAAAGATTTAGGAGGTAAAAATGTTTGACTAGTCAAAAGTAATAAATGCAGCGTTGATTGAAGGTCATTCCAATGACGATCATTCCAGATGGTGGTATTTGCAGTTTAACGTCACTGTGTGGTAACCAAGACCATTAGCGGCGCCCTCCTCCTTTATCCAGGCTTGGGAATGGCACTGGCAGAGTGCGACCAGAATCGGAGTTATTTAGATGGATAGCCCTACAACCGAGAAAACTCGGCGTCGTCTCGTAGCTAAGCGAGCATGTGGCATTAGTATTTTATGCACTAATTGGAATTTATACAGCGCTACTTTGGCGCCCCTAATGAGAGGGGTCCCCGACAATCCTTCCCTCCCGTTTCGTCCCGTCCGGTCCCTCCCTCCCCTCCGTACCTCCCCTTCCTCCATCCCTCCCCTTCGCTTTCTCCCCTATCTCTTCCTCCCGCTCCCTCTTTCTCCTTTCCTTCCTCAACCACTCCCTTCCCGACAGCAAGACGCGCGGATAAAAACCCGTCCGCACACGGCCGCAGCGTATGGATGTAAGACGTCCGGAAGCGTAGTAAGAAACGCGACCGCATTGGATGGCATATCGACCGGCGGAAGTGTGGAATTTGAACTGTAATTAGGTCGAATCGAAATTAAAGTTGTGTTTTCTTGTCGAAAAGATTGCGCCTTTGCCCAAAAATCATTATATAAACCCGCTAATGTTCGAATGGAACGTTTTGAGAAAATTTTCAAAACAATCGGTCAAGAAGTTTCCCAGATCCTTGATTAGGCACGGTAACGTTTTACATTTTTATTTATATAGATTCTGTAAAATACTCCTTAAGCTGACTAAGTCGTGAATGCTTGACATTAAAGCAACCTTAACATATATTTGTTCTACATTGTACGCACACCACACTTCATCCACGGTTCGTACTCGCTCTGACAGTGCCAGCAACAAACCCGCATGAGTAAGGAGCGCAACGCACGCTGGATATTAAAACAACAGAATCCTGTCGACAAAATAATGTAGGACATGATCGTCGTCAATACTGTGTACAAGAATGATGTAAGTTGGGTTACTGCTCCATATATTATGGCGTTAAACACTAGAAAATTTACTGTTTTCATTAGACACATTTGAAGTGAAAATTTTAGGCGCTATAAATAATTCGAATGCGTTTAATGCTTAGTTGAAACTTTATTTGTTTCTTTGTTTGTACATTGATGGGTATAATACGGCGGATCAGTTGGCCGATATGGATATGAAAATGATTGAATAATAAATAATAATATGGCTGGATTAAACTCTACTACCGCATGCACTTTTATCCACTGCCAGTTCCAAGCCTGGATAAAGAGGGAGAGTGACGAAAATGGTTCTTGTTAGCACGCAATGTCGTTAAACTGCTCGCATAACAATAATAGAACAGTGATAAATAATATCATGCCAAAACAATATTTGTCGACTCCAACGGCCTCTGTTGTCATAAGCTGTCGTTATACTCTGGTATATGTATCGTTAGGTTTCAGATCCACTGGTGCGTAAGGCATTTCAATATCAGATGCGGAATTGCACTTTAAAAATATCGGTCCCGCGGAACTCAATGACAATGGTTTATCCAATGCGTAACCGACCCCATCGTTATTGTATCCATAGATTATACTTTATAACAGCAAATTCCCTGCTATGAGTCAAAGCAAACAACGAACACCAGGTGACGATGGCGGTTACAGACGATGACGATGATTATTATGATCACGATGATTACGACGACAATAATTACTACAACGACGACAATGGCGATCACAGTATGCAATTCTGTGGCCACGACGACGACAATGATGAAGCTTGTCTTCCTTTTACGATGCTAGCAAACGTAGGCGTCTTTAATTTGTTTGTATGTGCACTTGTCATAGCGCCCCTTGAAGCTCTCCACTTAGAGGCGCTCCCGATTACAGAGCGGACGCTGCAGCGGAGTTTCACGCCGAAGCGCTGAGCAAAAAATAAAATGGACACATAATTAAGGTGCTGTGTTCCAATTTGGGAACAACCTCCAAATTTATCACAAATGACCTGTTCAATTAAGGCATGGACGGTGTTGATATTCATGAACTAAGGGTGAACCATGGGTGAAATGTTAGCGGCTTCAAATTGCATTGCCTCGGCAAGAGTCGACATATCGAAGAGTGTGGCAGGTCATCTCCCTCGTCTTCTGATCATCCATCAACTGCATTCGACATATACAGATGAGTTTTATTGGCGCAGAGAACCGACAATCTTCATAAAAATGTCAGCATTGGTCTGGATTGAACCATCGACATATCTGCGTCAGTCCAGCAAAGATCATCGCGTGCTGAGATTATTGATGGCTGCCTAATAAAGCACAATGTAATATGTACATGTATATATGAACTAGGGCGTCGTTAAAGTCAATGCAATGTTCCGCGCTGTTTTTTGAGGACCGTAACAGCCGTTTGGACATAGATTAAGACTTCGAAATAGAACTCCCTTCTCGGAATAAATTCTAACACCAGGTGGGGCGCGATGGTGTAGTGGTGGCGTCGTTGCCTTGAAGCCGGAAGGTTTGAGGTTCGAATCCACCTCAGGTCGCCGCGTATGGACCTTGGGCAAGTCCTTCACTCGCAATTGCTCAGCGCTTCAGCGTGAAACTCCGATGCAGTGTCCGCTCTGTAGTCGGAAGCGCCTCTGAGTAGATAGCGTGAAGAGGCGCTATAACAAGTGCACAAACAAACAAACAAACTATCCACGATTATGCGATTGTCTCTTTACACACCTCTTCAATGTTGATAACAGATTGTATATAAAATATCAGACGCCAAACGTTAATTGCGAATTAGTAACAGAACTACAACACTACTGTAAGGGAAGTTGGGGCAGTTGACAGGGTAAAGAGTTTTTTGCCCTCTGATCATCTTCGATTATGCCAACGAAGTCGGTTTTCCCCACAACGTATCCCATCAACTCTGCATGGGACTCTACTTTCAGGATCACTCTCTGCGCCTCTCTTTCTTCTAAGGATTTGTTTTTCTTCTAATGGTTATCCCTCTGAATGACCACGCACGGCTGTGAGCGGCGCTTTATAAATTACTAATTACATCATATCACATTACGTTACGAACAAGTAATGCATATGAAACAACAAGAATTGACACCACAGAAGACATAATTATTCACGAATTTGCAGTCATGTCAGTTTCATGTTCTATGTACTTTAGCTGCCACCTAGAGAATGAAGTAAGAACTAAACCATTGGACCATGATAAGGAAATCGAACCGCGTGCAGAAAGCACTTCAAGCCAGAGTTTTATCCATTATACTAACTCACTTTCCCTCTATTACTTTAACGCTATCGATTGCTTCATTTTAACATTAGGTTTCCATTTTTAAAAATGCATTATATCTGAACAGACTTACTCCATGTCGATTTAGCCTGTAACGTAACACACGGCAAAAACTTAGCGTTAAAACGTGACTGGCGTACTTATAACATCGATAATTATAGTCATTAAAAGGTGTTTAGTCACGTCATGTCATTCCGCCATCGTCGCTCTGCGACGGTTGGCTGCACGAATGAATGAGCATTTTAGATGTTTAGGGAGAGGATTAATTTCCCAGCGTTTAACGCCATTCAGCGACCACTGGAGCCACAACTTTCATAGTAGTAGTAGCTGCAGTTTAACGTCACTGTTTGGTAACAAAGACCATTAGCGACACCCTCCTCCTTTAACCAGGCTTGAGACTGGCACTGCCAGGGTGCAACCAGTGGTGTAGTTTGTTCATGTGATGTCCTGTATTTAAATGCATTGCTTTTGTTAAATTACTTAAGGTACTTTAATTCGTGCAACACGAGCTAATCAGATTAATTAATTAATTAATTCATTCATTCATTCATTCATTCATTCATTCATTCATTCATTCATTCATTCATTCATTCATTTATTCATTAACTCATTCATTCATTATCTCATTCATTCATTCATTCATTCATTCATTCATTCATTCTTTACTTCATTCATTCATTCATTCATTGCGGAGATTTGTATAGCGCCCTTCAAGGCTACTAGTCAGAAGCGCTCACGGCCCATCCTCAGCTGAAAAGTAAGACTTACAGCAACAAATTTAAGGCTCCGATAAAAGGCTACTGAGCAAACCTAGACACAAGGCGAATAGTCAGTAGAAGTCCATTCCATAGCATGGGGCCACAAACAGAGAAAGCACGATGCTGGCTATGAGCAGTTCGTGCTCGGAGAATGAGGAGTTCCCCCCCTTAGCCATAAATGTTATGGACTTGGTCGATACAAAGCAATCAGTGAATTCTTGACGAATCAGTATTTAATTTTATTGCAGAATGCAGACTGCTAGATAAAAGAAAGTAGGAGCTTTGTGCAGAAACACGACCAATGGGCAATCAAAAGAGCACTGTCCCTGTTTTATCAGAGTTACAAATGTAAACACAGTACATAGCGCAGGCCTCTGAGGTTCCGACTCTAATGCAGTTAAGCCCATGCTTAAGTTTAAGCGCCTACCTGGCTGTGGTGTATTTCTGTAATGACTTTATATGGCATAATGTCAATATTGTGACCCTAGGTGGGCAAGTGTATATAATACCCTTGCAGAGGTCCGGTCAGAGTGCGTGGGCTATCTTTGTAATCTGAGCTCTATGGAGTTGTAATGGGTTCCATTTCCTGGCGTCCTCTGTGTGTGATATTCTCAACGAATGAATGAACTTCGGATTCGTCATGCCACAGATTCATCGGCGTAATAATTAATGGTTTACGATCAGATAAATTATATTGTCGTGCTGGGCGATTTTTGAACTTGAAGTCTAAATGGACAGCAGCTCTAATAAAACCCCTAGCATGCAATAATTTACTGAATCCCCTTTAATGTCCGACGCCAAAGAAACAGATGCCTAGTCTCAAGAAGGATTATTAAGCCGTTCACTCAAATTAAGCCATCTCTATTCGGAAGATCTCTTGGCAATAAATATAAGGACATAAGCAATATAAAAGTCCCTGAAAGCGCATTTGCCAGAATTTAGCTCTACCACTCTTTGCATTCTGTCAGTGCCAGTTCCACGCATGAATAAAGGAGGAGGGCAACACCAAGGCCGTAGCCAGGATTTGATTTCGGGGGGTGTTTCTTCAGTTTCCCGTCCGAAAAAACTCAACCTTTTTTAGACATTCGGCCGCAATCTTCAGAAAATGTCCCATATTCATTCAATTTTTTACATTTTTCATTTCGGGGGTGTTTTCATGGTTTTATTTCATGGTTTTTACATCATGTGCTAGTAAATGCATTCTTTTATTTTTTCCAATTTCCATTTCGGGGGGTGTTCAAACACCCAAAACACCCCCCTAGCTACGGCCTTGGGCAACACTAATCTTCTTCGACATTGCAGCGTCGCTAAATAGTAACGAGCGATTGATCCGAATAATTCATCTTGTATGTCGGATGCCACGAAAATTATGAACAGCTCAGTCGATCTTTGTGATGGTGTTTGTAACAGGATGGGAAAACTATTTGACGTGTTGAAAAAGAATGGTAAGTAAACGTCGGTATTGGATGCTTGTGATGACTTTGCAGAACTTCTGCCGTGAACTGTATAATACATGGTCGCTCATGTATTTTTAAGAGTTATACGGTAGAATCGCGCAAAACCGGCAGACATAATTATGTGCACTTTGACTATTGAATGGTTTACCATTTCAGTGAAAAATTGATCTGCTAGTTCCACGAGCAAGGACTACAGCTCTGACCCAATGGGGAACGGACATTTCCCCCTGGACATTTCCCCCCGGACATTTCCCCCGGACATTTCCCCCCCGGACATTTCCTCCCCTGGACGTTTCCCCCCTACCCTAGGACATTTCCCCCCCCTGTATGCGGAAACCATTGCTTTTATCGTCTTCAACAATTTAAACCAGAATATTTTCATCAATCCAGCTCATCAATCCAGCTTCCATTTAAGCAAGAATATTTTCACCAATCCGGCTCCAATTTAAGCAAGAATATTTTCATCAATCCAGCTCCAATTTAAACCAGAATATTTTCATCAATCCAGCTCCAATTTAAACCAGAATATTTTCATCAATCCAGCTCCAATTTAAACCAGAATATTTTCATCAATCCAGCTCCAATTTAAACCAGAATATTTTCATCATTCCAGCTTCCATTTAAGCAAGAATATTTTCATAAATCCAGCTTCCATTTAAGCAAGAATATTTTCATCAATCCGGCTCCAATTTAAGCAAGAATATTTTTATCAATCCAGCTCCAATTTAAACCAGAATATTTTCATCAATCCAGCTCCAATTTAAACCAGAATATTTTCATCAATCCAGCTCCAATTTAAACCAGAATATTTTCATCAATCCAGCTCCAATTTAAGCAAAGTGGATTCATTAGCATTTACTTCAAAGGAATCGTTGTAAAAGTTTCAGATTTAATTATACAGGCCTAGGCGTAGGTCTAGAATTCATGGTAGGACTTGTGTGGTCATTTGAGGTGGTATGCACAGAAGGGGGGGAAATGTCCGGGGTGAAATGTCCTAGTCGAAATCAGGGGGAAACGTCCAGGGGGAAATGTCCAGGGGGGAAATGTCCGGGGAAATGTCCAGGGGGGAAATGTCCTACACCCGACCCAATACCGAGTCATTGCCATTGACGGCCCGTTTATGCGTAATCAGGACCGTAAATCTGATTCGAGATGTGGGGAGGGAAAGTTTCCCCTTCGGAGTTGTGCGTAGTAGGCTTTTACCGGGTGTAGGACATTAGCCCCCCCGGACAAAAGCCCCCCGGACATAAGCCCCCCCGGACATTAGCCCCCCCGGACAAAAGCCCCCCCGATTTTGCCTAGGACATTAGCCCCCCCGGACAAAAGCCCCCCTCTTTGTGCAAATCATAGGATAGTGCTGTAGCTGAGTACTTGTCACTGGCATTCACATGCAAACGTTAAGTTCTTAGTGTCATTTAGGCACTAATTGTGTGAGTAGGCCTTAGCTTATTGACTTAGATTTGAAATGAATGAATGGGAATCGTATAGGGCCTATACATTCTATTTGTTTAGTGCCCTACAATAAAGGTTTGTTAACGTCAGTTAGGCTACGTCTCAGCTTCGTAGACTTATTAGAATGGGAATCGTATACAGTAGGTCGGCCTACTTGTTAGTGTCAGTTTTGGCTACAACGAAGGTTTGTTAAAGTCAGTTAGGCATTACGCTTTTATATAGATTTCACAAACTTTGGACTTACAATTTTTACGTTTATGAGAGACTTTACACAATGAGTTGTTCGCGTCGTTCTACATTTAATGCCTTTAAATGTTTTATAATATGCATAATAAACCTTCAATTAACTTTGCATATTCTTACAGTGTTGAACTAATGTGCAATGTAGGCTTATAGATATTCGCTTAACTTGGGCCTATTGTTACATTTTGTGCATCATTTTTAGGTAATGATATAATAGACTGGGGGGGCTAATGTCCTACTTCGGGGGGGCTTTTGTCCGGGGGGCTAATGTCCGGGGGGGCTTATGTCCGGGGGGGCTTTTGTCCGGGGGGGGGCTAATGTCCGTTCCCCGCTTTTACCTCCCTCACGAAGTGGGTGTAGGACATTAGCCCCCCGGACAAAAGCCCCGGACATTAGCCTCCTCGGACATTAGCCCCCCGGACAAAAGACCCCGATTTTACCTAGGACATTAGCCCCCCGGACAAAAGCCCCCTTTGTGCAAATCATGGAATAGTGCCGTACTTGTCACTGGCATTCACATGCAAACGAAAGTTCTTAGAGTCATTTAGGTCCTAATTGTGTCAGTAACCTATATTTATAGACTTAGATTCGAAATGATAGGGTCTATATAATCTATCTGTTTAGTGTCCTACAATAAAGGCTTGTTAACGTCAGTTAGTCTACGTCTCAGCTTCGTAGGCTTATTAGTGTCGTTTCAATTCAAAATTAGATTCAATACATTAGAGAAATGAACGAATTGGTCGGCCTACTTGTTAGTGTCAGTTTGGCTACAACGAAGGTTTGTTAAAGTCAGTTAGGCATTAAACTTTTATCTATATTTCACAAACTTTGGACTTAGAATTTCTTACATTTATGTCGTTCTACAAAGACTACAACTAATGCCTTTAAATGTTTTATAATGTGCATAATAAACCTTCAATTAGCTGTGCTTAAGTTTATTCTTACAGTGTTAAACTAATGTGCAATTTAGGCCTAACTTAACTTAGGTCCATTGTTACATTGTGTGCATCATTTTAGGTAATGATATCATAGACTGGGGGCTAATGTCCTACCTCGGGGGGCTTTTGTCCGGGGGCTAATGTCCAGGGGGCTTTTGTCCGGGGGCTTTTGTCCGGGAGGGCTAATGTCCGTTCCCCCACGAAGTACACCATTGAGTTCAGTGACACCCTATATAGATTAATTAGTGTTAAAATGGTTTGTTCGCACTACTGCATAGCCTTTGACATGATTGCATGTGCGAATTAGGCCTACAACACAACTAGGGTCTCTTATACATATATTTCAATATCAATCCACACAGAACCTTGCATAAATATATGAACATACATGTAGTTATGAGCAAAAGGGCCCGTATAGCTTCCTCTTGCTCACTATCAACCGGAATTGTTAGGTCGTACTTTTGCATGGTTCAAAGAAATACAAGCATGTCAGTTCTATCATAAGCCTATGTGCATCTTCATTACAATGAACAATGAAATGATTTGAAGGGTGGGGCACGGGTGCCAAGCCAAGACAATACACACATTCAAAGACCCTTGGTGTCAAGTTGATGTTGACATTGTAGAATAACTACCACAGCCTTGACCGACTGCGCGCGAATCAATGGCAATGGGTAGGCTATATATATATATATATATATATATATATATATATATATATATATATATATATACGAGTGTGTGTGTATATACAGGGTGGCTCAATAAAAAATGTCCCACCGGATAAAATGCAATATCTTCGCAACCGATTGACATTTTGCTGCAAAAATTTCCCAATTTGCAGGGGAATGAATTTCCAACAATCCTTGTTAGTTTCACCGAAAACTTTTCATTGTTGCAAAAGTTACAGCTGTTTTAACTTTCAATTTCGTTTTTTCAAATTTCCGCGAAAAAATTAAAGTCTCTTGTAGATTTCCATGCCAAATAATATCACTTTCACTACGACCTCATAATTCCTTTTTAAAATTTATCGTAAAGCATGATGGGAGTGTCCACTCCCTGCTTTAACACGAGCTTGAATTATTTTTGTGAAGCTTAGAATGGCCTTGTTGATCGGGTCCTACGGCATGAGGACATCCTTCAACTCGCCAATATTCTCCAAAATGGGATGAAATGTCTTGCAGCGTTCCAGCATAGCTCCCCAAACGTGATAATCAAGAGTGTTAAGGTCTGGCGAGTTTGTTGGTCATTCATCTTTGCCAATAAATTTACTGCAGTTGATGGCAATAAGGTTGCGTCATCATCATCAACCATGCCGTGCGAGCAAGCAGGCGCACCGTCCTGCTGGAAAACAAAACCAGATGCTAGAGCATACCTGCAGTCTTCAATGAGTCTGGGTAAGAGAGTTCAACGATAAGTTTGACATTTAGACTACTGAATATGATAAAGTGCAGTCTATCATTGCAACCATAGATGTAAAAAACGATGGAAACGAAATAAAAAACGGAAAAAAACGTCGTTTTTTTCGAAAAAATAAAAAACGACAAAAAAACGATGAAAAAAACGGAAACGGTAAATAATTTGACTTTGCTACATCTAAAACCGCATTTTAAGCTTGAAAACATTCATTAGGAACCTACTACACGTAGGCTATCTCTTAAATGATGATGTTAAACGATGAAATAATTACTTTAGTTAGATGAATTCTTGAGAGTTGGCGGAAAACATAAGGAATATCAGAAAAAAGTGAAAATTAAGGAAAATAATAACCGAAAGTAAATGAATAAATAAAGTTAAAGAAAGAATAAAAAACGATAAAAAACGATGGGATAAATAAAAAACGAAAAAAACGACGTTTTTTGGGAGAGAATAAAAAACGGAAAAAAACGTTTTTTACATCTATGATTGCAACCGTAACACACGCCAGCAGATCTGATGCCGAAACCATGACGTGCTTTGCAGATTTGACCCTTTCGACTACCAAGCGAATTTCGTGAACATCGCGCTTTTTTCCGTCGGATCAATTGACCACTTCCTGCCTATCTTTCGAACTCTGACCTCCGTTACATAAACACTTTTACATATAGCCTTCATGATTGTGCCCAGGCTCCACTTTTCACTAGGTATTTTGATATGATCAGGTGATATCCCAGTCTCTGTTCGCGCAACGTCCGAACGCCCATTTTATCATCCGCAGAAACTTTGCCCATGACGTTCAGTAACTGATTCACAAATTGAGACCTTAATATTTGAAATAGCATCAAATAGCAGCAGCTTGCTTCATAAACAGCATCTTTACAGTTCTTACTGAGGTCGTAAAACGTCAATATAATTTTTGTTTGTTGTAATTTGCCAAAAAATCTTACGGAAATCACTTGTATTAGATCGGGATTCTGCGGAAATTTGCAAAAATGAAAAAATATTTTTAAACAGCTATGACTTCTGAAGTAATGCAAATTCATTATTTAGATTTTCAGAGAATATTGCAAAATCTTTCCTTTATAAATCCTGCTATTTTCGTAGAACAATCTCGATTGGTTGGGAAGAAATTGCATTTTTGCTGGTGGAACATTTTTTATTGAGCCACCCTGTATATATATATGTGTGTGTGTGTGTGTGTGTGTGCGCGCGCGTGTAAATATGTAACTGCAGAGGCGTATCCCAAGATTCTGACACCAAGTGAATGGAAAGACAGTGTTTAATCTAGACGTCTCTGGGGGGAAAGTTCCCCCCCAGGATTGACTTTTCCCCCCCCAGAAAAATTTCACAAAATGATATTGGTTTTTAGTTACTCTTTTCATCATTGTTTTACATGAAGTGTTACAATATACCGTGATATTATTTATTATCACATGATTATAATGACATTATTTACTACTATAATATATGAGACTATCATGTTAAGATGACACCTTAAAATGCTGACATTCCAATGTGGAAATTAAAAAATTTTCTGATGGGTCACTGAAAAAGTACAGCTATTTTGTTAAGACGACACCTTAAAATGCTGCCATTGCAATGTGGAAATTCAAAAAGTTTCTAATGAGTCACTGAAAAAGTACAGCTATTTTGTTAAGGCGACACCTTAAAATTCTGCCATTGCAATGTCAACATTCAGAAAGTTTCTAATGGGTCACTGAAAAAGCACAGGTATTTTGTAAGACGACACCTTAAAATGCTGCCATTGTATTGTGGAGATTCAAAAAGTTTCTAATGGGCCACTGAAAAAGTAGAGCTATTTTGTTAAGATGACCTCTTAAAATGCTGTCATTGCAATGTGGAAATTGAAAATTTTTCTAATGGGCCACTGAAAAAGTACAGGTATTTTTTTAAAGATGACTCCTTAAAATGCTGTCATTGCAATGGGGAAATTCAAAAAATTTCTAATGGGCCACTGAAAAAGTACAGCTATTTTGTTAAGATGACCTCTTAAAATGCTGTTATTGCAATATGGAAATTGAAAATTTTTCTAATGGGTCACTGAAAAAGAACAGCTATTTTTTTAAAGATGACTCCTTAAAATGCTGCCATTGCAATGTCAACAATCAGAAAGTTTTTAATGGGTCACTGAAAAAGTACAGGTATTTTGTGAAGATGACACCTTAAAATGCTGTCATTGCAATGGGGAAATTCAAAAAATTTCTAATTGGCCACTGAAAAAGTACAGCTATTTTGTTAAGATGACACTTTAAAAGGCTGTCATTGCAATGTGGAAATTCAAAAAGTTTACAATGGGTCACTGAAAATGTACAGCTATTTTGTTAAGACGACACCTTAAAATGCTGCCATTGCAATGAGGAAATTCAAAAAGTTTCTAATGGGCCACTGAAAAAGTAGAGCTATTTTGTTAAGATGACCTCTTAAAATGCTGCCATTGCAATATGGAAATTGAAAATTTTTCTAATAGGTCACTGAAAAAGAACAGCTATTTTTTTATGATGACCCCTTAAAATGCTGCCATTGCAATGTCAACATTCAGAAAGTTTCTAATGGGCCTCTGAAAAAGCACAGGTATTTTGTGAAGATGACACCTTAAAATGCTGTCATTGCAATGTGGAAATTCAAAAAATTTCTGATGGGGAGGGGGCACATCCCCCTCCCCATACCCCTCCCCCTCCCAGTCTCGGCGCTACGCGCCTCACGAGCGTCCTTCGGACGCTCAATTGTCTCCCCCCCAGAAACCTGAATTCCCCCCCAGAGGAGGGGGACTAGATTAAGCACTGATGGAAAGATATTGGGTATACACGACCCAGCTAATCCGCATACGATTTCAGCAGTCAGCTAATTTGGGCACCTAAGTCGACCTAGACACCCCCCTCGATGGGACCTACCAACGGTCATCCCTGTGATAATTAGTGGACTGATATTGATGCCGTCGGCAAAACTTTAACCTTAACGTTAGCAGACGCTCGATGGTTCTATCAGCCTGTCATTCCGGTTTAGAGAGAGAATCTGAAATGTCAACCTTGGTCAATTATATAGTAACAAGCGATCAGATTCATCTTGTATGTCGGATGCCGCGAAAATTATGAACAGCTCAGTCGATCTTTGTGATGGTGCTTGTAACATGATGGAAAAACTACTTGACGTGTTGAAGGAGATTGGTAAGTAAATGTCGGTATTGAATGCTTGTGATGACTTTGTAGAACTTCTGCCGTGAACTGTATGTTGTATGATACATGGTTGCCCTTGTTAATTAAGAGTTGCATGTATACGGTAATGTCTCTCAAAAAGCTTGCAAACAATGGGCACTTTGACCATTGAGTGGCTTATCATTATATTTTAGTGGTAACAGTTATCTACTAGTTCCACGAGCAAGGACTACTCTGACAGCATAGATGTAAAAAACGTTTTTTCCGTTTTTTATTCTTTCCAAAAAAGTCATTTTTTCGTTTTTATTTTTCGTGTCGTTTTTTATTTTTTTATTTTTTTTTATATAGGTTTATTTATTTATTTACAGTCCATTATTATTTTCCCTAATTTAATTGTTGTCTGATATTCCATACGTTTTCACCGTAGTCTCAAGGATTCAGCTAACTATTATAGTGTCATTATGTAATCATTTGAGAAATAGGCCTACATGTAGTAGGTCCCTACAAGAAATGAAATTTTTTAAAGTTATTTTTATATAAAATTCTTGGGCCTATAATTAATATTTATAATATGTACAAATGCACAATATATAATTGAGTACACATCTCTGATTTTTGCTTTTTATTAGATTTTAATATTGTTATGTCGATCAGCATGTTTACAATTTAAATCTGAAAAGATTTCATGCCTTTAATTTTCTGAATTTCATATTAAACCAAAGTTAGGCTATTAGAAACAATAACTGTGACAGATTATAGTAAAGCTTATACTTATAGGCTACCAATTACTTTTGGCCTAATAACAAAGTTGTGTTACTTGCAGATTAAGATAAAATTGCATAAGCAAGGTTTTTAACATTAAAATTAATGAGGTTTCAGATTAACAACGGCAAATTATTTTCCGTTTTTTATCGTTTGTTGTCGTTTTTTTTTATTTTCATCGTTTTTACATATATGGTCTGACCCAATACCGAGTATATGCCATTGACGGCTTTTATGCGGAATTACCCCCCCCCTCCTCTTAACCTATTATAGTAAGATCTTAGTCAGTGTGCCATGCTAATACATTCGCTGTATGCAGTCTTTCTTATATCTTTTGGGATGTCACGATGAGAGTGCCTATGAGCAGCTACAATAGTACCGAGGCGCTTAAAACACTAATACGATAATATCGATAGTTATACTGTAATTATACTCGTGTTACACGTGACCTACCGTCACCAAATTGTTTATGAATGAAGGTATGTATGTATGCATGCGTGTATGTATGTATGTATGTATGTATGTATGTATGTGTGTGTGTGTGTATGTATGTATGTATGTATGTATGTATGTATGTATGTATGTATGTATGTATGTATGTATGTATGTATGTATGTAATGAATGTATGTATGTATGTAATGTATGTAATGTACATACGTAGGTATGTATGCATGCATGTGTGTAGTTTATGCTTAAATCCGGCTCAGAGCGTTGTAGTCTCGGAGGATTTCATGCATTTCTTCCTGAATTTGAAGTTGAGTTGACAGTAACAGTAGTGACAGCAGAACATCGATAAAGCTGTAAATATTGTAACCGTTCTAACCAAGTTTATCGTGTAATTATAGTATTTTTATTTTTTATTTTCGCACAGACCACGAGGGCACAATAATTTTGGTGTCCTCCCGAAAGAAGACCGATTTTCGTGCCAGCTACCTTTCGCAATGTGTTCGATCTACTTACAAGCCTGTATGGGTACGTGCTCCAGTAAGGTCACAGCGTGTCACTATTATAATTGTGATCCATTGTAAGTCATTTAGTCATTCTTCCATAGGACTTCTATGACACCATCCAAAGTGACTATGTAGAGGTGACTCGATCCCAAAATATTTACGCTAAGGAACAGCTGCATATGAGAAAGACATGTAGAAATGCAGCAATAATTTATAAGAGAGCACCTGAAAGAAAGTAATTCCATATTGGTCCCACTCATAGATTAAGGAAACATTACAGCATTTTAATATAGTGGTCCTACAACAACTCTTACTACTACCACTACTACTACTACTACTATTACGACTATTACTACTACTAGTGCTACTACTAGTGCTACTACTACTCCACCGACTACTACTACTTCAACTACTAATGCAACTACGACCACCACCACCACCGGAGACACTACCATTACTAATAATTCCAAATCTGAAACCACTCTATTTGTCAGCACTGAGATAAGAGAATAATGTTGTTAGAATGACAAAATTATGTAAATAATGCCGTTGCAATTTGCTATGCGCCTCGGCGTCCGATACCGGACAAACGGCTGTCTGACCCTTAGAAACCTGGATTCCCCAGCGGATATGGATTGCTCTATGTGCCTATGTGTGCCTTTTTATGTGTGTGTGTGTGTGTGTGTGTGTGTGTGTGCCTTTTTATGTGTGTGTGTATGTGTGTTTGCGTGCAGGGCTCGTGGCAGCATCGAAGAATGAAAGTCCTGGAGGAATTTAAGACGGGCCGACGGCAGATTCTAATTACGACAATGGTGAAAGAACTTCACTCTGCAATTTCGAACGTGACGCTAGTCGTCAATTACGATGCGAGTGTATGCATACATGAACGAATACGTAATCGTCGTAATCATAATCGAAATCTCCACACTTTTAAGGCGCTATTGGAAAACCAAGAACGGGGCACCAGCTTATTTGCGAGCGCTGCGTCGAGTCAAAAGAGTTGTCCGTAACAGAAGCCCGAAGGTTCCCAGGATCACCCGAAAGGCAGCATATTAAACTATTAAACGACGCAGTCTATAGTGACTAAATGCAAAACAATGCTACTGAATGACTGTTTGAAGTAATAGGCCTAGTTAGAGTAGGCCTAAGCCAAATAATAACAATAAGACTAAGACTTCTGCTACTACGACTGCTACAATGAGTAGATCTACTATTACTCTCACCGTGGAATAGCTAGCACTTATAGAGGCGCTTCATAGATTCCAGAACCGATGCGATTCTACTTCGACTGCTCAAAAGCGTCTCATTATAATTATGTTATCAGTTTTTTGTGCTGTTTCTAGATATTGGCAGTCTTCAAGACCATGTGTGTGATATTGACGATGATGATGAAGAAGAAAGGTTGGCTCATGTTTTAAATCAAAGAAGATGGCCGAAGTCACAGACCATTGATTCTGATGAAGGATACATCCACAATGTCATGTCAGTTGAGACGGTGAGAGATGAGCGCAATCTGGGTGCAGTATCGCAAAGCGGACTGATTGGAAGCTACCCAGCAATCTCTGTTGACTTATCACAAAAGACAGCCGACAACAAGCGACAGTATGACAAATAGGTGACCTGCTTTTTTTGAGAGAAGCTTCTGAAAGGGAAGCTTAAGCGGCGTCTGGAGAAAATGCATAGCAGCGAGCCAGAAGCTGTCAAGCTTATGGCGCTCTCGTCAAAAAATACTGTCTTTTAAGGGCTTCATCGAACTTGGTCACAGGGGTAACTTCAAGCACAACTCTGCGGTGCTTAGTGCCAGAGAAGGCTCACTTATAGTGCGTCGAAGGCCATCGAAGCAAGTTAGAGCACAATTATGATGAATATTTGCCTTTCAAGCACTGTCTGGCCATGTTTCTCCAACATGACCTATGGAGACATACAGCCAGGTGTCCGCGGAGAAATTCATCAAATGCCTCGACCTGTTATGACGCTACGAGTCGAAGCTCAGTAGGACTGGCATCACGAAATCTGCTGGAAGGTCGGTGAAGAGCGATCAAGTGACTGTGTCGAAAGAATTTCGAGAAGACATTCTGGATCAAATGCGCTTCGACCACCTGGGGGGCGCGGTGATGGAGTGGTGGCGTCGTTGCCTTGAAACCGGAAGATTCGAGGTTCGAATCCACCTCGCCGCGTAAGGACCTTCGGCAAGTCCCTCACTCACAATTGCTCAGCGCTTCTGCGTGAAACTCCGATGCAGTGTCCGCTCTGCATTCGGGAGCGCCTCTAAGTGGAAGAGAGCTTGAAGGGGCGCTATAACAAGTGCACATACAAACAAACAAGCAAACAAACCTGACACGTCGGACCAGGCATGACAGTCTCATCATGCGCTTCGGAAGTGCCTTGCACTATAGACATGGTCCTCAACGGGTGCATAGCATATCCCAGCAGATGCGTTACCTGGTCCGATTGCTGATGGCTGTACAGAAAGAGGATGCGGAAGAAGAACAGATGACATTGGAGCGGCTTCTCACTCGTGGTCGATTTGATTCTGTGGTTGAATCCACTGAAAGACTGCGCGGCCGAGAAACAGATAAGGACACCGGTAGACGTCAAACACTCGAACCTACCTGAGGGCAGAGAACCAAAAAATCCTTATTTTAACGACAGCTTACTACATTGCCGTTGCAGCCGACAAAACTTAGTATTCATAAACTATTACAGGTACATGTATGGCATGGGATCAGATTATGACAAGAATGGCCATTATCCAGAAAATTGCTTGACATCATAAAGCTCTTTTTAGTAAGACTTACTTTATCTTATGATCCAATTAATTCATTATGAAGCATTATTTACAGTTGCTTTTATGGATACCACCTATTCGCGAACATCGATGTTTTATTCCTTAAGTTTGTATAGAGCACATGGAAAGCTTTTTAGCGGTGTCTAAGGTCAGCAACGTATAGTTGTCCAAGTGTTAATTAACGACAGATTATCATTACGTAGAACTTTAAATTATATCACGATGAGATACATTTCCATTCGTTGTTGAAGTTGATTGTTAGCAGATACAATACAATCAGCTACCAAGGGTCTTTAATAACTGTTTCACTGGTATGTCTATCCTAAATCCATATCATGTACGTTCTGCTGCGAATATGTGAGTGGCTTTTGCGACAACAAATTCTGGGCTGTTTCCATTAAAATGCGCTGGACATGCGCTTGGAAAAATATACCTCTCACCAAATGTAATTTAACTACCATGATAGGCCTGTCGCTCTTTAAAATTAGGCTCCGGTATCATCTCATTACTCAGACTTGTAGTGCTCTTCATTAATTAAACTTAGTTAACTAGTTACGAAGTATTCTTTAATGTAACTTGTGTTACTGCCAACTCCGTCAAAATTTACTAGATTGTTGTAACAGGTGGCTAACTAGCGGAACCCCGGTTCCTTAGGGTTGTAGTCCTTTTTTCCTTGTTCTTTTTCTACTACACCCGTTTCTCGATGTTGTATAATTATTATTATCGCTTGAGTTAAATAACCATTATGGTTATGGTTATGGTTTCGGTCACTTATCAGTAACCGTCTCAATCGATCCAAACCCAGATGATCACATAACGCGACGAGACATCCAACCAACAGATTGAGTGAATAATCCATTTAGGCAACAAACGCTTGTCGTATTATATATACAGTCTTCTTCAATCGTTTTAAAGGTGTCTAACTAGAACAAACTTTCTAAAGGTTGTTGCATAGTGACTCTTTCCTCTGACCAACAATCTTATCAAACAGAATCCTGTAGTGACGTTGAGCGATAAGCATTTCTGCATCATATCTACACGCATTCAATACGAAATTCGTTTAGAGGCGTGTCTACCCACACACACCCACAGCCAAACAGTCCACAACTCTTATTCAACTGGCTATTTTGAGTTCAACGACACCTCGTGATAACAAAGATCATTTGCGTCGCCCTCCTCTTTCGTCAAGGACTGGGACTGGCACATTGCAAGGCACGAGCATTGCCTGAATTATATTAACCAACTATACTGTAGTAGAACTTTCAGTTTGACGAAACTGTGTGATAACACTGATGTTTATCGTTGCCCTCCTCCTTGATCCACGCTTTGGAATGGCACTGCCAGACTGCGATCAGTGACGGAGCAAAGAGTCTGTGTTTTATTTAAATGCAGCATACAATTACCAACGAGCTGGCCCAGATAGCGGAATGCGCGCAACGAAACAACCTGCAGCTTAACCCAACCAAGTCGCGAGAGATGCTGGTTACCCGTAGTCGCATCCATAACACTCTTGATCTGATATCCGGAGTCCAGAGGGTCAACTCGATGAAGATCTTGGATGTGACCTTCCGGAGTGATCTACAGGCTTCGGGTCATGTCGACAAGGTGCTTGAGGCATGCTCTCGCTCACTCTACGCCCTGAGGGTTTTGAGAACCCATGGCCTGCCTACTGACGCCTTACATATGGTAACGAAGGCCACCTATACAGTGACAACAGATATATCTGACGGGAAACGAAGGCGATGACGATTGGATCCTTCAGCTATATTATGACTAAGTGATGATCCGAAACCTTGGCAAGCCATAATTTTTATAAGTTTTATCTACCTTTATTTTGTTGACGATTTTCGTTACAAAAATTAACCCTATGACGCACACCTTCCGCGCCAACGCATTTAGCACACCTGGGGTCCAATGGACCCCACCGATAACATGGGTTGAAATTATAACAATTAGATAGAACTTGGGAATGAATGACTGAAATATATGTTGTACTCAGCACATGCACTCATGGAACATGTTTGGGTCAAAATATATAGGCCTAAAATTAACCCTAGTACTACCAAAAGAGGTGTTATGCATCAACTTTTAGGTTTTTTTCAAAATCAAACTTGTTTCATATAGAATAAAAGTTTGACATTTTAAATTATTTCAGGGGGTTCATTTACACACATTTTGATGTAAGATTTGTGATGATACCCCATACCGTTCAAAAGTTATACCCGATATACCCAAGGTACCAAGAGGTGGGGTGGAAACCACCAACTCATTTTATCGACTATATTATCTTATCCCTCATTTATAATAAAGATAAAAACATTATACCATTTTATAGAGGGAATGTTGGGCTACATTTTCACACTAAATAATTTGTCTTTTCATAACCGGAAGTGCTCAAAATAAATTAAAATGTCTGAAAATAGTGATTTTTTCATAAAATTTTCCTACCGAGGATTTGTAACTTGCTCAATCATTTTCACCAGTGGCGTAGGAAAAAATTACGGGATGCCATATGTATGTAAGTATGAATGTATGTATGTATGTATACCTGCATGCATGTATGCATGCTTGCATGTGCTTTTATTTATGTATATTTATCCGTGTATATATGTGTGTTACTATGTAATCCATGTAGGTATGATTGCATGTGTTATGTTTATGAATGTAAGCTTATGTATGTTTGCATGTACAAATGCGTAGTATGTGTGTATGTATGTATGTTTGTATGTACGTAATATATACATACATGCATACATACATGCATGTATACATACATACACACATACATACATACGTACGTACGTACATACATACATACATACATACGTACATACAGACATACAGACATACGTACGTACATACATACATGCATACATACATAGATACATATATACATATATACATACATACATACATACATACATGCATACATACATGCATTCATGCATACATTCATACATACATACGTACAGACATACATGCATATACAATACATATATTCACACATTCATACATATACACATGCAAATATACATACATAGATACATACATACATACATACATACATACATACATACATACATACATACAAGTCATACATACATACATACATACATACATACATACATACATACATACATACATACATACATACATACATACATACATACATACATACATACATGCATACATAGATACATACATGCATACATACATATATTCATACATTTCATTTATACATACCTTGCATATATACATACATACACTGGGATGTAAACCGACGGATGGGGGTAATTGCAGGGCAGGGTGTAATGTCTCAATGGGGGTAAGGGTTGGGGCAGTTGTGGGGGCAATGGTAGGGGTTATGGGCCGAGCGGTATGTCCTGTTCCCATTATGCTATAGCCGATGCACCATGGACCTATCAATGCTGAAGCCTGGGGTCCGTTGGACCCCAGGTATGCTAAATGTGCCTTAGGTGTCTTACCCAATTTTTCCCCATTGAACCAAGGACGTTACAGTCTCCCAACTTTTTCGTACATGTAGGGGGATGAATTGTTGAGGAATCTGAATTATTTCAGATTTTTAGTATTTAGAGCAATAAATGTATTCAAAGTTTCGCACCTCTGGGGTCCAATAGACCCCAGGTGTGCGTCATAGGGTTAAACGACTTAATTCAACAAAGAGTAATGCAATATGCCAAACAAATTTCTGTCGAGGTCAACGGCCTCTGTTGTCATAAACCCTCGTCAAATCTGGATGATAGGATCCATCAACTAACAAAGAGTAATTGCTATAAAATCGAACGTAAAGCGTTTAAAAGACGCAGTGCCGTTCTAGAGCAGAAAAAATGTATTAAAACGCTTTGCTGCGGAAATTTGAAAAAAAAAACGGAAAATAATGTAACCACACATCCTGTTTGTGTTACTTTTAAATTGGCTGTGTGAGCCAATTGATGTAGAGTAATATACTGTTTAATTTGCATATGATCCCTTTATCACAGTGTGTGAATTATAATAAACTACTTCGCATTGCTAAAATTTGAATGTTAAAAGAAATTGTAAAACTCCGTTTTAGACACCATTTTATTGTGTTATGCTAATACTATAAGTTAACTAACTGCCTTGCACATTCGATTTAATCCTTGTGATAATTATGCCAAGAGCTGTATTATGCCAGGCAAATTTTTTTGTCAAAAGCCATCGTCAAATCTGGATCCATACATCCACATTCAATTTGTATATAGTCTCAATCGAAAAGGCTCTTGTTGTCATAATACGACGTTCAACTTTGAAATAATAAAACAATCACATCGAATTTCGTCAAAGTTTATCTCTAGTGGAAATCAGCCTCTCGCTTGTTGCACTCCTACAGTGCCAGTCACAAGCTTGGATAAAGGTGGAGGGCGACGCTAAGGATCTCTGTTAACACACAGTATCGCTAAACTGAAATTACACTTCTAACTCAAACAACATCCATTCAATCCTATCCATGCTTCGTTGAACCCTGGTTTTGATTACATAATAATATCGATTAATCAATGAACTATGCGGCTGTTCCGGTATTACTGTTTGAGAATCATATGACATTCCTTTATATATATTCACTGTAATTGTTTTAGAGGTGTCTAGTATAAATTTCGATTTTTCGGTCTTAGTTATAGTTAACGAAATGTTTCGTTTCAATGTCGATGCATTCAATAGGGCACTGGTCAAACCATCATAATTTATATCCGATCTGTCGTTTGTTTCCAATCTATATAAATAAAAATGTAAAACGTTTGTTCCTAATGGAATTTCTCGGAAACTTAATGACCGATTCTTTTGATTTTTTTCGCAAAACGCTCCGTTCAAATACGATCGTGTTTGTAAAAGGATTTCCTGGCAAGAAACAAATCTTTTACACCAAAAACACAACTTTCTCCTCGAGTTGACACGTTTATACATTTTGACTTTAACGCATACTCCGCCATTTTGGCCCGTGTATTTATAACGTACAGGGATGCCACTCTGAATTTTGAAAAAGGTCGGGGATGCCACTCTGAATTTTTAAAAAGGTCAGATCCGGTCGAAAAAAAGGCTAGGAAAGGCTAGATTGACAATTTTCACACAACTTTCGAGCGGACAGGTTTTTATATGCTTTTCTCGAAAAAACATAACATTTGCATTCGATTTCAGCGAATTCAATATTTATTTACAATTGAATGCGGCCGTGTGGTAGGAAGGGAGCGGGAGGGAGCGGGAGGAAAGGGAGGGAGAGCGGACGGGATGGAGGAGGGGAGGGACGGAGGGGAGGGAGGGGAAGAAACGGGAGGGAGGAGAAGAGGGATGGAGGAGGGATGGAGGAGGGAAGGGGGAGGGAGTGGGAATGGAGGTAGGGGGGGACAGAGGAACGGAGGGAGGGAAGGAGGCAGGGTGAGGGAGGGAGGGAGGCAGGGGAAGGGAAGTAGGGAGTTGGACGGTCTTTACAGCCACAGCAACGCCTGGCCGGGTACAGCTAGTATTAAAATAAACATTACACCATGAATTGCCGTCGAAATCGATATATAGAGGCAACTGTATAATAGGTCCTTATTGTTTCTTGTAATAAGTTTGGTCGGGATTTTGTAAAGGAATTCTTGATAGAAGTATGAACATTCAAAGAGTCTGAAAATATGCCAAAATCTTTAAGGTCTTGGTATTCATTTTTTTATATCCGGGAGAATAATTCGTTTAGCAGACTATATAGCAGATATTTCAGCAGCACAATTATTATGCTAAGATAGACACTACTGATTGAGCCAACCTCATCATTGCATCTGATAGATTCTAGAGGTCAGATTTATCAACGTCGCCCTCCTTGCTTCCAAAGTTTTCGGAATGATTTCACCCTATGGAACTTGGTATTCCACTGTTTAATTTTGGTGCCAAGAAGCCGGAAGGTTGCGGTTTCGAGTCGAACTCAAGCCGCTAAGTGGAGACCTTGAGCAAGTCTTTAACTCGCAATTACTTATACACTGGTGTGAAACATCGATTCAGAGTCCGTGCTGCAGTGCCTCTGAACAAATTTTTTGAAAAGATGGGGGTTATGACCAGTGCACATACATGTACATGCCCATTTATCGTGACGGCAGTGTTTGCGTAGATCTTCCTGTGATAATTGCAGATTTGTTACAGGCCTAAAGTTGATTATTTAGCTTTCTTGATCTTTGATATTTAAATCACTGTATAATGTTTTAATAAAGGTATATAAAGCGCGAACTGTTAGCGACATAATTTGACTGTCAATCACATGTGTGACTGCATCGAAGGCCCATTGTTTTAAATTTTATTCGGATGTATTTAGAATTTTAGATCATACAATGGTACACGTGTCATGTTCAAATTTCCACGTTTGACAGAAACTCGATTTCACTGGTTGTCAAACGTTGGTTAAATGGATGTCACATTGCTTCGAGTTAAGACCGGATGTATTTCAATCGTCATTTGTTTAATGACGCGGTTTTAGTCAATGCACAGAAAATCCCAAGGTCGTTGGCGCTGCGTTTTATTGTGGCTGAATGAATTGGTTAGTGTTCATACACAGCAGATATCTAGCAGAAGAGGAGAGCCGACAACACGTACTATTCGAATTGATATTACTCGATTACTCTGACCAATCTAGATGGATCTCATCGTCAATAAATTAGCGCATCCATTAGAATGCACGGCACCATTTATCTAGCACAGCCATATTGCAGTAGAATGACACTTAATGTTAACAAACAACTCAGCATCAGTTTCAAGACATTGTCACATAAATTAAATACTTTTTTAATATTATTGTTGTTATATTTGGAACTTTGTTTCAAAATTATTAATATATCGTTTGAATTCAACAAAGCTTTGATAATAAACCATCATGTGAAATTTGTTCGATGCTTTCGTCAGAATAACGTTTATGGTCTTTGCTTTTGCATATTATGTTTAGTCGACCTGCTGAAATAATTGCCTGCTGTAAATACCTTAAATGTAGAAAATAAACTTTAAAATATGTGTGTATTATTGACATATTTTGACATATTTTAACCATTTACATTATATTACAACAAGATTGCCTGATGGTATTTGTTTAATACTTATTTCAGAGAGTACAGATGGATCAAATCACAATTACTTCTAAACGCAATTTTTATATGTATAGCATCAGTGTAATTCGTTTAAAAGGTGTTTTACTAGCGCCATATTGTCTATATCTAAATTAACGACATCTCGAGGATAACCAAGTTGCTGGATCTATTTTGACAATGTTGTGCACATCGATTAACGCATAATAATTATGGAGTTTATATTTATTAACGCTGCATTTATCAAGCACGAAAGACCAGAAGGCCGACGAGAACCATCAAATCCTTGCTTAACCCTCGTAGTATGTTGGGGTCCATATGGACCCCAAGCGTGTTTTCAATTGAATAAAAATCGGTGATGACATGCACTTAAGAAACTGAACTTTTTTGACTTTTCATCATATATGGCGAGTAGTAATTCCTGCAAATAATTAATTTCCACACCACTTGTGGGGCCAGATATGAGACAATTATACACATATGGGGGGTTGGGTCCATATGGACCCCAATGGTAATAATGCAATTGAATACTGCGCAAAGTTCTATTTTGCAACTTAATTCGTGATATTTTACATTGCAGTGTCGTTGGCTCAATTTATGTCATGTTTTATAAGACTATATTCAGGGCTTAATGTGTGCCTGAACGGTCATGGACGGCGTCCATGCACTTATTTTAAAATCTGAGCGTTGTCCTGCCGCTTATTGGTCAGCACAGTCTGGAAATGTAAGGGGCGTCCAGGCACTTCTTTTGGAAAGGTAAGAGGCGTCCAAGCACTTATTTTCCCACACTTTAAGCTCCGAATATAATGTTATTGTTTTATTATTGTCAATTGTATGCATATGTACGTATTGGTATGCTATGGGAAGACAGGACTTTCTAAATGTGCTGAAATAGCTTGTTAGTCCAATTGGATTATTGCTGCACGTAATGACAACACTCATTACGGCTTATTGAATCGGTTTCTCTCGCTATAATTATATAAATTCTTGAAATCATTGCTTTGATGACAAGAATGCACGCACTGTAAAAACACATTATAGCACCAATTCATGACGTCTGGGACGAAATGGATTCAAAGACTATATCGGTGGCACTCGGCGCTTTATGAAACACCAAGACGTTACAGTCGATGAGCAGTTGGTTGTTTTTAGAGGACGATGCTCATTTCGTCAGTATAATTATGAAGTCTAGACCTGCCGGCTAGGTAGCCTATGGGCTGAAAGTGTGGGTGCCTTGTGACTCAACTACAAGTTATTACTCAATATTGAAGTATAGACTACACTGGTAAAGTTTGCAATCAATCAGAAAAACAGGGTGAAAGAATTATCCGCGATCTAGTTGATGTCATATATCCGTGGCGTATAATGTGACTTCTGACAACTTCTTCACATCAGTCCCTCTAGCTGATAGCTCGACAATTAGACCAACTGTGGAAGAAATTGATGTTTGTAGGAATAGTAAGGACAATAAAATTTTCACCTCATTGTAGCATTCAACAAAGCCACAGGAATTGTGATTTTTTTGTTAGAAAGCAAAGTAACAATCTCTGTCCGGGTGGCCGGACAATTCGGAGCCGGATAATTCAACATAATTATACATCTGGGTGATGGAGATGGGTATGAATATTTGGCATAAAAGTGCAATCCCATCACCAATTTTGGCAGCTACGAATTGTGCTATCCGAATTGTCCACTATGAATTGTCCAAGTCCAAATTGTCTGCGCCCGAATTTTATCCGAAATGACCGTCTTCGAATTGGCTGGTATACGAATTGTGCCTTTCGAAATGTCCAGATCCGATTTATCCGGTGTCACGAAATAGAGTATCCCCCGTATTAATTGTATCCCCCAAATTAAAAAAAGTCGAGAAAAAAACCCGCTTCCGCTTGTATTTTTTGGCAAATTAATTTTCATCTGCTTTGTTTTGAACAATGACACTAACAGGTATGTTTATTCCTACTAGATAATTTGTTTTTCCCTGTTTTTAGACACTTAAAACATTTAAAACACTTAAGAACACTCAGAGTCACTAAATAAATTCGAGTTGCCTTTATCTGAGCATTGCTTAGGACACTTAAAACAATTAGAGTCACTTTAAATTTTGATTACAGCATAAAAAAATTATTATGCGCATTTTTCAAAGAAGGGGATAGAATGGTTTATCCCCCCGGATAGTACAGACCGGTTAATTCCATCCGGGGGGGATAGATTAACTCATCCTTCCGGATAGCTTTCAGGGGGGATACTCCGTTTCGTGTCACCGGCACCAAATTGTCCAGCTCCGAATTTCCGCTCCGAATTGCACACTCCGAATTGTCCATGTCCAAATTGTCCACGCCAGAATTTTACCCGAAATGACTGTCTTCAAATTGGCCATTACGAGTTGTGCCTTCCGAAATGGCCAGATCCGAATTATCCGGCTTCGAATTGTCCAGCTCCGAATTTCCGCTACAAATTGTCCACTCAGAATTGTCCACTCCGAATTGTCCTGGTTCAAATTGTCCTCGACAACATTTTGCTCGAAATGACCTATTCGAATTGGCCGCTACGGATTAATTGTGCCTTCCCAAATGTCCAGCTCCGAATTATCCAGCTCCGAATTGTCAGCTCCGAATTGTCCGGTTCCAAATTGTTCGGCTCCGAATTGTCCGGGAGCCCACGGCCGCTTGTGCAATTGTTTCTGTACAACTCTTTATAAAAAAGCAGTTGATATTAACACTGGGGTCCATATGGACCCCAACACCCTAAGTGTGATTAGCTTAGCGACATACTACGAGGGTTAAATCAATTACTCAATTGACCGTGGAACCCTGAAATCCAGCATTTCGAAGGCGAACACTGCAACCAATCAGAAGGGCGCCGTAACAAAACGGCGCAGGACAAAACGGCAATTCAAAGTACCCCGACAATACGGCGCCGACATGACGGCGCAGTAGAAAGATTTTGATACCCGTTAAGTGATTGTTTGCTTATTCAAGACTCAAGAGCAAACTCACTACGAATTCAAGATTGTGATATATCGTTCCGGATTCCGGCAACTAGGGTCACACCCAATTCAGAATACATCTATGCGTTTAAAATAGAAGTCGGATTGATACAAAATCATTTTGCCTTAAATAGAATCTGGATTGATGGAAAAAAAATTCGCTTTAATTGAAGCTGGATTGAAGAAAATAATCTTGCTTAAATGGAAGCTGGATGAATGAAAAAGGATTGAAGAAAATATTCTTGTTTAAATGGAAGCTGGATTGAAGAAAATATTCTGGCTTGAATGGAAGCTGGATTGAAGAAAATATTCTGGCTTAAATTGGAGCTGGATTGATGAAAAATAATAGTAATTTAAATGGAAGTTGGATTGATATTTAGAATATATTTTTGCTGCTTCTGCTATTAAACTACTAAAAACCATTGGTTTTTTAGATCAGTTTGGGCCGTTTTGTTACCGCGCCGTTTTGTGCTGCGCCGTTTTGTCAGCGCACCTTACTTGGTATCATTGAGCGCAATGCCTCAATCGATTGACGGCACGATTGAAATGGGAAAAACATTTCGTAGTTTCTGTTTAGCTATAATATCGCATCATAATAACGATGTTTATCACAACACTATGGCCGCAAAGGATCGTTAACGTCGAGCTTCCGCTTGATTGGCATTTTACCTATTTACTTACTCACCTACTTGCGTCCTTGAATTCTAACTTTGGCCTACTTATTTGCTTACCTTCTTACTTACTTACATGCATACTTCATTACCTGCTCACTCACTCATTTATTTAGTAACTCACTCATTTACTTACTTTCTTACTTACTTACTTACTTACTTAGTGACTCACTTGCTCACAATGTAATTGCATACTTTTACTTCATAGATAATTAACAATGTTGCGTGTTGTTATTATAGAAGTCGAAGTAGTAGACCTAAAGGTGTCTAAAACGACTACTTTATCAATATCTATTTTAGCATTCATGGGCCTGCGAGAGACTATAAATTCAAGGCGTGCTCTCCCACAAATCGGTTACCACCACCCTTTGTCGAGTCACCCTCCCGCCTTTATCGAATGTTCAGACTGGCACCACCGGAGTATTCGGCAGTGGTCAAGATTTTTCTTTTATGTAACAGTTTTGAGCGACCTAGTCTCACAGAGCAAATGATTGCGAGTTACCTTCCTCTGTTATCAATGCTTTGGACTAGCATCACTCATTGACATTGCAGATAGTTTTTCAGTTGTCATCACCATGTTGTGGTTGAATCGGGCATTTGACCCTCACATCACTTTCGAGTTTTTACGATCCAGGATTGACAAAACACATTCGATCGATTTTCACACAACTGAGCTTGTTATGAGAATATCTGATGACGTCGAGAGTTCTCCTGTTTAAGTTGTTGATCATTGTATGTCCGCATCTTTTGACTGCCAAAGTATATTAAGCTTATTAATAATTTCATCGCTCATCAAATCAAGTCATATAATTACTCATATTTTACCATAGGCCTACTGCATCGTACCAACCAATATATCAGAACGCAGCATGTTATAAGGTATACCATACGACACCATGTCCCACTCCTCACATGGCGAACCATAATTATAATAACATAATAATTAATATAAAGTAAACAAGATCTATTATAACGACTGATCGCTCTGTTATTGCTAAACTTAACAAAACAACGCGGTGTGCGGTAAGGCTCTGCGTCGCCATCCTCTTTTATGGACGTCACTGTCTGGTGTCAAAACTCACTCACCATTATGAGTTGCAGTTTTTCATTGTTTGGTGGCATCCTCTGGTCGCCATGGGTCATTCACTCCGAACTTCACAACAACGGCTGATATTGTGTAGTTGGTGCTCACTAAACGAATTTATTACTTATGAAAAATCTGTCTTAAAGGTGTTTTAAAGGCTCGTTGTATGTTCGGTTGTAAATCGATATCTTGAGGGTACAGAGGTCGGTAGCGTCGTTCTCGTTGTTCCTTATGTTCTAACTGGAGATACTTCCTCAAAAATCTTATTGAAATTAAGATATAATTTTGCTCAAAGATGTATTGCTTGGTGGTTAATTATCATACACTAAAAATATTTCACAATAAAACCTGCAATTTTCTCCCGAGAAATGATTTTTCGCAACTTTGGCCCTCTGGTACAGCGGAAGACATTTTATATTTTTTAACACGTTGTGACATTTCTTGACCCGCGTACCATTACACAACTTGTTATTGCTAATCCATTTCCTATTTCTAATTTTCGCGCATTTCACTCCACCCTAGGCCTAGTGTATAATTATGGCCTATAATTATATTTTAAAAAGGTATTTGCCAATAATTAGTAAACAACTCCATTAAAACGTTTTTAATCAGATGTTCGCAAGTCATTTTGTCACGAAACAGTGTTAACTCCGTCACTGATTGCATTTCACCAGAGCCAGTCCAAAGAGAGGATAAAGGATGAGGGCGACGCTAATGCTCTGTGCTACCAAACAGTGTCGTTTAATAACTTTAACTGCAAAATTAATAGCCAACCAAAGTCAGTTTTTCTCAGCTTTTAATTATTGCATAAGCAAAAAGTTCCCTATAAAAATGTTCTGCTTTCCAATTAAACTGGTGACAGACTAATGAGAATACAATCAAACAGACGTCCACGCAGTCAGTCAGACATATGAACAGACTTTTATGACGACACACTATAGTCTTGCGAATGTACATGTAGGTCACTAGAGGAAGAAGTAGGCAGACAAACATCCACGGAGGCAAGCAAACAGCATGATTTGTTAGTGGATGAATGTTTGAAGTCTATTTCTAGAACCATCTCCAATTCCTTTTACCTCTCCAAAATACCGTTCTCGTCTGTTTGCAGCGTTTGGTTGCAAATCTCTGAGTGAAAGGCGGTCAGTAAAAAGAAAATCGGTTTCAGTTTAATTTCGAAGATTGTTGCCGACAACCCTTACACACCTTTGAAACATCTTTCACAGAACTTATGTATTCGTCGTCAGTTGCGCTTTTCATAAAAAGCATTCATCCACTAACAAATCATATTGTGAGTAAATCAATAATTGACTTCATCATTAGTAGTATCACCACTTGTAAGCGTTTGACCCATTTATGACGTTGATGAGAATCATTTTGAAGGTGTATAGTTAGTGCTTTACATTTTACTGCGTCAAACCTAAATACACCTAAACACATAGACATTATTTATCAAAACATAATGCATAAAAAGACACATGACAAAGCAAACATCAACACGTGCAAACCGAGACATTGGTCAGAAAGATATACGTTTACACAGCCGAACACATACGCATAAAACGTAGATCTGGGACTGAGTAGTGGGAAGTAGAAGGAGTAAAGGGGAGGACGAGAATGAGATTCGTGAGTGATATAATTATTGCAGAGACATTCGGACAGACACAGATACACAATAGGACTCACACACATCGAGAGACTGATAGAAGCCAGATACAGAGAGACACGCAGGCATCTAAATTATTGTCGCACTTGAACACGCACAAACACAAGCAAAGCTATACAAACGCATAGAACAGCGAACACGCATGACAGAGGTGATAAGACGAATAGTACAGTTGAGGAGTTGAAATGCATAACCTGATAAATCCACTTTTCACTATTCTGAGAAAAACTCAAAAAACTGAGAACACTAAAATTTGACAAACCTTAAACAATATATGAATTCCTATGGTTGTTTACAAGGTACCTGAGTTAATCAGACCCTTTTTGAAAATCCTGTCACTTTGGGAGAGGTTTTATGAAGATTTAAAATACGGAATTATCTTGTTTTGCACATCAAATCTTATCTTGCACCTGGTTTTGCAAGGCTGGGAGCGAGATAGCATAGACGTTTGACTTCAACACTGTCCAGAACTTAATTTAGGCATGCAACTGCTATTGTTGACACATACATGATTGGATTAATAGGCCTATTGATTTAATATTTTCATACAACTTGTATCATAGTCATTTTATGCAAAACCTTCAGTTTAATAGCGGTTTTTCAGGTCCTTAAGCTGATACTTGCAAAAGCATGCGACTGTAGAAATTAGTGCAAGATTTGTCAAGATGAACAAACGACAGACCTCTAATGATTAGGCGTCGTAATCGTTTTATGCAATGTAATGCGTGTGCGCTCGTCAGGACTATAGGCCTACTTACTTACTTTACATGCACATAAGCTCGGGTTTTTTGCTTTCATGAACCGTTTTATTTACTGAAGTTTCGGTATAAACCCTTTGCCTTTCGTTTACTACTTCCTTTATTACCATTATAAACCAGAATACTATCAAAACTATCCATAAATCGATTAATTTTATTTTGTTTCGCTCATGTCGTCCATTTTGTTTACCGTAAGAAACGTCGGTTCCTATTGGTCAATGATATTGTCCGGTGGCATTCTATTGGTCGATGGATTTGCCAGGTTTTGCACGAAATATCAGCCTTCAGTTATCAGGTTTTGCATTACAAACCAAAGTTTGCCATAGAATTAAACAAGGAATTATCAGGTTCTGCACCTCAAAAACATTTTCATATTATGTATTTCAATAAGCTGAACACGCTGGTACCCTTAAGTCCATATATGCAAAAAATGGATTTATCAGGTTTTGCATATCAACTCCTCAGTTGATAATTGTATTGTCAATTCCACTGACTTCAACTCTAACAGAGAAAATTAAGGTGGACATGTTGAGAGTTAAAATCCTGGATAATTACCTCGGTTCGATTTTAACATTATTTCATTTAACGACGTCGTCATTTCGACGATGATTTTCGTCTCGAGGTTTTGTTCGTTATTGACTGATCTCTGACGTACACCGGCTTAACGCTTTCCAACCCATTTCATGCAATTGAACTCAAGCATACGTGGATGCTGTAGATTCAATTATGACCCAGGTGAGTAATTTTGAACCATACTGTAAGAGGTCTACATTGCCCACAGCTAAGCCAACATTTGCATCATTTAGCACATCACGTCTTTTGCATTAATTAAATTGTCACGTGACGATTGCTGTATTCAGAAGAAATTTAACCACAATTTCTGATTGTCTCGAAGTTTCAATAAAAAAGCAATTTTGAAATTATGATACTGACACGCATAATTATAGTTTGAGTATTTGTAGACTAGAATTTATGGTGGCGCACGGTTAATTTATGATTAGCGAGAGATATTGCATTTAGCTTCATGAAGTGAAAGAATTCGTTAGTATGATCCACTGGCTTCGACTTTGCAAACAGCAGCATATTATATGCACGTCAACACGATTCAGGATACTCATGAAATAGTATGCTATAATAAATTAGCGTTATGGCTTGATTAATAATTAAGATAATAAAATCTTATATCTGATAATTTTAATTACTACAACTTTAGATCACAGAGTGCAACAAAAAGGGGCAACGAAGCTCTGGCCGGTAGGCTAGTCGTTTGCGTTGCACAAATCACATTAACGTTCCAGAGTAGCGACCCGATACACAATATGCTGCCGAGTACGTAACCAGAGCATAGTCTCCATAATTTGTTTGTGGACCTGGCCAACTTGTCCAAAAAGACATGGCAATAGTAATCGTTTTAGACACCTTTTAACCGCTTCTTTAGACGCAATAAATGCTGTTGATGCACACATCCAGTTGCTACTTGGGTCGATAGATCCGATTTGTAACTTGTAGCACAGATTGAAACCATTCGAAGGGTGTCTAAGGAGAGCATTGTAGGTCTATTCGAAAAGCGTACAGCGTCATCAAGCGATCTCCTGAGCAGTTGACAACTTGCATCACGAATTTCGCGGATTCAACATTTTGAAAATGTACAGCATTTGACGAGATGGTTTAATTATCTGCGTCTTAAACAAATCTATTTCGCGACATTCCATAAAATTCATGGGGCTCTCTCCACTGACCTTTTATGACAGAAATATTAGTAGCAAGGACAATGGATTTGAACCCCGTCCAAAGATGATAAATTATAACGGCACGAAAATCAAGATACCTGCTGTCGTTACACTAAGAATATAATTATCTATTGCTTAGTAATTTTTTTCGTGTGATATTGCAATCCAGCAAAAGATTCAAGAACAACCCATATGTGCAGAGCGATGTGGCGGTGACATTGGATACACGAGAAGCAGCAAAGCTCTGTCAGGTAGTCAAAGGCGAGACCTAGCTGACATTGACGAACCGATACTTCATGCGCTGTGAAGCATGGAGCAAGCGTAAAACCTCGAGCATAGAGTTAGAGGCGAGATCACGTCTTCCTGGAAATTGCAAACTAAGACGCTATAGATAAAGTTCATTGTAGACCACAAGATGTCGCTTTGCAATAAATGATATAATGATCTACTTAGACACCTTCAAAACGCTTTCATTTGATCTAATAAAAATTTCATAAGTTTTTGTCAGTAATATTATTTATAGTTCAACAAAACGTATTAAATGCGAAGTAGAAGCTGCAGTACAGTGACAACAATGATCATTAACAGAAGTATAATTGATATCTAAAACTCTAAATTCGAGTCTGATTATTCCTTTACAACCGGCATACGATACGGAACAAGAAACTGAAATTAAAGCGTGAAATACATTGTAAACACATCAGCCATAATTCTTGTCTTCCAATGTATTGACTTCCATCGCGATGGTATTACATGTATTTTCTCCATTTCCAAATACCTTCTTCCCGCGTGCTAAATAATAATTGATGACTCGTTTTCCTTATCTGTCTCTCACTCTTCAGTGATATTTCTTTTCCCATGAGTGTTTCGTGATGAGAGCGCCTCTCTGTAGTCAATATGTAGAGGCGCTGCATAAATTTGTATGTGGAATACTAGATCTCAATCGAAGGTTGCATTGAATGAAATGGAGGTTGAGAATCACAAGCAACTTATCGCAGTTTTTCTTTAATGACGCTCTGCATCATATTAAAGAATACATCCATTGCCATTCTCAAGTATCTTTAGTCTCTGAATTGATTCCGGCATTTCCCGTTGTTCATCGCAATTATGTGGTCGCTAACGTTGCCATGGCAACGAGACGCATAGCAAAACAATGCGGTGATGGATGGAATATAACGAATGCTTTTGACAACACGATCGGTTTCTATGAGTCACCGTAGCGTGAAATTTTACTGCACGGGACTTACACACTTCTGTTGTTAGACGGAGCTTATTTATAATAAATGAATATCTCTATTTTAAGGTTTTTAACCCTCATCCGAACAATGGGTGGTCTGGCCAGACCCCCCTCCATATATTTGCTGCATAACTTTTTAGGAGTAATATTTTCTTAGATTGCTTTTATGACTTTGTTCCTATATTAATGAGCTACAATTAGCACATCTAAACGACCAAATCGATGTAGTGATATGGAAGTTCTGAAGATAATACTGGCCGAGACTACAATGATTACAGTTTGGACAGTGAGAGCAACAATAATGAATGTGAACATGAAGAGATGCCTATGCTTGAAGGACAACATTCAGGTGTTTCTTATGATGAAGACAATGTTGAAATTGAAGATGATGATAAACACGATGATGAGACTGGACCTGATAGTGAAGATAATGATGACGAAATTGTCTATACTATTGAAGCCGAGAGACCTAAATACAAGTAAAGATCCGCAAAATTTTTGGCAGTCAAAAGCAATGCCAAGAGGGCGTGCTCTGTTGCACTATGCATGCAGTAAAAGAAGATGCGGAATAAAATAATAGGGATACATTGAGAATATTCAAGATAGCTTTGACAGTTTTATAGCAGCCGAGATGAAGGACATCATCATTCGACATACAAATCCGAAAGCAACAGCTAACGGACTAGGCTATGTATGATAAGCTTACGTGTTTACATTTTAGGTTTAGTCCTATTCCATTATTTGTTATGGATATTTTCTAGAAAACAGTCATGCTGACTCGGATCATAACATCATTCAGTACTCATTTTACTAAAATTGTGGTTTCTTTATTTTGATTTTCAAATTTTATACATAGACTACTATTGTGACAATGAACATGTATGACAAACCGTGATAATTATTGCAACTAAACATTTAATTTCAAATTCATCATAAAACTTATTTATATTGCATAAAGAGACTGATACATTGTTGTTTTGAGTTACTCTGATATCATTTTACAAAATTGGCACATAAAAATTACTATTTCCTATGAAAAACCCACATCAAAACGGGGGTCTGGCCAGACCCCCCCTTGTTCAAATTAAGTTGCATTTTAGCTTGTTCGGATGAGGGTTAAAAAGATCAACGCATTATCAATTGTGTTTGCCATATTGTGTGGTCGAAAAGGAGCGTTAGCGTCAGATTAAATCGACTAGAAACACGTACTCGTCTAAATACCATCGCAATGAATGGATCTTAGGTTTTAAGATTATTTATCAATACAAACGACATTTTCACTTGCTGTCACAAAATACAGCACAGATTATTCTCTCTAGAATTCTCATTTATTTTAATAATATGCTGAAAGAAGAGTTCGAAAACGGTTGGCGAGTGGAACTATAACAAAGGAAAAATAATTATATTAAATGGAGACACGCAGAAGAAGTTGTACGAATAGCGACTGTGTTTGCATGCTTTGGTTCGGCAATGTCATCAAGGTATTTCCACATCCAACCTGCATGCGAGAACTCTGTTGCTTCATTGAGTACTGTAGTGACACAAGGTAACGACGCATCAAAGTTCCAACATATATATAGAAATGAAAAATTAGCGCAAAATGGTGTCCAAGATTTGCATTGTTTTGATCGATAATTATGTCAACATGACCACAAAATCAGAACACGTCAATATGTTATCATATAATAATATGTATGGGGCGCGGTAGGTGGGTTCGATACCTTGGAGCCGTAGTAACAGATACAACTGACCATTCTACAGAAGCTGATGTGCACTTTAGATCGCTAGACCTGAAGGTCAAAAGCACCAGCGGAACGCTGGACCAAAGGCTCCGGCTGTAGGCT
Source organism: Lumbricus terrestris (assembly GCA_949752735.1). Lineage (NCBI taxonomy): Eukaryota > Metazoa > Annelida > Clitellata > Crassiclitellata > Lumbricidae > Lumbricus > Lumbricus terrestris. The sequence goes on along the minus strand of OX457048.1, from coordinate 10,968,783 downwards.
ACTTAGTGCAAAACAAAAGAGCGACATACAAAAATGGCGATCAACGATGAAGTCTTACAAGAAATGGAACCTCATAATAGATGAAGTTGTGTATTTAAATGTCAATTGCGACAAAAAATAAACAGAAGCGGAGATTATAATTATGGTTGAATAATTAAAAAAAATATTGTTAGTTACAGGTGAAAAGTAAGTAATTAAAGTAAATTAAAAATTGCAGTCCATAAAAAGAGCGATCCATGGATGGATCGATTCAGATCTGACGATTTGACGAGAAAGCCGTTGTCCGGGAATTAATTTCGGTTCGACTTCGGCAAATTAATAATAGCCTAGGACGCATGTTAAAGGTGTTTAAGTCGAGCGCATAATATAATCCGTTGTTTCTTTCTCGTCATGACACTGTCTTACCTCGAGGTGTGTGGAGGATTAAAATATATTAAAATATATTTGAGGCTCCTCTTTGTGTAAGCTTATACTCCTTGGCCGAAGGCATGTATCTTTTCACAGGGCTGTACGACAGCGTATGATTCTCATGCTAAGCTTGGCGAAAAATGACGTCAAAATATGACGTCAACGGCAACAGGCCGTTACTGAAAAACGATTGAAATACGGCGACGCAATTCCAGCGGTAGGCTAGCCGCGCTAGCGCATACGTTAACACAGCGAAATTTAAAATGTCTGTTTTTTCGAATTCTAAAGTGAATAAAAAGCTGAAAATAGCGTACTTTGATGGTTTTGGTGAACGTTTATCTACATGTATATGCAATGTTTCAGGTCAGTAGCTGCAAAAGTGTGAGCGTGCATAACTGACAAATATGAGTACTTCCTTTCTTATAGAGATAGAAATATATATATATATATATATATATATATATATATAATATATATAATATATATATATATATATCTTTTATTGTGATTTCAAACACGTGAATGATACCACGCATGCACACACACACAGAATGCAATATGCGACAGCAAGAAAGAGAATTGAGAAAGTTAATTTAAAAAATTATAAGGCTTATGATAAAAGATAAAATAATTAGCTTCCATAGGGGGACCTTGAAATGAACTTTGTATTAACTTTTAGTGGAAGTTTGAATTCATGATAACGAGTGCGAACGTTGTTTTGATGCTCGATTGTAGACTAGTTGGAAAAAGATGACGTAATACGCGCGTACCATTCCACACAATAATAATTGGTCTGAATGTGGTCATAGAAGGTAGCGATAATTTGAATTCGCATAATTTATAACATTGCTGGAATTAGTGTTTCAGGTGTTTAAGACGAGAACTTCAATAGCTGTAATAATGGTAAGGGCAACATATACATGTATGCATGTATGAGCGCTTGTTATAGCGCCAGTTAAAGATTACTGCACAGAGGCGCTCCAGACTACGGCGCGGACGCTGATTCAGTTTCACGCCGGAGCACATGAGCAATTGCTAGTGAAGGACTTGCTCAGTATCCCAACGAGATGGATTAAGTTGGATTCGTTTATTGTGCTCTGATTGGTCTAAATTACAGCTGCATCAGTCGACTCGCTGTGATGATTGGTTGAAGCTTGCCACGTGATCCACCCTGGACACGAAGCGATTACGACTTCACTTTTGCTTGACCTCGGCTTTTCAGTGTCGGCGTATTGTTATCTTCCTCTTGGGAGTTCTCTTGAAGTGGCACTATACAATAAGGTGGAGTGAAATTTTTTTCTTGAATTTCAAAATGCCTGGGTGCGGGAAAGTTGCATTATGATCTAAGAAGTTCATATGAATTTTTTTTAAATTTTATTCCTTCTTTAAGTGGTGCCCCAACGATATAATAAATTTGCTATTATTTGAAAAAAATCGAAATTTCTTGTTTTTCCTAGTAATGTTTGTCAACCTCTTAACCATATTGCAAAGCAAGTATTTAACATAGAATAACGCTTTTAAAGAGAATCCATGCCTAAACTCTTTTTATTGCCATATTTAGGTGATTACAGACTGGTCACAAAAATCTACACCATACATTATTTTTGCCGAAATTTGTCTAATGCTTAAATAATTTATATTGCTATTTTCGAGCACTCTAAAATGCTTAAGTGTAAAAATGTGCCTACTTTCTCGAGCGTTTTAATCTATAACTTCAATTAAAATGTTTGTGATTGAAATAAAATTTGAATTTAAATGAAAACATAAATTTCAATTAAGATTTGTATTAAAATCTTTCAAAAAATTAATTTCTTGATATTATCTTATAAATGTTTTCTAAAAGTTACTCCGACTTCAAAAGAACCAAAGTTTGCAGCAAGTGGCAATCACAATCAGACTGCGAATAGCTGATTTGTGGTTGAAGTCTTCGAAACCGATTATAGGCCCAGCTCATCAAAATGTAGGCCTAATGGACAAGATAAAACTCTATCACTACAAGTATAAAAACTAACTTGCTCAAGCCATATAAATTGCGGAAATATGACCAGAAATACATATCTAACATTGAAGAATTTGCAAAGCAATCTGACATTCAGTTACTTGATATTGTGGCATGTAGGCCTATTAGTATATGGAGATAAATAATTGCACGTGTGCAAAAAGTACCAAAGTTCAAATGGCAAATAAGTGTCTTAAGTTTTCCTTCGCTCAAGTACAATCTGGTATTTTCAGTTATTTGGACTCAGAAATGTCAAGCCATAATAAGGAATCAGACACTTATCAAATTCTTCAACAGACAATCATCGCTGATAATTGTCAACAGTGTTAAACAACAAAGAATCGGAAGATGAACCAATTACAATTAACTCCAAACAATATAAAAGTGCACTAATACGTTCAGATTTAGGGCTGACCTTCTTTGGCTCGTGAATGATACATACAAAGTCATACGTGGCATTTCTGATCGTTGTGCTGCTTTCTGGCAACGGCAGTTTTGTCAATTTTACAAGATGCGGGTGTTGTGCACAACATAGATTAATCTATGGCGATCTATAGGACAGGCCTATATTAGTAAAGTTCGAAGAGAATGGTTAAAAGTTCAAAAACGTCCACAGTGTAATTCCGTAAAACAACTATCTGGATTGTACCTCGATGTGCATAAAGATAGGACCAGAGTGCAAATGAAAAATGGCAATAAATCGTGTTTTAAAATCATTCCTGAAGATCACATACCACTAGTCTTGTGCTTGAAACCATTTTACAATATCTGGGTCATGCTACTCAGGACTGAGAGTAGATCATCTAAAAATATTCATACAAATATCACCAAGCGTTTGTTAGATAATAAAATAGCAACTGAAGATTTAGTTGCCATTGGTTGCGTCTGAACTAATGGCAATTATACTGGTGCAGTTGGTGGGATCATGAGTCTTTTGGAAATACAACTTGGTAGACCACTACATTGGTTTAATTGACTGTTGAATGCCAATGAATAGACTCTGCGGCATCTAATTCAAAGGCTAACTGGTGGAACACAAGATCCAACATTATTTTCAGTAAACATAGTCAATTCTCTAGGACACTGTGATTCATTATCTGAAGCATTGCAACGCAATTGAGTTAGAGAACTGCCCAAATATGGAAGGAATCAAATTAAGTACCGATCAGCAACATTTGAACAATACAATTACTAAATTATGCAAAGCTGCATCATGTGGCATTTGTTCACCAGACATAGATCTCTACTTTCAAAAGCCAGCTCCTGTTAGCCACTGAAGGTGGTTGATAACAGCAAATCCCAAATAGAATTTTGAGACTATAGGAACGGAAAGTCTAAGTGATAATCTGTTAGTGTGAGAGTCTATACATCAGTCTGGCTTCCAAGCACCTGCGGAGGATGATAAAATAATCCAGATACTGCAACATAATTTACGAGACATTGTAGTTGAAGTTATTAAAGGAAATGGATATTTCGCCATGCAGAAAATATACTACTTGCAATGTTTGTTCAACGAAAGATCTCATATCCGTGAGCTAGAATGCAGACAAATTCTTGCTGCAAGAGTTGAAAAAGCATCATTATCAAATATCATGAAATTATTTCGAGTAGGCCTAGGACTAAGCTACTCTTACTCGACTTTCATCCTGAAGATATAGCCTATATTGACCAAGTCGAATGGCAAATAATAGATCGATATGAGCCACCTCTCATGAAACATGTTGCAGACAAGATTGTAGCAAATTGTGTAAAATGTACATAAACTAAATCAGAGTTTTGCATAATTTTGACTTAAGAGAAACCTCTTAAATGAAAGTGTATTTTAGAATACGGAATATGATAGTTAATTCTGTCATCATTATGCAGCATTGCAACAATGGTTTGTTGTCCTAAGTTGCCCATGGCTAAAAGCACATTTTAACAAAAAATTGCAAATTTTGTCAAAATTGTTCGATTTTCTTCATCGTTGGGGCACCACTTAGAATAGGAATAAGTTCAACATATTTTGCAAAACAACTAACCATATCAAAATGCAACTTTTGCACACCCAGGCATTTTTAATTTATGACATAAAATTTTTCACCATTGTATTCACTCCACCTTACTATACAAATGTACGATCACGATTACAATTCCTCGCCGCATGTACATTCCAGTAACAGTCTCTTCATTGTAGATGATTGAGCAGACCATGGCTGGGGTGGGTTAGGTGCAGCCGAACTATTTACTCAAATTTGAGACGTTGCAGCGAGTCAGTTTCTTCGTGACGAGGGCTGCTTCTAGTTCTCAGGGTTCGCCAAACTTTTTCGGTTGCAGGCCCAACCATCTGGAGCGACCTCCCCTCGGATCAACGTATTATAATAATAGCCTACCTGTGACCGACAAAACTCTGTTTTGTAAATCACTTCGGTCGATTTTCTAAAGCCGTGGCTAGGCTGGGAGCACCGTAGAGTAGTTTTATTGAAGGGTCCTGTATTTTGCCCAATGATAGAATGACTGAAGGAACATAATAATTAATTACAGAAAGCCGTCTTTTGGCGAAGCTAAGAAAATTCTGATCTGTATCTATAAGTAGCCTATGCACTTGTTAATAGCGCCTCTTCAAATCACTCTGGTCTTCTTAGAAGCACTCCCGACTACAGCGCGGACACTGAATCGGAGTTTCACGCCGGAGCGCATAAGCAATTGCGAGCGAATGACTTGCTCAAGGTCCCTACGAGGCGGTTTGAGGTGGATTGGAACCTGCTGCGTGCATGGCAACGAACATGCCCACTACACCACGCTGCGTCGTAATCCAGATCACATGCATCGCCCTCCTCGTATATACAAGCAGCAGACTGGCGCCACTCGATTATAAGGTGTTTTCCATTACTCATTGGCAGCATAATTGTAGGATTGTTGTTGCTGATGACCGTTATCGCTGATCCTTTATTATAATAGTCATGCATGGTTGTGTTGCTCACGGATAAAACGTATTTTTGGTATTTATATCATTAGTAAAATTTGTGTTTCAGGTGTTTTATACGTGAACTGCAATTAGGCTATAATTATATGTTAATCAATTGCTTAACGATATCTTGTGGCATTAATAGCAGATTACTTGCACCACTGAGTAGCCTACCATTTATTCCAATTTAGTATGCTACAGCTATATTAGTCAGAGGTATAAATTTCGTTAAATAAATGCACTAATGAGCTGTATCATGCCAACCAAATTTTTTCGATGGCGACGACCTCTGTTGTTATAAGCACTCGTCAAATCCATCCGTGAAATAAATACAATAAACCACAGACTGGATACGGATACCAATCAGCGGCGCCCGCAGGCGTACAGCGCTGAAAGGCTAAAAAATAATGACTGATGACTAAAAAAGGTCATCAGTTTTTTCGGCGTATGGAAAAGGTATGTTCTTGGGAAATTCGAGGCTGATGACTAAAAAAAGGTCATCAGTTCTATCGGCGACCCTGACGAAAATTTTTCCCTGTTGCCCCCCATCGAAAATTTTTCCGCCCTTGTCTGTGCGTACAAGAAAAAAATCCTGGGGGCGCCGCTGATACCAATCCATATGGTTATCATATATGCACAATCTTAAAGCAGATGGCGCAGAGGGATTGTGATTAAAGAATTTGTTCAATGTATCTAAAAGTAATTGTCTAATTCTAACGTATTGTGATTAAAGAATTTGTTCAATGTCTCTAAAAGTAATTGTCTAATTCTAAGCGTATTATGCAACTCTATCTGAGTTGCAAATTTTAGCTAGTTAACCAAGGCTTCCATTAACGTGTAATTTCATATTTTATTTCGCGCCTTTCTCGTATAATCTAAGTGAAGCTTTGCGGTCAAATGAGTCGCTTGTGAAGTTTGCAACATGGACTTCTGAAACATGTGAAGTGGAATAATTAATTAAATGGATTTTAACAACCGTGGAAATTTGAATGGATAGACTACTATAAATATGCAGGATTGGTGGATTCCTTAATAGTTCTAATACACTGTACAGTATTAAGACTAATACATTATCTTGAATTATGGATGAATGAGTCATATATGCAGACTCTATGTGCTGCTGTAATGAATCCGTATGTGGTTTAGTTTCACACACCACTGATCCATATTATATAGGACTCCAATTTTACAATTTTCGATTACCGGTACACAGGTTGTTTGGAGTCAACACAGATGGCCATTTTGGGTTTGAACTGGGTGGTATAACCGAAGCCAAACGAGATGTGGGTAATTGAGTTCACGAAAAGCCGCACAGTTGTGAATTTTTAGTAATAGACTACTAGTATTAGAGCAGAAGCTGAATTGTAGTCATAATTATACCAAACGGCAGTTGCAACACACTGCATGATCTGTTCAACATCAAAGCAAGAGTTTATTCTTTAGATGAGGACGAGCTAGCACGGGCGATTGTGCAAAGAGCTCTCTGCAGATACAGGAGACAGGTTTCAAACAACTTTCATCCGACAGCCTCGTTCATCTGCAGGGATCTACTTCTGTGTGACCGAGCCCTTTAAGGGGCTTCTATCCCAAAACATGGTCGGCACAATTTGAAACCAGTAGAGACAAGAGTTTGTTGGAGAAATAAGAAATGAGCCAACCTCACGGCGGGAGGGGAAGGCCATGCCAGGATTGGAAGATGGGCAAGGAAGGGGAGAAGGAGAGAGATTGATCCCGGTTGTTTACGGGAGATAGGAACCCTCGATCTCTCCGTGACTTTGACCAATGAGATTTTAGGCACCAATGAGTTAACCCTTTGAACCCGGCTGGCCGGTAACGAATATTAATCAATCATTATTAATTGATTATTAATCAATCATTATTATAATCCTCGTCCAAATTAATATTATATTTGCCACGTGTACGTAGTTTCAAGACAATTTCCTGCAGACAACAGCGTAAACTGTGCGTTTGTTTAATTTATTGCACCAAATGAAAACGAGTAAAAGGTGTCTTATGTGGAGCACTTTGCATGTCGAATCCACTGTTTAGCGACACCATTTTGTGACAGAAGTAAACACGCACGAAATTAATGCCTCTGCCTGATTCGTTTAATTTTCTGCATCCATTGCCTTCTATAAATCAACGGACGATGATTCAGAATAAATGGAAATCCAGAATTGTTGGACGCAGTTTCTGCTTTAATCATAAGAGATATAATTATTAGCATATATAGCCGTCCTCTTCATGTCGAATACGAATTGGTGCATTCTGCTTTTATAATCGCAAGATGACGCCAGTTGGTACGTGACAAAGTGATCGTCTTAAACACCTCTCACACACTATCTTCATATACAATAAATTTGGCAGCTGCGTCAAACTAAAAAAACGAATTTTTGGCCATGTCCATTGTCGACAGCAAATTTTAGTGTCTTAGCTGCGGAGATGACTGCTGATATTATAAAGGAGGCATTTTCTTGGTTGGTGGCTAGTCAATGCATCGCGCAACGGTAATTCTAAACACCTTTTACAAGCATTCTTCGACGCTATAAATTAAGCAAATTCATTTATATTTTATTATCATGCATTATGGGTACAAGAAATAGTTAACTGTAAATGATTTTATCTTTTACTAGCAGGGTTACCCGGCGTTGTCCGGGAAATTTAGAATTCGACCCGATCCCGGACATAACCCCACCACACCACACCCCACTCCCAAACCCCACCCAAAACACCACACCACACTCCGACTTCCACCGGTACGCCACCTGAGAAAGTTACCCTCCCACCCCACCCTCCACCGCCTCATCCCGCCAACCCCACCCCTTCCACACACACCCACCCCACACCCCACTCTACCATCCCCTCACCCCACCCCACCGAACCCCGACCTCCACCGGAACGCCACCATGAAATTTTTGGGGCCTGGGTGGGGGGTTGCAAAAACCCTCATTTTCCCGGTTGGCCTTTGCCCTCACAGGCTCGTCACTGCACTTTTATCTCGGTCATATGCGCAATAACGTATAAAAACAGCGGTTGACACCGTTTTAAAGGGGTTTAAGGCCAGCGCTTTTGCCAGTCCGGATTTCACGGGTCGCGTACCGGTGGAGGCCGGAGGTAGAAGGGGCGGAGGGGTGGAGTGGGGTGGAGGTGGCGGGTTGGGAGCGGTGGATGGGCGTTGAGGAGGAGAGGGCGGAGTGGGGTGTTGGGTTGGGGTGGTGGGGTCGTGGGGATGGGTAGGGGGAGGAAGGGTGGAGGGTGGGTGGGAGTGGAGAGGGTGGACGATGGTTAGAGGGTGGGGGTGGGGTTGGGAAGGCGGAGTGGGGGGTGGTTGAGGGTGCGCCGGGTCGTGGAGAGGGAACGGGGAGGGGTTGAGGGTGGGTGGGGATGAAGGGGTGGTGGGGAGAAGGGGGTGGGATGGGGGAATGGAGAGAGGGTGATTTTGTAATAGGTTTATTGTTAAAAACTTCAAGGTCTCTGCTGGGTTTGGCCAATGTGGCCATGCGGCATTTATATCACAATTCGATACTTAATGTTAGTCACTTTGCCTGTCTTCTGTCCATCCTCCCCAACTGAAAAGTAAATTAGAAATAAGCTTTAACTGCCTATAATAGTAACTGAAAACTGATCAAGTACTTTTATATGAGTGCAGCAGGATGAGTAAATATAAATGCAAACGCAGGAAATAATAGTGCCAAGCAAAAATTATCCCGATCTCAGGATATTAAGCGCATTGCATATTTTAATTCAGCCTTGCCTTGTATGCTAGTGAATGTCGTAACGACATACAGAAACTTAAACTGCTTAATTCTGAGTAATATTGCGGTTTCGATTGTTCATCTTAATTCGTTAAGGAATATTCGCGAATATTTACGAATATTAGGAATTCTTAATATTTACTAATATTTACGAATATTAAAACCTAAAGTCTCGAGTATTCAATCTATGCCGGTGTAGTGCGATAAACAGTCCGGGCAACATAAACGGTCCGGCCACGCCCACTTCGCTGCTAGGATGCAATCTCGCACGACTTACGTGCGAAATCTATTCCGTTGACAAATGCGGTCCGGGTGGCTTGACCAATTTGTTAAAATGATAATAGACCTAATATTCTGTTTATTCAGCATAATAACTCGGTGCGCAAACCCCATTGTAACTCACGCATGTAAGTGTGATTGTGGGGTATAGTAACATTACGAATATGCAAACATATTTAGTAGAAAACGTGATTCGAAGGGACGAAGCGGTGTTAAGTACTGCTGCGTATGCTATTTTTAGAATGGAAAATCCGCGTTGGAAAAATGAACTAATTGATGCATCCGATGTAAAATTGTAATGCTTATAAATTAAGTGCGTCCTATGTTACGGGCATCTTATTTTAAAGTGTTTGCCTGTGTGTGACTGTTGGCTTTCGTCTGATTGTTTGTGTGTGGATTAAAGTTATGACAACACTAACGAACTAAATCATGTCTTTTATCATAAACACCTTTTTCTCACGATCTCGCAAACCTATATAAGAATTAACTGCCGTAGAACTCCGCCACAGGTTGCACTCTGCCAGTGCCAGTCCCAAGCCTGGATAAAGGACGAGAGCGTTGCTATAATGATCTTTGTTATCGCACAGTGACATTAAACTGAAAAACCACCTGAGTTGTCACAACCTTGCAACTGATGCAACACTACACGATCATACTCTATTCTCACTTTCTGGAACCTGGTGAGAATTGCCCGAGGTTGTGAGGCTTATAGCCCCAAGTCTTTCTTGGAACCCGTATGGTGTCTTCATTGTACCCAAACTCTATATAGGCCTAATCAACGTCAGCCCCAGACTACTTTTCTTACTTTCTGTAATTCTCCTACTAAAACAGTCCACCGTCCACGCCCGTTTAAAGTCTCAAGCCCTGTTCAACACTGTAGCCTACCATCTCTTGAACTATCTGCACGGTTTTTTTCCTTAACCCATTAGTGCCTGATTTTTCAAAATCATCTCAAAATACAAAAACTTTGTTGCAAATGATGAGTTTGGACAATACCTAATACAAATTCTGCCAATTTTTTGCTTTTGATGCTTTAGGAGCAAGTCAGCAGCTCACATAAAACATTCAGTGTAATTCAGTGTAAAAATTAATAATATGTGAACCAATTATGCTTGACAAGAAATTAAATTATTTATCATAATCGACAAAATTTATATTGTCTATGCCTAACTTTTAAATCGGAATAGCAACGTGAGACTAAACATGTTCAGTGCTGCGACTATAGAAAATAATTTTTAAACACTTCTTCAGCTTCATAACGTGTATAAAACCCCATACTTCTGAAGTTCTTTAATAATCAGCTTTGTTCAAATGCATTAGCCTAGGTTTCAATTGAGAAAAAGATCCATTATTAAGGAACTTTATAAAAGAAAACAGGGTGTCTAACGGATATAATTTTCAATTTGTTAATATACATTTCAAACACATCTGTCTGACTCCACCACTGGTTGCACTATGCAGATGTCAGTCCCATGTCTGGATAAAGAAGGAGGGCGTCGCTAGTGAGCTTTGTTATAACAAAGTGACGTTGAACTTGAACTTCAAATATTACTAAAGCCTACATCTGTATCTTCAGGTTCTGTGAATCTAAACAACTGCATCTAACTAACCACTCTGATCATTCATCCTCAAAACAACTTAATCTTTCGGCTCTTGTCCCCAACCCTTAACTCTGGTAGCTATTTAACACTATTATTTTAATAATACTATAAAGTCTAAACAACCCGCCTCTTGTTTTGCGCAAGAAAACAACCCGGACCATATTTGTCAACGAAAACGAGGCAGTGGAGTCTAAAGTTGCTCTCCGACGTCATATGTCACGTGGACCAATGACAGAAGGTTTCGGACCGTTTTTGTTGCCGGACTGCATATCGCACTACACCGGTATGCATGTAGGGTAAGAATTGCCGGGTGTTGGGTCTCAACCTACCAGTCTTCTTAGAGTTCCACAGTAAAGTGTGTTTTTCACACCCCAGTTAAAAGTGAATAATAGTCCAATCGTCCAGTTATGCATGTACTTATGCAGACATGTGTATATAATATTATACATAATTATATATAAAATGTAGGTGGGCCTATGTATGCATGTACGTTTCAAGTAACTTACGTAATGAAACGCTTTTTACCTTGCAAACATCCAACGGCAGCAAGGAATTCCACTAAGTCTTCTCAACCGTTACAAAAAATAATATTTTCTCTCCTGCCTTTAAACGAGCATATTAAATTTTATTCTTTTTTAACGTATGTATGAATCGTTGAATGTAAAATTGATTTTCGTTTCTTATATATAGAGTTTTGAATCAAACTATAAAGGTATGTAAATTGAATAACGAAACGATAATGTTGTCAACATAAGAGATTGCATGTGAGATTGGATAGAGAAGAACTGAGCGACAGAGTCTCTGTTCATGCAGAATTTAATTGCTTGGAAAATGACCTGAAGTCTGGAGTGTTTAATAGGATGGATGGGTGACTGTATCCAGGGTTTAACTGTATCTTATGACAACAGAAGCCGTTGCCGTCGACAAAGAATAGTTTGGCATAATACAGGAAATAGAAAAAAGAGGGATAGACGTAGATGAGGACATGTTAGAAGTATGTATGTGCACTTGCTATAGCGCCACTTCCATATATCTCATCAAAAACGCCCCTGACTACAGCGAGAACACTGAATCGGAGTTTCACGCCGAAGCGGTGAGCAATTGCGAGTGAAGGACTTGCACAAGGTCCCTACGAGGCGGTTTGAGGTGGATTTTAACCTGCAGCCACCCGTCTGCAAGGCAACGAACATACCCACTACACCACCGCGCCCCACAGATTAAAAAACGAAGTGAATTAAAATGAGAATGAAGAGGAGAGGGAAGAGAGGATCTTGATAAGACTATCGATGGAAGGCATTTTAAATTTTATAATAATCTTGAAAGATATCAATGATCGTCTTAGACAAGATCAATCCACACAAAGGTCGGGCCGTTGAAGGGTTCATTAATTTGCGCGAATCGGAGTGGTGCGCCGTGAGTCACGTGTCCCTTCGAAGTGGCATCTGACCGATCTGTTTGGGTAAACGGACATTGAAACTAAACATCTAATAGCATCGATATTTCCTATCGATATTCCATCTGGCATAACAACATGCCAAGCATATTTTGTGTCGACGCAACTGCCTTTGTGGTCACATAAGCTGCCGTTGAAATCAGGATTCAATATCTAATTGCACTAAAGCAATCCAAAGTTCCTCATATCATTCTGTCGTTCGTTGCAAATTATAGATTTTATAATTAATGTCATTCACATATTATGTGAATGACATTAATTATATAGGCCTAAGTCTTAAATTGGTCCTGGGCACGACGTTAAACTGCATCCATCCTCTGCCACAGGGAACCAACAACGTCCCTGTGCCGGTCCTAAGCCCGGATAAAATGAGGAAGGTTTGCCAGATGGGTGGAGATACACTGGCAGTAAAAGACCAAGACCATTGAAACCCGCAAAAACCATGGCACAAGCGACATAGCGACCCAGATGCTTCAAGGTGTCATGATGTGGAGCTGACTTGCACAGGTCGGTCAGTACAGACCAGTGGAGAGAGTCGGGGGAGAGAGCGTGGGACACATACAGGCATTGACCCAGGTTGTCCTTCGTGCCTCTCTCCCAATATTCTCTTCATCAGACAAGGTGGTCTAGCTGGTTCAAGATGTTAATGGTATGGACCTGCAGACTGGACAGGTTGAAGATGGGCAACATGACGCGAGACAGACTCAAAAAGAGAGTGGCGCCGGACACCTACGGGCGTTTAGCCCAAGGATTTCGATGATGATGATGATGATGATGATGATGATGAAGTCTTAAATGCAGACCTAAATGCCACTAGCTAATCCTAGCGTCAGAACTGTTCAGTGAGCATGAACAAATAAAAGTGCTTGTCCAGACGAAACATAACTAATTAGGTATGATTCGGGATGACGTTAAACGACGGAACATGTAATATTCTCCTTATACACCTTTTAAACAAGAATCAGCGATGCAGTAAATAAGTAAATCCATTGTTGGCAGTGCGTGTCTTATCATCGTTCTTTTAATTACGAAATAGTAATGGCCAATACGTTTTAAGCAACCGATTCAGATCCTTAGAATGGAGTTTTATGAAACCATACGTTAATAATTCCTGAACACTCAAAATGTCTTTCAGTTTAACGCATACATTCATTCAGTCATTCGTTCTATGGATTTATACCGCGACTCTTCGATAAACCTACTCTGAGCACTCCCAGACCAGACACGGCGAAAGAAATTGACTTGAAAGAGTTTAGGAGACAAAGTTTGACTAGTCAAAGGTAATAAATACAGCTTTGATTGGAGGTCATTTCAGATGGACGACCCTACAACCGAGATAGATCGGCGTCGTATCGCAGCTAAGCAAAAGTCCGTTGTACTAATATTTTATGCACTAATTGGAACTTATGAAGCGCTACTTTGGCATCTCTAATGAGAGGGGATAACAGACTCAAAACAAGGGAAAGAGAACAGCATTGTGCAATGATATTGGCAGAATGAATAGAATGGGACCCGGTGGCAGAGACTTATCTCCAGTGGACGACCGATCCATATCGTCGGACCAATCAATGGAAATACAGTCTTCGGAATAATGGTTATGAAAACGAATAGCCAGAACCCTGATGACAAAGTCATTCGAGCGAAAAAAAGAGGTTTTTATTAGCTCTATAAAACAAACGAACTGAAGCAAAGGTTTTGTGTCAATTTGAGACTCATAATTATTAATCAAACATTGCATTCTTCTCCTTAGTTAGCGTTAAATCATTGACGACATCATGCACTCTTTGGACGCCTTTAAAACAACTTTCATCGAAATGACAAATAAATCAGACTTCATCACTTTCTGGCACTCTTAAAGTGCCATTCCCAAATCCCGATTACGGTGGAGGGCGACGCTAATTATAGTCTTTATTATCACACAATGTCGTTAAACTGAAGCTGCTTACTAGACTCGGTGGATGGATCCAGATTAAGTCGAGGGCTTATGTCAACAGGGGCCGTTACTCTCTAAAAAAAATTATTTGGCCTAATACAACGTTTTTTTTATAATTGACTAGACCCGACATGCACCGTTATCCTTTGAATCTTGTCCGAGCAAAAGGCGAAATGATTTAACAATAGTTATTGCGTGTGAAGAAAGCATTGTAAAGGTGTCTAAGACGATCCGTATAATTATCACGGATTGCAAGGCGACATCTTGTGGTCTCTAAAGGTCATCATCATCTTGTTGGACAAATTCACAAATCTCGTCATGACATTGTCTTGAACTTTATTCTGGAGACTTTACGCTGACTTCCTGTTTATTAAGCATAGTATCTCTGCTGCTCTGGTTGGACTAATACCAGCCGCGTCTCACTCCAGTCTACTTCCGAGAGCTTCGTTGCCCCTCGCTCACCCAAGGTCACCGTTCCACCGACGCTTTGAGCACGAACTGCAATAGCATGCAGAGTGCAACATTTCCTTTGGGTGAGCCCGGTCGTCTGGAATGGGTCACTCCGGGTCTGTACCTACAACCACGGACTTTTAGTGATGCAATTTTTATTCAACGCAAAGCTGTACGAGTAGAATCTTTGAAAAGACGCTGCATAAATTTATAAAAGAGCGAATGAATGAACAATCTCGAACTAGTTTCAATGGTTTTCTCGTTAAACCCCGGATCCATCCATCCATCCGTCCGTCCATCCATCCATCCAGCCAGCCAGCCATCCATCCACGTATTCATTCATCCGTCCATACATGCAGCCATGCATCAATAGGCCTACATCCATCCACGCATACATCCATCCATCCATCCGTCCAGCGGCTGAGTGCCACAACACTCGTATACGGGTATAAGGTCGACGACAACTTTGTTGACAGTTACAAGATGTCACTTCAACGACGAACTCGCTTCAACATTCAAACTTCTGGACGACCTACAGATAGATAGACAGTAGTATCAGCAAACGTAATAGTAAACCTCGTTGTTTGATATGACACGATGTCGTTAAGCAACAGCAGGTCAGGCTGAAAATAATCTATTTATATGCAATTCTGTAAAATACTCGTTAGGCAGACTCAGTCTTGAATGTTCGAGATGAAAACAACCTAAACATACATTGTATGCACACCACAACTTCCTCAACTGTTCGCACTCACTCTGACAGTGCCAGTAACAACCCGCACGAGTGAGGAGGGCAACGCAAAATATTAAAACAAAAGAATCCTGTCGACAAAATAATGTTATACATGATTGTCGTCAATATTGTGTACAAGAATTATGTAAGTTGGGTTACTGCTCCATATGGCGTTAAACACTAGAAAATTTACTGTTTTCATTAGACACCTTTGAAGTGAAAATTATCGGCGTTATAAATAATTCGAATGCGTTTAACGCTTAGTTGACACCTAACACCTTGTTTGCTTCTTTGTTTGTACCTTGATGGGTATACGGCGGATCAGTGGCCGGTATGGATAATATGAAATTATTAAAAAAATAAATAATAATATGGCTAGATTAAACTCAATCACTGCTTGCATTTTTCAATGCCAGTCCCAAGTCTGGATAAAGAAGGAGGGTGACGGAAATGGTTCTTGTAACCACACAGGGTCGTTAAACTGCAACACAATATCGCTTGGTTAATAATAACAGAACTGAGATAATAATTATGCCAAACAATATTTGTCGACTCCAACGGCCTCTGTTGTCATAAGCTGTCGTTAGACTCTGGATGCATATCGTTAGGTTTCAGATTCTCGTGTATTATAATAAGGCAGATCAATGTCAGATGCGGAGATATACCTGGTAAGTAGGCTAATAATAAAAAATCGGTTCCGCGTATCTCAATGAAAATGGTTAAGCTTATCCATTGAATAACCGACCCCGTCGTTATTGTATCTATAGATTACTCTATAACAGCAAATGTCATGCTCTCAGTCAAGGCACACGCCGAACAGCAGATGGCGATGGCGGTTACTAACGATGACGATAATTGCTATGATCATGATGATTACGACGACAATTACTACAACGACGACGACAATGGTAATCACAGTATGCAATTCTGTGACGACGACGACGGCAATGATGAAGCTATTCCTCCGTTTATTATGCTATCAAACGTGTGCGTCTTTCAGTTGTTTCTATGTGCACTTGTTATATCGCCCCTTGAAGCTCCCTACTCAGAGGCGCTCCCGACTACAGCGCGGACACTGCATCGGAGTTTCACGCCGAAGCGCTTAGCAATAGCGAGTAAATGACTTGTCCAAGGGTCACTACTTGAAGTGATTCGAACCTGCAACCCTTCGGTTGTAAGGCGACAAACGTACACACTACTCCACCTGCCTCACTACATGTGTATATAAGAATTATAATTTAATATAATTAGTTTCTGGATTCATTGTCTTCGGATAAAACAATATTCAGTTTTTTATCTTTGCACCACTATTAAATCTCTCAGACGGAAAACCTTCTCCAATAAGCATACTTCTGATTGGCATCCAGTGACCCCAAATAAATCACGACAAAACTAGATCGCAAAATAAGTCAAATACTGCCAGGACATCCTCTCGGAAACGTCATTAGACTAATCAGAGATAAGTTGTGACTCAGTAATCCGCTAGATGGCACTAAACTCCGGAAAATATTATGCTATCCTTACACACCGTTTACACGACTTTCATCGATGTCACAAAATATAAGCTGAGTCGCGCTCTGTTGATAAGCGGAACGATCGAAAAGCTATGATATTATTTAAACGGCAAACATAAACGCTCTGTGTAAAAATGTCAATCGAGTTTTTGGTGTGTAGGTGAAGTTCGCCACTGCTTGCACTCTCACAGTCCCAGCTGTAGGCCTTGAAAAAGGAGGAGGCGATGTCAATGATCTTTGTCACAAAATAGTGTTGCTAAACTACTACTGCTGGTGATAGGCATCATATTAAGAAAAGATCAGATAAGATCAGATCAGATCAGATAAGACAAGCCAAGACAAGACAAGACACGACAAGACAAGACAAACAAGACACGACAAGACAAGACACGACAGGACAAGATAAGACAAGACAAGAGCAGATCAGATCAGGTAAGGTAAGGTAAGGTAAGGTAGGATAAAATAAGATAATATAAGATAAAAAAAGATAAGTTAAGATAAGGTAGGATAAGATAAGTTAAGATAAGATCAGATAGGATAGGATAGGATAGGATAGGAAAGGATAGAATAGAATAGGGTAGGATAGGATAAGATAGGATAGGTTAGGATAGGATAGGATAGGATAGGATAGGATAGGATAGGATAGGATAGGATAGGATAGGATAGGATAGGATAGGATAGGATAGGATAGGATAGGATAGGATAGGATAGGATAGGATAGGATAGGATAGGATAGGATAGGATAGGATATAATAGAATAGGATAGGATAAGATAAGATAAAAAGAAGAATATTCTTTAATAAGCCATTTGCTATCCGCATTTTGTTGTAAAAATTAGGATGATTAATAAACGGCAAGACAATATTAAAATGGATCAATTGTTCAGTCATCGTTTTCATCATTAGGTTGTAAAGCAATTCATTCAGATCATTGTAATTGATTTTCTTAAAACTAACGTTTTAATGGGTCGAGCAATTATAGTGTAGACCTAACGATCAATTTGGTGGACTATGAATATAGAAGTCACGGGTTCAATTCCCCGGCATGTCATAAATATATTTCTGTTCCTTGCACTAACGTCTCCCAGCAAACACCGCTGTTATATAAGATAGGAGAAAGTACCAAGGCGCAGACAACGTGAACTTGATGTGATTGTAAAGGATACTTGAAATTATGTTACGCTTTTCGGCGGCTGTAAGACGTCAAACGCTGGAGACTGCTTCAAAGAGCAATTCTTTACACACCTTTTTAAAGAAACTAATTCCCTTAATAAGTTTGAATAGAGCATAAAATAGCTAACATAGTCTAAAATTCCACAATAAAATTTGGTCGAAGTCAGCGTCCCCAGCTGGAGTGCTGGGAGTCGTAAGATGTCGCTAAAGAATGGAAACTTTTATTGTCTTCTGACAGCGAAGGCAGAGATGAGACTTTACATTAAGTGTGATCCATTAATTTGTGAAAGCTATTTGAGAGAAAGCAGGCATGCTGACTTTGAACATAGCAGCATCCAGTACAACGTTTACTAGAATTATGATTTCCTTGTTTTCATTCCAATTTATCCATGGACAATTATTGAGTTGATCGAACGTTCAATGCAACTAAACATTTAGTTCCAAATAAATAGGCCTAATAAAATAAGTAAATATAAAAGTTGCATGGTCACATTGTTGCTTTCTTATTGGTCTAACATCATCTTGCAAAATTAGCATATAATTTTACAAACACTATTGCCTATTAAAACCCACATCATAAATAACGAGGGTTTGACCAGACACCCCTTTGGTAAAATAAAAACCGATCAAAATGGTTGAAAAAATGACGTCCCTGTCCAACAAATTACTCACAGTGGCACATTTATGGAAAAAGAACCTGGCAACTTTACAGAACACATTGTAGTAATTTTAAAGGGTGTCTAAAATGTTCAGCATAATGATTGTTTAGCGTTTATTGACATCTGTTCGTTGTCATAATTATGTTAAGACGACGTTAAACTCTGAAATAATAATAAATATTATGTAGTGAATTTTCATTACAGTGTAAATAGCCACAACGTGTGACTGTCCATAGTGGATGATATGCTGAACCTAAAACGGAGACGTTCAATTCCGGCCAGCTCAGAATTTTTACCCGGATTTGAGTTTCTTGCGTTATCTAATGATCTAGACAACCTAACTATAACGAGTAATCTGCTGTATGCAGGATGCATGTATGAATCAGATGCAGTTGATGGGAGGATCAGATGGCGATGTTGAATCCTGGTCACTCGCCTAATATGCCGAGGTAAAAAAATTTGAGGCCGACAGCACTTCATTCATGTCTGACTCTCAGGTTAAACTGAAGAAAGTTTCCTTAGTTTCTCTTCTTTCTGACGAGATTTCAGCCTTGTGCTTTCGAATGAGAACATCAGACAACTGTGAAAACAATTTACACCGATTCAGAACCTTTCTTATTGGACGGTGGTTTTAGCTTAACGACGATGTGCCACAATCAACATGATTCGCATTGCCCTCCTTTTTACTCCTGACTTCAGACTGGCGTAACCCTAACATGGTTGGCAGCAACGTCGTTGCGTTGAGACATCTTGTGTCCGCGATGGACCGTTTGTGCCATGAAGACTGAAATTATTGCACCTAAGCCATAAGAGGAAATTGATGTATTTATATAAGCGGTAATAAAACTGTTATTGGTGTCTAATCTGAGAATTGCTTTGTCGACAGTTTAACCACATCAGTCAGAGCTTTTAAAAAGAAATTTGTAGAACTGCACAAACAGGCATTTTCTTTAGTGCGGCTTTGTTTGGCGAAAACTTCTCGTCGTTTCTGGGAATTTTCCCAAGAAATGTCGCAAGTCGGCGACAAAAATCATGACCTTTTTTAGTCATCAACTTAAAAGATTGTTTTATTTCACCTTCCTGCTTATTTTTCACTGCACGTGTTCTTCTTCTTTCGTGCTAAACCGGCCTGCAATTACTTTTCTAATTATTTCGCACTGCACATAACTGCTTTTACAACTGCTCAAGTGCATTAATTTACAACTGCACATTTTGTGTAGAACTGCACGTTAAAAAAGCCCCGATTATGTTGCGACATTTTGTGACTGTCATGGAATATCACAACTCAATACTCGAAGTAAAAATAGTTGCTTCGATATTGTTCATTATTATGCTATCACGACGCTGTCTCATGACGAAAATGAATAGCGCTGCCCTTCTTATTTACAGTCAGCTTAAGACTGGTCTCACTCATCTGTAGCCATTTATTAATCCATTGTTCTTCATCAAATTGAAGCCGCCAAGTGTCCCGGTAGAGTAACGAACAACACTCTGACGTAGATAGCGAGAGGTAGCGAGTTGGAACCCCGTTAGGTGGACATTCTTTGTAGGCTGCTATTAGCGCTGATTGTTGCAGGCTGTCTGTTATGTATATATAGTTGAGATTTTTGTATTCTGTGATCTGCGTTCTTGTGAATTGTCTCAACTGCATAATTGTATAAGCTCACTGTAACCGGTTGCGTTCTGTCAACCGAATTGCCGAATAAAGAAAATATTATTAACATCCACCGTCCAAAATGAGAGAGGAAATGTCTCTTGAGAATCATTTACTATTACTGTTCAAAAGGCTTATTTACATATCTCAAATTAAGCTTGTTAAAGGTGTCTAAATGAGCACTCTTTTATAAATCAATAGCGAGTAAAGGACTTGTCCAAGGTCACTACTTGAAGTGTATTCGAGCCTGCTGCAGCCCTTCGGTTGCAAGGCGACAAACATGCGCACTGCTCTACCCTGCCCCACTACATGTGTTTATATGAATTATATTTTAATATAATTAGTTTCTGGATTCATTGTCTTCGGATAAAACAATCTTCCGTTTTTTATCTTTGCACCACTATTAAATCTCTCATACTTCTGATTGGCATCCAGTGACCCCCAAATAAATCACGACAAAACTAAATCTAAAAATGTGTTCAAATACTGTCAGGATAATAATATCATCTCGGAAACGTCATTAGAATAATCCGAGATATGTTGTGACTCAGTAATCCGCTAGATGGCACTAAACTCCGGAAAATATTATGCTATCCTTACACACCGTTTACACGACGTTCATCGATTTTATAAAATATATCTGAGTCGCGCTTTCTTGACAAGCCAGATCGAAAACATAATTATTAGGCCTAATATAGTTTAAACGACGAACATAAACGCTGCACATAATTATGTCAATCGAGTTTTTGGTGGGTAGGTTAACCTTCATCCTACCAACACATTTTACATACGTTGTTTACCAACTGGGGTCCGAACGGACCCCAAACATATATACATACATATTTGTATATATACACACAAACACACATATATAATTGCATGTGTGTATGTATATATGTAGACTATGCATGTATGCATGCATGTCTGTATAAATGTATGTATGTATGTATGTTTGTAGGTAAGCATGTATGCATGCAGTGGTGTATGTATGTATAATATGCATGTATAATGTATATGTAATATTATGTAGGTTAGACTGGAGCTTATTTTTTTATTTGTGAAATATGATCTTCGTACCCCCTCAGTTTTTCCCTGTATATGAAATAAAAATTCTGGCAAAATATCAGCACAATTGAACATTATTTAAGAGTAGCTCAATGATGGTGAAGTTTCTGATACCAGAGCTGTGGCAAGCAGCCTTTATATTTCGGATACTACTGAAACTAGCGTTTTATTTCTTAATTAATTCTCATGATAAATAAATAACAAAATCTTATTTGCTAAGTAAATTGAAACGTTCTCCAATCATACACTCACTTAGATCAAATTGTTTTGCTGACAAGACACAATTTCCATGAATTCATATTACAGACATGTTCAGACTTGTTTACTCTTTGGACTGACTAATCAGTGACTATGCTTAGTAAGCATTGTAAGCAACACTGATGCAGCAGTAGCTGCAGTATGTTTGTTTAACGGATGATGATGAAAAGAAGATGATGAAAAGAAGATGATGAAAAAGATGATGTTCAAAGTGTGCTTGGGGCCCCGGCCCACCACATCTTCTCCGCAGGTTGCACTCTTCAAACGCTTACAGGAATATTGGGGACTCATAGACACGACCAAGTATGAAACAGGAATTTCAGCTCATGACGTGGCAGCTCTAGTGGAAGACATAAAGCAAGACACAATCGATTATGCCAACAAGCAGCTTCAACAGAGTCATCCAAGAAATGATTATAAAGAATTCTTGGGACTTGCAACTGTCTTTCTTGGTGCTGCTCCAGCCACAGGAGTGCGATTCATGTCACCCGGAGCAATGCACCATACCCGATGGATGTCGAAAGTCATATACAGTCTCAAAATCTAGATGTTCAAGGCTCAATTCCAACTGACTCCTGCAGAAGAGAGAGGATTATGGGATGTATATGTGTGTTCGCAGTACGTGTCTACCTGAAAGCTTGGATCTCCTCACCTCAAGCATCACGTGCTCCTTACAATGACCTGCTGCGGTTGCTGAACTTACTGCTCGATTACTCATCAATCCATTCAGCCATCTCAAAGGCAATATCGCACAAGTTTTCGAATCACTTGTGGTACATGTCACAGGAACTGGTGAGCCTGGCTTTCTTCGACCGTCGATTCAGTTCATCAACGAAGAGACTGATGGTGAGTGCCATGCAAAATAGAGCAAGCCGTGATAAGGACCATTCCAAGCGAATCACAATTGCTCTGGATTACTTCAAGGACAAGAACTTGGAAGATTTTGTCACAGCCCAGTCAATGACACTGATCCAAATGCTGGAACTTCAAGACGGATTTCTCGCAGTTGATCCGGACTTGTGGGAAGACAGAGACGACTACAAGCAGGCTACAGAAACAGTGGAGTCTCTGAAAGTTGTCAATGACCATGCTGAACGTGGAGTGGCGCTCATTCAGGAGCACAGTGGATTATTAACCCGTGATGAAACACAGCTGCAGTTCCTGCTGCAAGTTGTCGAGGACCATCGTAAAAATGTAGGCTACTCTGATAGCAGGAAACAGACTCTGTCCGGGTTGCCATGAAAACAAGAGAACCATGAGTTTGCTGGACTTTGTGAGACTTATGCTATAGAATCCGATGTACTCTGCCAAAGAATTTATGAGCAGTGTGTTTTTGTTCAAAAGTAAATATTGTGTTCAGCTTAAAATAAATACCCGACGTAGTTCGCAGAATTTTCGTCGTTGTCGTAATATCTTAGGGACTTGAGCTACCTCTAAACATACGAATTTATTGCTCAAACTTTTTTCACAGTGTTTCTATATAATAAGGAAGAGATTTGGGGGGTACGACTTTCAAATATAATTTTTTTAAATTTTTTTAATTCTTAAGCTCCAGCCTAATGTAGGTGCCTGTGAATGTATGTATGCATGTGTGTATGTAGGCATGCATGTATATGTATCATACATACATACATTCATACATACAATGCATACATACATACATATGTGCCATACATACAATACATACATACATACATGTATGCATGTATGATACATACATACATACATACATACATACATACATACATACATACGTACATACATGTACATTGTGTATGTTTGTATGATGATGTATGTACATGTATGTGTGTATTGTATGTATTGTATGTATGTATGTATTGTATGTATGTATGTATGCATGTATGCATGCATATATGTATGTATGTATGCATGTATGTAAGCAGTATGTATTCATGAATGTCTAAATGTATGCACGTGTGTGTGAATACCCAAATGTATGCATATACGTACGTATGTATGCAAGCACGTTTGCACATACATACATACATGCATTCATACATACATGCATACATACACACACATACATACGAACATACATACATTCATGCATACATCAATATACATACATACATGATGAGCAAACAATTGTCAAACATGCAGGTATTCGTTCATGAATGTGTGCATGTATGTTTGTTTGTATGTATGTATGTATTTATGTATGTATGTATGAATGTATGTATGTATGTATGTATGTATGTATGTATGTATTCACGTATGTATGTATGCAGCATGCTTGTATGTATGTAGGGTTGCATGTGTGTGCATATTTGCATGTATTCGTGTCTGAATATATGTTAGTATTCAGCATGCATATATGCATGCATGTAGTTTTGCTTTTATGTACATACATTTGTGATATATGAATGTGTGCATTTATGTTTGTATGTATGTTTGTGTGTATGTTTGTATGTATGTATGCATTTTTTGGGTTATGTACATAAATAACATTACCTTGACGAATTGTCCTTTGAAAAACAGTCCAAGAACTCAAATTTTGCAGTGCAGAGTTGCAGAAATCCAGTTCTGCATTGGCTAAAAAGCTCGTGCGTAAGCTGTTTTACGTTGGGGTCCGTTCGGACCCAACAGAATTTTTTTAATTAAAAATTCAAAATAATTTTTTCAAAAAAAGTAGCTACGGCATATCATGTAGGACAGACCTATAGACAAATTCATAAAATGCCAACTCTTAATCATTTATTGAAAAAAAGTTGCACAGCAGTTTATGTGCTTGGGGTCCGAACGGACCCCACTTGGTAGGATGAGGGTTAAATAGGTGTCCGCGATACCATTCATTAAGACTGGATAAAGGAGGAGAGCGTCGCTAATGGTCTTTTTTACCACACAGTGACGGTAAACTTCAAATAGCCTACCACTACCCACCATTCAGTAATTATGGTATCGCCGACACCAATTTAAATCGCGTTAGGCAGAGTTTTAAGGGTGTGTACAAGGGGACAATCCTAGCGTTGCTTTTTTTTTAGTAAATTGCGACGTCTTACGGGATCCTGGCGGTAGCATGATCAGCGTTTTAAAACCATGTTCATGCAGCGACCTGATAAATCATGTGCAGTTGCGGATCGACTTAAATCACAGGCGCTTAGTCAAAATAAACTTGATCGGTAGCCTAGAGTATGTAAGATTCGATCGTACCACTTTAAGATCCAAAGTCATCGTGGGCAGACAATCATGCATCTGGTCTTTGCTTGCCTCCATTGAAATTTGTCTCTACTTATCTGCCCCAGACCCTGTCAGCCTCTCCATACATATCTCTCCTTGCCAGTATGTCTGTTTGACTGTATTGTCATTAGGCAGCAATCAAACTCTCACCTGAACACAGAATCCTAACATAGAAAAATTTCTTATTGGCGTTTAATATTTCTAAAAAGCATTTTATTTTTAAACATTTATTTTATGCTGCTGTCAATCCGATGCTCAATTTAATCCTTGGAAACATAGCTCAGTCGAGAGAGCGCTGGTCGATAAACTGAGAGTCATTATCGCGGCCTGGGTTCAAGCCTCGCTCAGGGCAAAGAATTATTTGAATTTTCTGTTAGCTGCCATGCAGTGGCGCTTTCTGTTGTGTTCTTTGCTTCGGGTCTGTTGAAAATAAGATCGCCCCTCCTACTCCTGGCTTGGCCGAACCAGGAGCGTGCCAGCACTTAGGCCATTAGTGTTAAACTACCGAGCCTTTAACAGTTGTGTAGCCGACCTGCGTGTCGTGTGAAGCTGGCCGTATTTCGTATAATATGTATCTGTAGGCTAAGCTTAATCATTCAGCGGTCTGTCAGATTGAATGATAATAAACGAAGATTATTATAAAAAAAATCGTTTGGAGAAACGTAATTATTCTCAGCTTAACACCTTTAAAGTAGATACAAGTTTAACACGACATGTTTTAATCAACCCTGTGCATTTAGATGCGACACGATAATCTTCTTTTATAGGCCCTACTACTCTGGCGTGACTGTGTCAACCAAAACATGAAACAAGACAATTGAATATGTGCTGTGTTGCATAGCTATTCACTGCATACGATCGTTAAAGCCGTAGTTATATTATAAGGATGGTCAACAAAATATGTTCAGGTTGTGGGTCATTGCAAGCGATTGACTAGAACAGCTTTATACCCAGAGAGCAAGTGCTCGATCTTCCTCTATAATATTATTGAAGCGAGTATGACTATCTATGGACCTTATGCATGTCCTCCACTGGCTATAACACTCAGGGTAATCGATTGATGCTTTATCATTACACTGTCACAGTGGCGCTTAATAAATGTCTCTTGAGCCGATGACGAATGCATTAAAAGGTCCTTAGCTTCGCAATATATTTCCGACGTTATTTGTCTACAATAATAATTATTAATTTGTCTATTATCACCTATTGTTTAAAAGGCAAAGGAACGGATATAGTGACGTTTTATGTGCATTTTATTACGTTGTATTAAATTATAATTAATTTAATTATCGTCAGAACATCAACGAGACCTTCTCCTCCCTTGAACCGATCTCTCTACACATTTTCAGCCAACACGACATCATAAGCTTTGTCCCAGATATCTCGCCCTCGGCTGGAATAATTATTGCGAGAATTCAAAAGTAACTGACTTCGCAAGGTTCTCGAACACGATATGGTGTTTCTTCAGTAGGTTATCTGATTTTTCAGATCACCATAACGACTAAATGCTACTTGACATAACCTTTACCGAAATTTGTTTGGTTTCTTGTTAGCATGGGTGTTCATGTGTGCATTGAGAAAACTGCTTCGAGTAAATGATTTCTGACATAACTGGCATTTATATGGCTTATCTCCAGTATGGGTTCTCATGTGACTTTTCAGATGACAACCTTGGGTAAATGATTTCGGACATAACTGACATTTGTATGGTTTCTCTCCAGTATGGGTTCTCATATGTCTTTTCAAACAACCAGCCTGAGTAAATGAGTTTTGACATAATTGACAAGTGTATGGTTTCTCTCCAGTATGGGCCATCATGTGACTCTTCAGAGAACCGTAATAGGCAAATGATTTCTGACATAACTGACATTTAAATAGCTTATCTCCAGTATGGCTTTTCTTGTGCTTTTTCAGAGTGCCAGCTTCAGTAAATGATTTCTGACATAACAAACATATGTATGGTTTCTCCCCAATATGGGTCCTCATGTGGCTTTTCAGAGAACTGTCATAGGCAAATGATTTCTGACATAACTGACATTTATATAGACTATCTCCAGTATGGCTTTTCTTGTGCTTTTTCAGAGTACCAGCTTCAGTAAATGATTTCTGACATAACAAACATATGTATGGTTTCTCTCCAGTATGGAATTTTAAATGTGCATGCAGATGACCGCATTGAGTAAATACTTTCTGACATAACTGACATTTATATGGTTTCTCTCCAGTATGAATCCTGATGTGAATTTTCAGATCACTACTATGCGCAAATGATTTCGGACACAAATGACATTCATATGGTTTATCTCCAGAATGGGTTTTCATGTGAGTTTTCAGATTAAAACCATGGGTAAATGATTTCTGACATAACTGACATTTGTGTGGTTTCTCTCCAGTATGGGTTTTCGTGTGACTTTTCAGATGACCACCATGGGTAAATGATTTCTGACATAACCGACATTTGTGTGGTTTCTCTCCAGTATGGGTTTTCGTGTGACTTTTCAGGGAACCACCTTGGGTGAATAATTTATGACAAAACTGACATTTGTATGGTTTCTCCCCAGTATGGGTTCTCATGTGTGTTTTCAGAACACCAGATTTAGTAAAAGACTTCTGACATAACTGGCATTTATGCGATTTCTCTCCATAATGGATTTTCATGTGCTTTTTCAGATTACCAGCTTCAGTATATGATTTCTGACATAACTGACATTTATATGGTTTATCTCCAGTATGAGTTTTCACATGACTTTTCAGATTGCCATCACAGGCAAATGATTTCGGACAAAACTGGCAATTGTATGGTTTATCTCCAGTATGGGTTCTCGTGTGTATTTTTAGAACACCAGTGTCAGTGAATAATTTCGGACAAAACTGACATTTATATGGTTTCTCTCCAGTGTGGGTTTTCGTGTGACTTTTCAGATGACCACCATGGGTAAATGATTTCTGACATAACCGACATTTGTGTGGTTTCTCTCCAGTATGGGTTTTCGTGTGACTTTTCAGGGAACCACCTTGGGTGAATAATTTATGACAAAACTGACATTTGTATGGTTTCTCCCCAGTATGTGTTTTCAAGTGACTTTTCATATTACTACCATAGGTAAATAATTTCTGACAAAACTGGCATTTGTAAGGTTTCTCTCCAGAATGTGTTTTTATGTGACTGCTTAGATTACTACCATGGGTGAATGATTTATGGCAAAACTGGCATTTGTATGGTTTTTCTCCAGTATGGGTTCTTGTGTGTCTTTTCAGAACACCAGCTTCAGCAAATGACTTCTGACATAAATGACATTTATGCGGTTTCTCTCCAGTATGGGATATCATGTGACTTTTCAGATCACCATCTTTCGTAAATGATTTTGACATAACAGACATTTGCATTGTTTCTCAGCAGAACAGATTCTCATATGTTTTTGGAGGCCATCAATTTCTGCAGAAAGCCCACTCTTTTGTTCTCGTACTGTAGGCCTATCAATGTGAACTGATCACTCCATTTTTTGCTTTGCCTTTGATGAAGAATAATTAGATGCAGGGCTTTCTCGAATGACCACACTAAGACTGTAAACCTACAGCTTTATGTCTTCATGTATTTGTTAAAAGAACTTCCTGCATCTATTGACGAAGAACAGGAACACATCATTTAGAGACTGTTGCATGGCATTAAAACTATTTAATTACTAAATATTCAAAGCATGGCCTAATATCAGTTTCACTGAGGTCATACTGATTTCAATCATCATACGAATTAAAAGCTTATGCACGTAGTACTTGCAGGAAGAGTTTCGGTATTTCAATTCTCAATATTATGTTCATGCAAGTAAATGCAAATTTCCTTGTAGAATCTTAGTTTGCATTGCCCAATGATCTTAATATCTTCATTGTCATGCCTGATTAAGCAGTGTCCATCATAACTTTAATCAATCCAGCTTACATTTCAGGGAAATGTTTCTCGTCTAACTTAAATTCTGATTAAGCAGATCATATTATTATCATAAATTCAACTTAAATTTGTAACAAATACTCAGGACTGTTAAAAGACAAATTCCATTGAGACCAAAAAAACATAATTGATCCAGGCTGTGTTGAAGCAAACACTTATTTTCATCAAGTTAGTTGGCTTCCATTAAACGGAAACAATTGTTTTCCACCAAGTCAGCTTCAATTTATGTAAAGAATTCAATTTCATTCAGGTTGATAAATTTTCATAGATATTATGTATAAGGTACATATTGTCATCAAAAAGACCTATTTAGATGTCATCAGAAAATAGATAATATTATAATATAAATATTGTCATCAATCTACCATCCATTTAACATGGATAATATTTAACAACTTAGCAACTCAAACTATGATTTTATCAGCTTTCTTGCTGAAATTCCAATAATCATGTTAGAGGTAATCGGTTAATAACATGAAACGGCATCTACCAGAAACATTGGCCACCATTTATAAGGGATGTTCCACCATTATCGCCCAGCACTGACTCAAACATTAAGCTTTATCAATTAGCAACGGCAGCACTGACCCGTAATTGGCACTGGAAATGCGTGAGAGGACTTTAAGGCAAACTGCACAAAGCGACTGATAGAAATCGATAATTTATTTGTCGCATAATAAATTCTATTAAACGGAAATCTGATATAAACGTCCAATCGAACAAAATGGCGAGCGATACTAGATGGCAGATGCGTATTCTGTTCAGGGTTGCCAGGTCTCGGAAAAACGTTGTCGCGAGATCAGGTCAAAAAGTCGCCAAAAATCGAGAAATGAACATATTATAATGGCGGCTCATAAACATTTTTGGTACTCCAAAGTGGCGTAACAACAGCCGGAAAACAGGAAATGTAGAAAGAAAAAGTAGGTACGGAACCTTAATTTAATAAATAAATGAAGACATTGATAAATAAGTTTTAGATACAGTAATATACATTGGTCTATATAATAATACTCTATCGCTTTAATAAAATAACGAAAGCGCACGGATTTGCTATAGCGCATAATCAATTTCAGGATCAATATAAATCGTTCCTAGATGGAATTGGACCAATGGTTAGCGGACTTTGTCCCTCTGCCTCTGCATCTCCCGCGTTAATCAATATATTCTACAAATTTGATTAATTACGGCCTGCAATGAGTTGGCTGACAAAAATGTATGTTATGCTATCATCAAAGACATCATTCCCACCATATTTCGGGTTCTGGAAAGCGTGCAGCATAATTTTCTTATGCAATCGAAAGGTTTAAAATGCTTGCAGCACAAACCGCAGAACATGCTTTTTACTCTACCCTGAGATAAATAATAGAACTCGCACATTCAGAATTTAAATAGCACTATTTAAAAGTGTTTTAAAGGTGTTTTAGTGAGCATTGAATAACTTGGTGTCGGTACAATGATATGGATCATCCTCTTATTGGAAAGAAACCAAATTGTCATTGTCTATTCTGTAATATCCTTCATTTAAATATTTAAAGTTAATTAGTTATGTGCCAACAAAGCAGACATCTCCAATGTCGACGTTGTTATTGTGATGCATGGATGATGACTGATAGGTACGGTATTGTTGATGATCGATGATAAGATGATTTGATAATTTAATGATTTGATGATTATAATTACGATTACGACGACGATGACGACGACTTGTGGATGGCGACGAATTTCGGTCTACTTCCACAGCTTCCTACTTGGCACATGTGAAATTCAATAAATAAATAAATAAGTAAGTTAAAAGTAAACAATTAAATAAATAAATAGATAACTAAATAAAATAATGAACCAATCAATCCATCGAAATCAATAGATTAATAAATCGTCACATGAATTAATAAATCAATCAATAAAATAATATAATATAACAATCTCGCTTAGCATGGTTTTGAAGGTGATTATTCAGATGTCTCCATCAAATTATATGGTGAACGGCTGATTGAGAACGGTGACCTGCTGCTTCGCGTGTAAATAAGAAATGGCTCTTAGCGACCCGAACAGCCAAATTTCACGGGTTGCGAACCGGTGGAGGTCGGAGTGTTGTGGAGGTGAGGGGTGGGGGTGGGAGGGGAAATTTTAACGAAATCCCAAATTTCACGGGTTGCGAACCGGTGGAGGTCGGAGTGTTGTGGGGGTGAGGGGTGGGGGTGGGAGGGGAAATTTCAACGAAATCCCAAATTTCACGGGTTGCGAACCGGTGGAGGTCGGAGTGTTGTGGGGGTGGGTGTGGGAGGAGAAATTTTTCCGAAAACCCTAATTTCACGGTTGGCGAACCGGTGGAGGTCGGAGTGGGGTGAGGGAGGGTGGGGTTGTGGCCTGGAGCGGGTCGAATCCTAAATTTCCCGAGCAACGCCGGGTGCCCCAGCTAGTATCTATTAATAGCACCAGGACATGACGTGATAGGCTTTGACGGTCATCGTTTCTCGCAAACAATCGATTACACAGTGTTCAACTTACATACCTTTAAAATGTATTATCATTGCTTTATATAACATTAGCAAATTCATTTTATGGCAATTACGGTGTTAAGCGGCGCACCTGAGTAAATACAGCAATTGCGACCTCTGATATTAAAAGAAGAAAAAAAAATTGCGGCCTCTGTTGTCATAATATTATGCCCTCCTCAAATCTGGATCCATCCATATGGCAATCAAACTCCGCCACAGGATACTCTCTGCCAGTGGCAGTCCCATGCCTGGATAAAGGAGGAGGGCGCCACTAATGGTCTTTGCTACCACACAGTGACGTTAAACTGCAATTACATAATGGCAATTAGTCACCTTGTCACCTTGTGCCGGTGACACGAAACGGAGTATCCCCCCTGAAAGCTATCCGGGGGGATGAGTTAATCTATCCCCCCCGGATGGAATTAACCGGTCTATACTATCCGGGCGGATAAACCATTCTATCCCATTTTTTGAAAAATGCGCATAATAAAATTTTTTATGCTGAATTCAAATTTTAAAGTGACTCTAATTGTTTTAAATGTCCTAAGCAATGCTTAGATAAAGGCAACTCGAATTTATTTAGTGACTCTGAGTGTTCTTAAGTGTTTTAGATGTTTTAAGTGCTCTAAAAAGAAGGTAAAACAAGTTATCTAGTAGGAATAAACATACCTGTTTGTGTCATTGTTCAAAACAAAGCAGATGAAAATTAATTTGCCAAAAAAAATACACGCGGAAGCGGTTTTTTCGACTTTTTTTAAATCTGGGGGATACAATTAATACGGGGGATACTCTATTTCGTGACACCGTCAGTTCGAGGAACTCTAGCGACTGCCATGACCAGCCTTCTCCACTCCGTTCTGTTCTGTGCCACATCCCTCAATTGTCCAAGATTCATCCCTGTCCTTCTGTGTACATCCTCCATCCATCTGATCCTCGGCCGTCCTCTTCTCCTTGTACCCTTTCCACATGCCAGCATCACCGCCTTCTCCAGTCCATCCGTGCGCATCACGTGACAATTAGTACGGTCATGTTATTTGCTTCAGAATTTATTTAATCATTCTGTTCGCATTAATTTTCTTAGCGCTGCTTTATGACACCTACTCTGAAGCGCTCCCAGCTCAGCATCCACGGCAATATATATCCGAGTTAAGTATGCTGTGAAAACTATTGGCACTATTTCTAGAGAGTAGGCGAGTATCCAATGCTGCCGTCATAGGCAAGAACCACGTAACTCAATATTTGGCCGTTTTGAGTTAGATGCAGTTTCCGCATGTATTAATGGTCCTACACCTTGGAAAAAATTGAGAAACTCCTATCTCGATTCCATCACAGGGAACCTGCGTGTGTGAAAACCACGTATCTCCAGAAACCGCATGGCATCATAAGCAAGAACCACGTATCTTGAGTTACGTTGTTTTTGCTTAGTATGATATGGCGTTATTCGCAGATACGTACTAAGCAAGAACCACGTATCTTCATTTTGCGTTGTTTTTGACTTGTCTTAAATTTATATGAAGCCGCTAAAGCTAAAAGAGGTGTGTAAGAGACATCTCTGAAATAGAAATTTCCTGTTTGAATATTTCATGCCTGATAGCTGTGCAAACTGGTTTATACTTTGTAAGCTTGTTTTATATCTCTTAAAATATTATCTGAGTACTGTATAAACTGGTTTCACGACTACACAAACTGGTTTCATATCGTTTGAAATAATGTCTGATAGCTGTACAAACTCGTTTCACAGCTGTACAAA
Organism: Lumbricus terrestris; assembly: GCA_949752735.1. Taxonomy (NCBI): domain Eukaryota; kingdom Metazoa; phylum Annelida; class Clitellata; order Crassiclitellata; family Lumbricidae; genus Lumbricus; species Lumbricus terrestris. Next base: position 10,935,511 of record OX457048.1, on the reverse strand, counting down.
TGGTTTTGTATATTTTAAAATGTCTGATAGCTATACAAACTGATTTGGAAGCTACAAACTGGTTTTGCAGTTGGGAAAACTAGGTTTCATATTTTTAAAATGTTGCCTGAGAACTGCATAAACTGGTTTCATAGCGTTCGAAATGATTCCTGATTGCCGTGCAAACTGTTTTTACAGCTGCACAAACTGATTTGGTCTTCTATAATTATGTCTAACAGCTGTAAAACTGGTTTCACCGCTGTAAAGACTGGTTTTTCGGCTGCATTAACTGGTTTCATATATATATTAAAATTCTGTATGCCAGTTGTGCAAATTGGTCCCGCAGCTGTACAAATTGATTTCATTTCATTTTAAATAATATTTGATGCCTACAAACTGGTTTCGCTGCTGTGCAGACTTGTTTCTTATCTTTAGAAGAATGCCTGACAAATGTACAAACTTGTTTCACATTATGTGCAAACTGGTTTCGTATATTTTAAAATAATGTCTTTTATCTGTACAAACTGGTTTCACAGCTGCAGAAACTGTTTCGTATCTTAGGATAGCTGTACAAACTGGTTTCGCTGCTTAAAACTGGTTTCATGGTTGTGCAAACTGGTTTCGTATCTTCAAAAATGTTGTCTGAGAGCTGTGCAAACTGGTGTCACAGAAGTAGGCCTACAACTGGTTTTTTTCTTTAGGATAATGCCTGACAGCTGCACAAACTGGTTTCATAGCTGCACAAACGGGTTTCACATCTATACAAACTGGTTTCATATCTTTAAAAATGTTACCCCGATAGCTGTGCAAACCGATTTTGACAGCTGTGCAAACTTGTTTGGTCTCTTAAAACTATCTCTAATAGACTAAAACTTGTTTCAGCGTTGTACAAACTGGTCCCACGGCTGAACAAACTGGTTTAATATCATTTAAATTTTGTCTGACAGCTGTGCAAACTGATTTCACAGCTGTACAAGCGGGTTTCATATATTTTAAAATAATGTCTGATACTATAAAAAGTGGTTTCGCAGATGTGTACAAACTGGTTTCGTATCATAAAAAAGCCTGATTACTGAACAAACTGGTTTTAGACCTACAAAACTAGTTTCTTATATTGTAATATTATATCCGGTGGCTGTACAAACTGGCTAACGCCGTTGTACAGACTCGTGTTGCAT